>JZKD02S1641792.1:500342-511276 GCA_000966675.3 Picea glauca
CTCCGGAATCCACTCCTGACCGTAGATCTAAGCATGTAGATCCTGGCCGCCCAGATCCATGCCCCCTTTAAGTCCAATGCGCTCGAGTTTCGTCGATGGATGGACGGCTGAGATGGCTTCAGCGCTTTCACTATGAAAATCTCGAAAGGCCCCACCTGTGGCTCAGATCTTATGCCATGTGTCCTTTAGATGGACGATCGAGATGGCATTTGATGTTAGAAGAGGGTTGCCTCCATTATCAAGCTCGCTTGACGTGACCAGGTGCTAGGACCATGGGCTTAGCTTCAAAGGCGCTTATCGGCGCTTCGGGGTTCGGGGTTTCGAGATGTAAAATGACGAGAAGCTCTTACCCCTCGAATCCTCGAATGCCGACATGACATGATCACGCACCATGTGCCCTTTTGGATGGACGGCCAAGATCCTTCATGAATGTATATAGACGCTACCTATTGCGCTAATCCCAATGCAACTCCACTAACCGTGATTTCCCGCCGACCGTCGATCTGCTTATATAGATGAATCCAGGCCGTTGACGACGTAATTTCACCCGCTCACTTGATTTTCAGCCTGAAATGGGGCTTTACATGCTACGCTTGGGCGTTCTTCGTGCAACCTGTAGACCTGGATTCTCTTAGGCCCAAGACAAGAAATTTCGCTAACATGATTGGGAAGGATCACTTCAAAATTTAGAGGAATTAGTGCTTGTTGCAATTGGGTTCAGGGCAATGAATAGGCACCAATTTTCCTTAAGTTGTGCGAATTTTAGGGCCTCTGCAGTTGCCACTTGGCCATACGATTTGGGAACATGAACGAACTCTCTATCCTTTAACAATAAAATCTGCGCAGATTCACGGTTGCAGTTGTCATACCGCACTTGGCTATACAAATCGAAAATCTTCTCTGGCGCTAAAATTCGTGCAGCTTCAAATGTAGTTTCCATGTAGCTCTACCTGCTCCATGCAATGTAGTGGAATTCACAACCTTCATTCCAAAGGTGGTGAATTCTTGTGTTTAATATAGAAAACATTTGTTATATATATATATATATATATATATATATATATATATATTACTTAGTGAAAGACAGATCTATTTCACACCAAGCCATGATCAAATTTGTAGTATTCATCGTGATTCCAGATTCAACAACGTGATTTTATTTGACCAGATCAAATTTGAAACCTTTCAATACGCATTGTTTTAATCGACCCATGATAGAAATTTGTAATAAAAAATGGCCTTTCTTCACATGAATGCATCGAACACGAGGCTCGACCTTCTCTCACAAGAACAATGTTCTTGTTCCATTATTTTTCTAGGAAACCAAACCAAATGATGGACAAACCTCACACTACTGCAAACTTAGCAACAATCCAGACTCAAAACAATCTGCTCTCACCGAATTCTCATATGCTTCCATTTCTTCCATTTACTTGGGTCAGCGTTACTTGGATAGTCAATAGCTATTTATTATTATTATTACTTATTACATATATAATTTTATAATAAATAATTATATTATTAATTATTAATCTAGGATAATTTCTTCAAGATGTTGTCCAAACATCAACAATTTTTACTTGACTTAGTGAAAAATAAAAAATAAAAAACAAAAAAATTATGAAAAGAAAATATACCTCCTAAGTTTCTTTATGTAATGTTTTAAATATATATTTTATGTACTTAAATTTGAATTTGCATAATGAAACTTAGTTTAGAAGCACATTAAAAAGTGCAAAGATGCTAATATAAAGAGTAGAGGCACTTCAATCCCCAAAGTATTTGATATAAGTAGATAAAGAGGAAAATGTATTTTACAAATTATCCATGATCATTTCTTATTATCTCTCTGGTCACACATTTTAAAGACTAAAAGACACATTTTAAATACTTTAACCAAGACTCAATTATATAATAAAAAAATGATCATGTCACTAATCCATAAAATTTTCTAATCAAAACAATAACTATAATAATTTTTAAAAACTCAATAATATTTCTTCTACAATATTTCTTCTTATACCAGCAATCCATAATATTACAATCAATTCATAACATTACAATGCAAATTCAATAGCTAAAGTCAAACAAGCCAATACTATATCATAGACATCACTCTATGTGACAAGAAGTAGATAACTTCTTAACCACATTTAATGAACCATCATAAAAGTGTATCCAAAATAAAATTGTAATCTACCGTTAGCTATAAACATCAAACTATGACCCTTGATGAGATTTTAGTAAAAAAATGGACTTTATGAATAGTAATTTTAAAACCATTCTTCCAAATAAAAATCACATATTTATGACTCTCCATTATATAAATTACAAAAAATGAAAACATGTAAAAGTTGTAAAGTTTTAAAATGTTTGATGGGAGGAAATTTAATGAAAGGTTCTTCAGGTCTACTATCAGAAAGCTGCTAAAGGTTGAGAAAAATTCAACTTGTAAATTGTGATCATATAATTCAAAACTAGAGCGCACATGCTCAAAATAAATACCTACAAGACATCGGAATCCTCTGGATAATATATGTTGCTATAAGTTTTAGAAACAAAATTATTCACAGGATCACACAAAATCTCCAAGTTGGCCGAGGCTTTCGCAAATTTTCTTCAAGCTTGAGGATAGTTTCACGTGATTCTCTTTCAACCTTTTCTCGTGCAGACTTCTCGGCTGCCAACTGCTGTTCAAATATTTTTGTAGACATACGCAATTTCTCCTCTTCCTGATAAAACACGGTATGTCATGAAAATGGCCATAGAAAATAATTTTATAGCAATCTCCAATTCATGGACTAGTTTGCCACAAATTATAAAATGATTACCATTTCGAGGCAAAGAGTAAAATGATTACCATTTCCGTTGATTTCTTAATCTGTTCTGTATGTGCTTTTTCCATCTTTTCCAGAAGAATGATTTGTTCGTTCGAATTTCCACCTGAGCCGATATCCTTGCGCCTATTTGACCATTCCTGCAGAAATAAAAGAAAATGAGCAAAGAGATCTCTACATATATTCATTTCCACTATCTTTGCATTCTGAAATGTGCACACATACTTGAGCTTCACGGAACATCTCATTAGAATAAGGACGGCCTCCATTTTGAGCAATTACAATGTCTATTTGCTTCAGTAATTCACTTCTTTGTTTTTCCTTCACTGTTTCTGATCTGGTTTTATTATCGAAAAGGACCTTTCTATCATTGCACTGCCGTAGAATCTCCTGCAGGCATCAACATATATAAAGTTTAAAAATAGTTCAGCATTATGCCATTTATCTGGGAACATAACTTACAGAAACTATTTTAGGGGATAAATCCCTTTTCATGAAAACTTCAGACAAGATTTATTTTTAACAAAAGTGAAAAAACTAACCCGAAGGGCAAGTGGGCTCTCACGCAAGTAGTCTTCGAATGTCTGTTCATTTTCTTCCAACTCGTCACCGCCGGTAAAGATAACCACCATGTAATTCAGAATTTTCTCACCAAACAACATTTGCAAGGTCTTTAAAGCAGCTGCTTCTTCCGGGGTATATCGATTTCTAATGGAAAGTACGAAAAGAACTCCATGGAGACCATCCTTTGCGAGGTCAATACATTTAACAATTTCTTTGCCGACAAAGTCTGTATTGACAGTCGGGTCAAAGAGACCTGCAATGGAAAGTTTTTTTACTTAGCTTATTGCCAATTTTAAAAGATTTACTCAATGAGACAACACATTGATAAGGATGCCAAATTGTTGGATCTTGAGGCCTATTTACAAGCCATTTTCAATTTTGTTGGGTGATTCCAAATCTTTAGAATTCCATATCTTAGTAGCACTCGCCATTGCTTAAGAATTTATCTATAGAAGCTTAGGTGCAAGTATGTTTTTGAGAATGAAGTTAGTTATTTGTTTTCCTTTTGACATATGTGGAGATCTTTGTTGGCAAAAGGGTTAGGGTTTATGTTGATAAGGATACCAAATTATTAGAAAATGCCAAATTGTTAGATTTGAGGCCTATTCAAATTGTATTTTTATTTTTGTTATTTAGATGAAGATTATGTAAATATTATTGTATATACCTTATGCTATGTATTTTTCACTTTTTCCAAATGTAAATATATGTGAATTTAACAAGTATTTTATAATTAAAAAACTAGTTATATTTTTAAAAGAATTTTTGTAAATCCTTTAAAATTAATAAGGTAAAAAATTAAAAATAAAAATGAAAAAAACAATGATAATTCATTTTTCTCATAGAAAATCAAATGTTAAGTTAACTTCATGTGATCAACATATTATTTTTGCATGTGAACTTATGTAATGAATTTTCCCAAGCTTCACATGTCAACCATTATCAAAAAAGGTTATTCATTATGTTGAAGCTAGGCATGACCAAACAATGATGGACTTGTAACTTCCATGGAGAAGACAAGAAGAAGGGTATTTGTAATTAGAGCTTGAGATGAGAAGAAAAGGAGGTCGTGGTTTGTGGGGAAATAGCCTAGTAAAAATCATTGCTTTCTCACATCTCCTAGATAGTATGATCACATATTCGATTGGGGGTTAGAAAAAGAGATTCCCCTCTTTGGTGACAAGATAATTTATATGAAGTGGAGTAAAAATTGTGTGATCAAAGCCTCTAGGAAGATTTTATTCTGCTCAATATGGCTCAAAAAAGAATGGTGACAAAGATTTTAAGAATCAGGTCATGAGGTCCCTCGATTCTCAATTGCATGTGGTGACAAATATTATGTCCCAAACAATTCATGAAGCAGTTTTTAATGAGAATCCTAAAGACAATAATAAAATAATAGTTAAAATAATAAAATAAGAGAGATGAATTTTGGAAGAAAGAAATAAAACAATTTTTTTTTCGCATATTTTCGACTTATCTTCTTATAGGTTTACTCAAATTTCAAGACTAGGTACTCGTTGGATGCAAAATGAAGTGGCGCATCCAACAAGTACTATCTCTACATACTTTTGATAAACCCACAATGAGATATACTTGAAATACATGAAAAAAATTGTTTCTTGAAAATTTCAAGTGTAGGGACTCATTGGATGTAGAATTAAATTTTGCATCCAACGAGTACCCACCCTACATACTTTTGACAGACCCCGATGAGATATATTGGAAATACAAGATAAAAGCGTGTTTCATGTATTTCCAATATAATTCATTGTGTGTCTATCAAAAGTATGCAGTGTGGGTACTTGTTGGATGTAGAATTTAATTATGCATCCAATGAGTAACTACACTTGAAATTTGAGAAAAACTACAAGAAGAGAAGTTGAAAATACAAGAAAAAAAATTGTCTTTCTTTCTCCCAAAAACTATTTACCCTCATGGTTGACATCATCATCTTGAATCCTATTGGTTCTTTTAATGATGATATTGATAGTAGTTTTTTTTTGTTTTGAGACCCATTTTTTACCTCATGATTCTCCTAATAAAGATCATGAATACTTCCCAACCAATGGATATGATCAATGATTCTACTAAGTCATATTCTTTTAAATCTAGTGAAGACAAACAAAAACCTTATCCATGTGGGTTGTGAATTGAAAGGAGATGAAGAAAAAATTAAGGTACTTGCATCCCACAATCTAGATCTGACCATGCATGAGTGTAGTTTTGTGGATCCTAGAAAGGTAGCTACTTCAAGAGGTATGGATGTCACTTCACCCACTAACCCGTGGGAATATGTGTCCTCACATAATCCTGATCTTCTTAATAATTTGATTGTCATCTCTGAACAATGAACCTATAGATGAGCCTATAGAAACATGGAGTATGACAAAGGATGGAAGATTTTGAAACAATGGGGGGTTATTTTATGCTTCCTATGAAAAATGCCTAATGAAGATGTCTTCAACAAATGGTGTATTCTAATATTGGGACCTTGGATCTCATTATTTGTGTTTATTGCTCAACTGAGATGATGCTTTTCACTATATCCTACAATATAAAACCTAGATAATTTCAAGTTCATTAGCTCATTCATGACCTTTAATAATCTCTTGATCCCAAATGGTAGAACAAATTCCTTCAGGCCTAGCCTCCAAGAGTAGGTTGAATTTGATTTGAAAAGGAAGTTGCCTTAGCACATTTTGAATTTCACTACTAAAGGAGTTCATAAACAAAAAGTGCACTAATTGAATTTTCCTAATGTGTTCTTTGCATATCAAGCACAAGTTCACCTCATTTTTTATTTCCCTAATAGAAGGATTATGCCAAATTCGAAATAGAAAAAATATCCAATTTAAAGGGTGAAGTAAATATCCCTTTGCAGGAAGAGTAGAAAAACCCTAAGCATTCACCTCATCCCAAAAATAATTTTCATTCTATAGTGTCAAATGTTGCTATGAACTCAGTGCATGGAATCCCATCACTTCAACCACCTAAAATGCACACACAATGAATGCATGAATCTATGGTTGTTGAAGAAATATAGAATACCAAGAATAATAAGAGGAAGGAAGGCATATATCACTTGGTCAAAAATATCTTATAAGGTGGAGAGCCTTAGTGAGAATCCTATATCTTACAAAGACACCACTAGCCTCCTCGTTGAAAAAACTTGGCATTGGGTGACTTTCTTTAATAACAATTTTGATAGTTTAATAAGTGGGGGGCTCCCAAATGAAGTTGTCCTTATTCTTTTGGAATGTGAAATGGATGACTATCCCTAGTCAAAACTAGTTCCTAAGAGGAGTGTTCAAGGATACCAAACAAGAGGTGGTATTTCTTCACAAGGTAAAATCAACTAGTTTTAAATTAATATGCCATGAATCACTATTGGAATGGTCCCTTCTAGAACACAATTCATGATAAGGGGGAAGGTAATGTTATTTTGACTATCTCCCACTACTTTTAGTGTTTTGTGGTAGATTGACGGGTGCTCAAAATGACATATTTATAGCACTCGTCCAACACTTTTTGTACACCTTTTTCCCATTTCTATTTCCATCTTAATACACTTTTCATCCACAATGATGCATTCTTGGTTAAAGTATAATTATTCCCTCAAAATACCATTTCAATACTTATTCTTATGTTTTTTCAGGAGATTATGACCTTTTGTGCTAACGGTGGTATACAGGGACAAGGTTGCATAGGTACCTTCCCAACACAAGAGCTGCAAATCATGAGTATGAGCTACTGCAAATCACTAGTCAAGTGAAGCTACTGCAACTTTGAGTTGCTAACACCATTGCTGCAATTCCTATCATTGTTAAAACTCTCATTTCTTCAACTCTTAGTGTTGCAACTCTTCACTACTACAACTCTTAGTCTTTTGACTCTCATCATGCTACAACTTCTACTACATGACCATTGTTGCAACTCAGAGTCAGGTGTTGTAACTCCACGTTTTCCGTAACAACTCATCATTCAACCACACAACTATCATCCACGGATCGACCAGTTATCCAAAAAACCATGTAGGAACATGACAAATCCAATTGAGAGCCATAAGGGAATGGACAACGCAACCATCACTTTCCATGGCCGATTTGGCCAACATCCGCCCAGTTTTTTCCATCTTTTGGAGAAAACAATGTAATAAGATGAGACAACCCGATCCTCGTAGTTGTCCATCAATTATCTTAGTTAATTTAGGAAAAAAACATTTTATATAAAAACCATCGCTCTCTTAGATCTAGGCGAAAGAAAAAGATGAATAAATTATGTGAATAGAATAATTGTATTGATCTGCACATTTTCGTTTAAAAGAAGTTTCATTTCATTATTATCCAATTAATGGTGTGTTGAGAATTTAAGCATCCTATTGTCTTCATAGACCAATACCTCATATAAGGAGGTAGTTCCCCCTACTTAGCTTGGTATTGTTTGTATCTTATGTATTTTATAGAAGTGGTTGTAGCATTTATTTCTATATTTTTATTTATTTCCAACGATTCCTTTATTAACATCGTGCTACAACTCTAATGATTTTCATTTTTGTAACTCCAGATTGTTGTAACATTGCAAGGTATTGTTTTTTAATTGATGACTGAATAGATGTAGTGTATTTTCCATCTTTTCATTTATTTCTAGCAACTCCTATATTAACATTTTGTTGATTGCTATAAATCAATGCTAACATTGCAGGGTATTGATTTTTGATAATGAGTGAATAGTTGAAGCATATTTTCTATAATTTTATTTATTTCCAACAATTCCTCTATTAACATCTTGCTGCAACATTGGAATTTTCTCATTGTTACAACTCAGTTTCCACCACTCAATGCTTACATTACAAAGCCATATCTTCTATTTAACTAGTGCATAGCTATAACACCTCTTATTCATTTTATTTTATTTCCAACAATTCCTTTATTTAACTTTGTTGTAACTTTAATATTTCCCTTCTTATGATTTTGGTTGCTGCAACCTGTGTTGTTGTACTCATTTTGTTGTGACTCTTGTTTTTGAGACTCTTGTTCACACAACTCTGGCTGCTACAACTCTCGTTATTGTAACTCTACATTTAACTTTCTAGTTAACAATTGTGTTGTTTGTAGTTTGAGATAGTTTATTCTTTTTGTTCGTAAGCATAGTTTGGTTTGATTCCTATATCTTTAGGTTTTCTGCATCTCAGTACATCATCCATGTCACATTAATAAAGATCATATTCATACTTGAACAAGTAACCTTTAATTTCCTGCAAGTGTGATTTACTTTCCTACAAGAGTGATTTACTTTCTTGCAGTGTGATTTACTTTTCCACAAGTGTGGGGATGTTCAAAGAATATTCCTTATGAAAACATTTTCCCTTCCCCACCTCTTTCTTCTACAAATTTCATTCCAATTAAAGTATGATCTCTTCAATTACTAGTGGATCCCTTAGGATCTTTTGATCCTCGGTTGGTACCTCATCTTGAGGAAGTAGAGTCTTACGAACCTATCATGCCATTAATATAGGTTGAGATTTCCTCCCCAATGTTCTTGTCAATATCAGATAACAATGGTCAACAAATCCATCCTCACATGGAGTGTGATCATCCTACTCCATCCACACATGTTGTTGCGTCTTTGCATTCACATGATTTCCTAGGTATTGCATTTCCTTCAGCTAAGGTTGTCCTAGAAGTCATGGATTTCATAGATAATCCAAAGGATGAGATGACCTATTGATCATACTCTCCATATTCAAAACAAATGAGGTTTAACATGATGAGTCTTGATCCAAGATTGGGGGAATTTTCTAAAGCATATAGTAGACCTCCCAGTTTGCATCCTTTTTTTCTTTGGTTTGATGAATTGCCCATCTTTCTTCAAAAAATCTTTTCCATATTCAACCAGTTTCAAAATTCATCACTTCTCATCTAACAAATATAATAAAAAATTTTAATATTATACTTAACTTGATGCCACGTTCATTTTATGATATGTGGTTATAGCATTTGTGGGCTTAACTTGTTGATATGGGATTACAAAGTTATTCTCTCAGTAATTTGGCTACAAAGTGATTCGCTATGGCTTACTGAATTAAAGAACATAGAATGTTATAAAGGGCAATTGGGCTACAAAGTGATTCTCTACATCTAGTGTAAAATATTATAAAGGGCGAATGGCCTACAAAGTGATTCGCTATACCGTACTCAGTCACAGAATATCGAATGTTGTAAAGAGGAATTGGGCTACAAAGTGATTCGCTTCGCTTCGTCGGACGAAGTTAAAGAATATTATTCGCTACGCTGTATCAAGTTAAGGGGTTGTGCGATAACTCGGAATCAATTATAACCGTTTTTGCATTCTATTCATTCACGGTGTCATTGGTTGCTGAAGCAGAATTCATTAGTTGCTGAAGTAGATTTCAGCAGTTTTTCAGTGCTATAATTCATTAGTCGCTGAAGCAGTTTTTCAGATTGAATCTATTCCTTAAAGCTTGAAAGGATAGGATGGAAGGAAGGGGAAGGCCTACCACTCTGGTGTTGGTAGGGTGCACCAGCAATGGTAAAAGTGCAACTGGTAATTCCATCCTTGGGCACAAGGACTTTCAGTGTTGCTCCGGTTCTTCCACTGTTAGAGTCGCTTGTGAATTGCAACAAGTGAAAATATGTTGTCAGACGAGTTTTTTAAATGTTATATTGCAGATGTGAAATATGAGAACTGAAAGTAACTTGCGGAATTGTAAAAGGTTGATTAAGTCCTTAAGATATCAATACTCGCATGCATGTACATAAGATGGAAAACTTAAGAAACAGTGCTTGCATGTAAAGTAAAAGACAGAACCAAAAAGTTAATTAACCGATTAACGCATGCATGTGTGATAGGTTTACGAAATTAAAGACTGCATGCAAGGTAAGATAAACTGAAAGCAAAATATCCACGATGCCTCCACGGGCTCTAAGCTAGCATATGGTATGAGATCTACTCTAGATTATTTTACGTAAGCATGCATGTAGAAACCACAACTAATCTAGCTAAACTAAGAATGAAAAATAAATGAAAGAGATCTAATCTAAAGCTTGCGAAAATAAGACAGAAAGGGAAAGAATGCAAGCCACTTGGGTACAACTCCTTTGGGATTTCTTTACAGTGATTTAGAATGTAGAAGGAAAAGATAAGCATTTACCACAATGAGAGGAGTTGCTTGAGGGTGTGTTGTGCATGAAATTGGGCAGTATGCCCCCTTGTCCTGGTGAGAATCTACAAAAATCAACAAGCTATTGCTTGCTGATTTGAGCTGCAACACACTCAGAAAATGTTATGAAATATTTGTTTTTAGGCAAAGATTTCGTGCATACAAGAACCAGAAAATTTAAAGACTTTAGGTGACCTATCTAAGCAGGTTAGCTACCGAAATGCAAATGAGGAAAGATGAACAATACATAAATAACTTGGAGTGTATGAAAATCTCAAAGGGAGACTCTTCCAAGAGGCACCCTAATGAAACCCTTGAAGTCCAACCTGCAAAAACTCACACAATAGCAT
>JZKD02S1641792.1:562361-574504 GCA_000966675.3 Picea glauca
CACAAGAGCATCGTAGCAGAGCGAGGATCAACAGAGATAAGGAGAGCTTTCATAAAGTAAGTACATCATCCTTCTTCTCTTGTCCGTTCAATACTTTAGATCTAGGGAAAGAGTAATATTCTGTCACGTTTTGTTCCAGATCCAGGTGGATCTGGGGAGATCGGTTTGTGTCCGCACTTACGGATTTATCCTTAAAAAAGGAGATTTGATGACGATGAATTCCCATATCCATCGAAAACCATTGATTTGGTGTGATGAAATATTGGGACCATTTGTCGGGAGGCTAAGGCGTTGAAGATTCCAAGAATGGAACGAGAAGCTCTAATGATAATGAAGACTTGGGAAGTAATGAGGATTGCCGATCAATACACAGGTGAGATTAAATCTCATCCATATAATGTCATGAGTTCCAACTAATAAAGGAAAAAGGAAAGGTGACATCATGTTGATGAGGGTGATAGCATGCATCGTGAGATGACACATATCGACAATTGAATTGTCGATGGGAAAAGAGTGGTTTTGATGGGAGTGAAAGTTCTTAGGTCTTTGAATAAGACCTCAACCGTTAGATATAATTTATGTTAGATCACAATCATTCATTGGAAGATGGTAAAAAAAGGTATGGAGTGAGGCCAGGAAGTTAAGCCAATGACGAAAAGATCTAAGCTTAGATCAAAACTATTGTTCTGTGGAAATATGAGATGAAATATGAGCCATGGATCTATGTAGGTCCCACTTGTTCACCTTAGAAGAGGTTAAAATAATGGATGTATTCATCACACAAGTTAGATACACATACATGATCAGATTCATTCGATGATGAATATCAAGAGCCGTCATATCTGGGATTGAACCCACTAGAGAATTTGTCATCAGAAATTGTTGTTGGGGTGACTCATAACTCCTATGGAGTAGAACCCCGACGATGATGAATATTGATCCATCTGATTGGATATGTTAATATTGAAAGCTCGATGGGCTAAGTGGAAGATTTCATGCCAAAACTTACATCAGTGCCATGTCATATGGTACGAGTGGTAGGAAACCATGTGGATTCCACATGACAGTGAGGTGCACAGGATAGCTGAAAGCCCAAAAAAATTGGAAGACTATAACTTTTGATTTATACCTCAATTTTGAGCATAGGTATAGTCATTAGAAAGATATTGGTGAGTAGAATCCATCATGAGACTTAAACATGGATTTTAACTAAGTTGAGAAGGAGTAAATTTAGTCCAATAGCCTAAGGGTTACTAGTGTGGTTGTGTTATAGAGTTGTATTAGAGTAGAGTTCAAACTGCAGGCTTGAATGGGTCACTAAGGTCATTTAAATGTTTTTGAGAAATATTTTATTATGCCAAGAATACATGCTATGATGTGGATAAATGTAATGGATAACAATGTCTTATTGTTTAAACATGTAGGAAGTACTTAAAGGAAAGAAAATTGAATGGTGCAACACAACATGGAAGCCACATCATATCTCATAGATGAGGAATCTGATGGCTAGAGGGACAAAGAAACCATTCTAGATTTGATGGCCACTATTAGAAATTTAAAGGTATATAATGAGAGACTCATGGGAGCTCGGGATTAATAGGCAGAGTTGAATCCAATATTACTATAGAGCTTGTAGGAAATTCAAAAACATCTGCAACAAGGCCCAAATAATGTAGAGTTGCAACAATCAGAGAGGTTGAAAACCCCTTCATATTCCCAAAAGCATGGATTTTCCCATAGCGATGCGGGATAGAGTTATTCCAATAAAATGCATTGCAACGTTAATAAAATCAAATATGGTGGAAGTGTTTCCATCGAGTCATCTAGTAGGAAACTTTCTCCTGAAGAGTTGTCTAGTGATGATACTAGATCAATTTTTTCAAGGAAAAGGAAGAGACATTCACAGAGTTCTATGACCGAAGAATTCAATAAGGCTAAGCCACCTACCTTCGATGGAGAGATTAATAAGGGAGAAGAAGTTGAGTCTTGGTTGTTGGGTTTGAAGAAGTACTTCTGGGTACAAAATTATTCCAAAAACACCAAGGCAAGAATTTCCATATTCAACCTGAATGGAGGAGATTCCATATGGTGGGAAGATATCAAGGAGTTCAAAGGATTGAAGGAAATAAAACTCACCTAGAAGTATTTTGATAATTATTTCAAGAAGGAATATCTATTGGAGAATTATTATGATGCTAAAATCAAGGAATTCCATGAGCATAAGTTGGGGTAGCTTACCATAGATGCCTACACCAAAATATTTATGAATCTGTTCAGGTGTGTCCCTTACCTCAAGTGTAATATCCCTAGGCCGTGCCCAAATGTAATCTAGATGAAAATGTACTTAAGCTAGTGAGTTGTTTTGATATCATTTTTGTATGCACATTACATGACATAGTGTGTGCATGTACTACACAGTAAAATGAGGAAGTTGCACATTCCAGAATACCGCGCACAACATCTTAAGTGTGCATGATTGTGAGGCCAGTGAGCCTTTTTGTATATTCTATGTTTTATAGGCTGATGAGCCAGTTATTATAAGCTAGGATGCTTATGTTTTGATTAGTCTGAAGAGCCTAGATGTTAAGGGCCAGTACGCCTATTTTTGTACATGTCTCATAATTAATATAAAATGCATCATTGTGCGCAGACCGACTACGATAAAAGAGATGGGGGACTAAACTCCATTGGTTAGGGAAAGGGAGGGGCTAAGTTAAGGAAAGAGGCTAAGCTAGGGAGATTAAGCCAAAAAAAAGGAATATTATATTAATATTTCTTAAATCATAAAGCATGGATAATTATTTTATCCTAAGTTCTAAAGTTGGGGACAAGTGGGCCAAAGTATCTCCCAACATGACAAGTGTCAAGTTGGGGACATGCATACATATTGTGGGGACTTATTTCATTTCTGATCATATTTTCTAGCACTCATCCATCATTCCTACGATCCAGTCAATCATCCATGAGTATTCACACACCATTGAGCTATCCTTTGTATCTTCATGGTTGTACTTGAACTCGTATCCATAGCCATTTTGTGTTGGTGTATCTGGTTAGCTTGGGAGCTGAAATGAAGAAGCGGGTTGTTAGGCCTGTGAGCAATTCTATGGGTGAGAGAATTGTTGGGGATCAATTTTCGGTAGGTGTTTAAATGTAGAGTTGTAGTGCTCTGATACTTCATGTTCGGCCTGTTGTTGAAGCCCAGAAAGGAAGTGGGGCAACCGAAGGACTGTTGAGAAGAGAAGGGACACACTTCCTGGGTGGGACAAGCATGTGGGGGATGAGGGACTGCAGGCTATTAGTTTGAGTTGGCACATGTGATGGAGTCTTTCCTATTGTCCATGAGCCTTTAGCCTAGTTAGGAATCCCTTTACCCGGGTGGATTTTAGTCCCAGCTCGGGGGTGACTCACTGTTGAGAGTGATGAACAGTGTGGTCTAAGGCTGGGAGGTTCGTGGAAGGTTTTCACGTGGTTGGTGACATTCTTACAAAGACAAGTACCAATCTGGGTGATAAATTTACATGTTGTATTGTTATTTACATGCTTATATGTATGGGTTTATCTTATGTGTGTTTATAATTGTCTGTAAATTTATGGGTATTTCCTGTATATGTTACATGTATATGTTTACTTTCATTTTAGTATGAATTTTTGCATTTACATAATGTATTTTTCTATCTAAGTTTTTATATATATGCTTCTGCAAGATTTCTATGTACATATGTATTTTAATTGCATGCATTTCAGTCGAAACATCTATGCGGCATAGCTCATTTAGATGTTGGGTATGTTACAGTATGTTCTGTAGAGAGAACATAAGAGTTCTCTGGGGTAGCGTGGTTTGACATGGATGGTTAGGGACGTTACATCAAGGATTAGAAAGAAAGAGTACAATGTTCTGTTAGTGGATTGCCACAGTCCTACCGGGACAAAATTGAATTTGATAAGTCAAAGACATTAGAGGAAACTATAAGGAAGGCTAATTTATGCTATGACTAGTCTAAGAATAAACAAGAGCCTTCTAAGGACTAGAAGAGAAAGGATAATAGTGGATTAAAGGAAAAGGGATTTATATAATTTCCATCCAGGAACTCAAAGAAGGGTGCATAGTTTGGTCAACTAGAAGGAGCATGCATCAACAAAAGTTTCCATATCAGAGTGGAAATAGGCCAACAGAGAAGGCAAGAGAAAAAGTAGAGGAACCAAAGAAAGGGCCTCTATAGTGTTGGGATTTTGGAGAAACAAAAATATTGAGGGATTTTCCTCATAGGAAGTATGGCAACGACAAATTTTGTCATGTGCAAGAAGCTTCTACTATCAATGATGTGACTAGAAGTGTGTCAAGGATATATGCAGCTATGGAGAATTGACAAGAAAACCACTAAGATTTAGTAGGGGAGATGGAAGGTATAATTGCAAAACAACCTGTTTATATTTTAATTGACCATGGATATAACCTTGTTTATGTCTCACCTCAAGTTGTTGAAGCATGTGTCGTACACAAAATAAACATGCAAAGTCATGGTTAGTCGAATTAGCCACAAAAACTAAGATAAAAGTGGGGTTTTGGAGAAACAAAACTATTGAGGGATTGTCCTCATAGGAAGTATGACAACGACACATTTTGTCATGTGCAAGAAGCTTCTACTATCAATGATGCGACCGGAAGTGTGTCAAGGATATATGCAGCTGTGGAGAATTGACAAGAAAACCACTAAGATTTAGTAGGGGAGATGGAAGGTATAATTGCAAAACAACCTGTTTATATTTTAATTGACCATGGATATAACCTTGTTTATGTCTCACCTCAAGTTGTTGAAGCATGTGTCGTACACAAAAATAAACATGCAAAGTCATGGTTAGTCGAATTAGCCACAAAAACTAAGATAAAAGTGGTTGAAGTCATATAAGAATATCCATTTTAGATAAGTGGATTGACTTTGTGATAAACCTTGAATATCCTACCTTTAGGATCGTATGATGTGCTGCTAGGTATAGATTGGTTAGCTTCCCACAAGGAAAAATTGAACTGTTATGAGGAAAATTTGGAATACTAAGATGAAGAAGGAAATGAAAGAGTTTTTCAAGGAATTTAGAAGTCGATTTCAGTAAGGCAAGTATCTAAATTATATCTTAAGAATTTTCGTAGAAAAGGGTGTCCCTTGTATGCTATACAAGTGATTAACTCAATAGAAAGCAAGGAGTTGAAGGTTGAAGATCACCCTGTATTATGGGAGTTTAAGGACGTGTTTTCAAAGGAGGTACCTGGACTACCTCCAAAAAGAGATCTTGATTTCTCAATAGATATTGAACCTGGAGCAGTTTTGGCATCAAAGGTACCCTATAGAATGAGCACACTAGAATTGGTGGAGTTAAAGGTACAACTCGAGGAGATGCTAGATAAAGGGTACATTAGGCCGAGTGTGTCCCCATGGAAAGAACCAAACTTATTTGTAAAGAAGAAGGATGGTACCTTGAGACTCTGTATTTATTACATCCATCTAAAAAAATGACCATAAAAAATAAGTATCCATTACCTAGGATCGATGATCTCTTCGAATAACTCAGGGGAGTTGTAGTCTTCTCAAAGATTGACTTAATTTTTGGATACCACCAAGTTAGTACTAAGGATGAGGACATCCACAATACAACCTTTAGAATGAGGTATGGACACTATGAGTTCGTAGTGGTGACATTTGGACTTACGAATGCACCAACCAATTTCATGTGTTTAATGAATAGTGTGATCAACAAATATCGAGAAATATTTGTCCTAGTGTTTGTGGATGACATTTTGCTGTATTCCAAGAATAGAGAATGGTGTTACTTGAGATGGTTATTGGATTTCTAGAAACCATTGCAAGACATATTTAAGACAACTCTTAGACCATAGGGGGATCCCTCATATGATTTTAGAACACTAACTGCACACTGTCACTAAGTAAAAGTTCTAGAAATTAAGCTCATAATGCCAGATTTTTAAGTAAAGGATTGCATAAAACAAGGTAGACATGTCTTATGAAATAAATGGGAGATGACTGGAGTGAATAGTATGTAAATATTTCAAATTTGAGGCCTAATCCATTGGGTATGGAGTCTCAATCAACAAAGTTTTAAATATGATAATGAGAGGTGGAAGAAATAAAGAGGACAAATAAATCTCAGATCACAACAAAGGGAAAAAACAATCTATATTAATGTTGAGATGAAGAAAGTGATTTGGGAATAAATATTATGAATCTGGAATATAAAATGAAAATATTAATCTAGGAATTTTAAAATATTGAATCCAGATGCAAAAGATTGAGAAATGTAATTTTGATTAGATAATAGTAAAAGGTCTTAGCATAAATATTTCAACTATTTCAGTAATATATGCGTTGCTAGTGAAAGTTGTACCAAATTGTCCGAGATGAACATCACAATTTCATGGAAATAATAGACATGGAAATGAGAGAAGCTTAAACACATAAAATTTAAAGAAGAACAAGGCTCTGCTAAGAATGAGCCATGAATCCATGGATTATCGTTTGATACCTGAAAAGATTACAGTTTCCCCATGGGCTTTAGAACAAAGAACTCAATCTTTATTTCCTTTATTTCCTAACATTCCTCCTAACTCCCCCTTTTGCAGTCTTCTTGTTGTTTTGTTTCTTTTATAATATTTAGATGATAAATTATTTCTTTTAATTCTAGGACCTCTTGCTCAAATTCTACCTTGAAATATGCATACAAATATGGAACTAATTTCCTTGAAATAGAATATGTTTGGAGAATTAATTGGATCTGTCGACACCTATTTTATTATTTTGTTTCATATCACAAATAAAATAAGAATTCTATGCCATGAGTGATTCCATATGAAATTTGTTTAAACAATATTTTAGCTTTACCAAAAATTTAATAGGCTTTATCGATCTACTGCACAAAAAATGGTGTTCCAACAACTAACTCAGCAACCATTTAGATCGACCTTAGTAAGCCATCGTGACTGTTGGTTTACTTGATGAATTATTTTATCCCACATTCACTGTGAAATCCATTTGGAGAGGATTTATATTTCTTAGGCAGCCCCACATAGTTTGAAAGTGAATGGGTGGGTTGTGGAATCATGTACGCAATATTACCTTTAACATGCGGGGTCCATCTCTACCAGGTCAGACTTCTTTGAACACGTGGAAACTAATGATTTTCTAGGATAGTTCTTCGTTGGAATTATTTACTTCGATACCCAAGATTGAATTTGGACTGTGCATCAGCAACGCTCCATCAGAGTGACCAAAGGTTGTGAGACTTCAAAAATGTGACTCTGTGGTTAAATTTTGACTATCCATAGGAGTGTCCTGAAAGTGAAGGATAACTATCGATATATCCATGCTTTAAAAGATAAAATTGGTTAAGTCTTTGATAACATCATGTTGGAGTCAATCTAGACACGTGGCAACTTGACATTGGTCCATGGTGGCAGTGGAGTTTGAAATGTTTCACTGATTTTAAAATGTTGACCTATATATCCAGTGGGATTCTCATGTCCACGTGGAAGTCACTGATTGACCCTGTTATTGTTGCGCTAGCACACTTACACGTCATATGCATAAAAACCTTAGGGCCTAAGAATGAATCTGGACCATAC
This sequence comes from Picea glauca, assembly GCA_000966675.3. Taxonomy (NCBI): domain Eukaryota; kingdom Viridiplantae; phylum Streptophyta; class Pinopsida; order Pinales; family Pinaceae; genus Picea; species Picea glauca. The sequence goes on from JZKD02S1641792.1 coordinate 569,995, forward strand.
ATCGGTCTTATTTGATAGTGGTCTGCGATGTCACTTGAGTTGTCCATCATAGTGAGGTCGATCGAAGTTCTATGTTGAAGCTAGATGAGGAGACTCCAATAAAAAGACTATGAATTAAATTTAGATTTTTTATCTTGCGGGGGGACCGCAATGAGTTGTGAGCCTTCCATTGGTAATTTCATTTTGAAGTCGTCGATGGGTTAAGGAATTTGATGAGGAACTTCGATATCAAACAAGAACCATCGATCTTGTGTGTGAATAATCTAGGTCGTTGATCTTGGGTGCACAATTTTCCTCCAACAATAAACTCTAAAATTGATACAGATCCATCCATTTGTAGCTAAAGATCATATTAAGGGAATCGATCTTTGATATTGAGCGCGTGAATAATTCTAAAATATTTCACACTTATTAATAAAAACTAAATAAATTAAACTAATTAAACAAGGATTTTAGGAAAGAAAATAAAAACAAACAAAAACATTTTTTTTGAAATTATACTATCTTTGAAGTTTTATTCAATTTGTACAAAGAGAAATAACTATAAATTTAAAAATAAAATTTTGAGGTTTTAAGAAAAGTTAGACTATGCTACAACATCTGGCTCCATCTGGGGATTGTGTCTCCCTACGAGGCACTTAGGAACATGCATACCAAGTGTCTTTTATTGGGAAATGAATTCATTATTCTCAGAGGAAAATATAAAACTAAACATTTATTCAAAGAAACATAAAACTAAATCCTTTCTTTATTATAAATCTTATATTAGAAGTGATAAATTTGTCAATATGAAAAATTGATACATGCTTGAATAAAGATTTCAAGAAAGGTTAATAAAGACTTTCCTTATTATAATTTACTCAAGATCTATCTAATGTAATCAATCTAAATTTAGCTAAAATATTATATTTCTAACTAATTTTATCTTAACTCAAGGCTTTAAATAATATTAAATTTATTTTAGATAAACCTAATCATATCATGATACAAAAATCACTGAAAAATAATTAATACCAGAGTAATAATAAATATATGTAGAAGAATCCTAAATACATATATCACAAATATTTCTTCTCTTCTAACAAACATTCATAGCCCCAATGAAGTTATCTGGATACTCCAAATTGAATTTTCTTTCACCACTTCATGTTTATAATTTCATTTATTTGAGAAGAGGGAAATCATTTTCTTTCATTATCTCCTTTTAGACAGGATGGGGGAAATCATTATTGAATTTCCTTTTACCATATATCTTTTAAATTCCATTTGATTACTTTGAAGTGAGGGAAATCAATGTGTTATATAAGACAAGATGGGGGAAATCATTATTGAATTTCCTTTTACCATATATGTTTTAAATTCCATTTGATTACTTTGATTACTTTGAAGTGGGGGGAATCAATGTGTTATATAAGACAAGGGATGATATATTTTTATAATATAAAATAAAGTGGGTCTATCTACACGTATGAAAATACTTTGAAATTAATTTTCCTTCAATTCTAACTATAACTTCTCCTATAGGTAAAATTTATATTTTTTAATTTATGATTAAACTTTAACCTTGAAAAAAATAGTCAACTATAGTCTAATATCAAAACTTAATTTTCAAAAGATTACCCTAAACATATTTTTTCAATCAAAATAAATAAATGAATAAAAATTTTCACCAATCTTATAAAAACAACATGTTTAACTTTTTATTCCATTGACTAGATCTATCATTTCCATAAAGATTTAATGATTAAATAAGATAGGGAATTAAGTTTTATTTATTGAAATCAAAATAAACTAAAACACATACTCACTCATGGACTTTGTACAAATTGGAAAAAACATTGTTCTATATACTGAAATCAAATCTATTCTACAAACTAGAAATAAAAGGTGAAATGTAAGATTATTTATATACAATGTTTCCTACTCTAACCTTTTAAGATGCTTAATCAAGTGACATCATATTTCCAATGTAACCAAGAAAACATTTCATTAATCAAATTATAAACTTTCTTTCTACAAATGATTGATAAAAAATAAGAATAATGATTTTAGCATAAAAGTGATGGGAAACTCACCATGCAATTCATATCCATACTTTTAGTGTATGAATATTGAAAAACTTCACTTAATGATTCTAAGTAGGTTGCAACATGATCTTCCAAAGAATAAAATATTACATCCTGCTTTTTATCATATTTGTATTGATTGATAAGAAATTCCAGTTCAAAAATATGCTTTTCATAATGCTCTTGAAAAGATTCTTTCATATATTGTTCATGTACAATCTGATTGTAAAAATACTCGAAACTGTAATTTCATCATGATCATCTTCTTTTGTATCTTCATTTTCATTAGAAAAAACTGAGACATATGAAAATGCATTTATAGGTACTATATTGTAAGGTGTTTCCTTTGGAAAAAAAGAAGGTGAAAATGATTCATTTGCAAGAAATTCTTCTTGAACATGAAGACTACTTTCAAATGATTGAACTTCTTCATCAAAAATGAATTTTTGTTCAATGGAATTTTCACTGTGAATTAGAGAGGGAGCCATAAGATCTGAATAATCATTTTCAATAGTAAATTCCCTTTCTTGTTCACTAATAGCATAATCAATTTCTTTATGCTCTATTACTGAATTGAATTCTTCATTGCAACAATTTTCATATAGAAGTTCATTTGGGTAAAATATTTTACAATGAAAATGAAATACAACATGAAAATATTTCAAAGAGGCTATACCATTAGTAGGTAAATATGTATACCATTCCCGAGCATCTCCATCTAGAGAGGTCATGAACATTTTCATGAGAACATCTTCATGATAAATACCTAATTGATAAATGCAATCATGAAAATCTATCAAGTGTTGTGCTATACATTCATCTTCATCTTCTTTGAATCTTGGAAGACAGTCTCCCCAATATTCTTTGCTAGGCATAGGATTAGGAAAACTAGGAACATTTGAAAAATTGAAAGGAACATACCTTGCAATGATATTTGTAGCAAATTAACTTGACATTGAAACATAGTGGAGTTTCTAGTGAAACACAATGGAGTTGCTAGGTGAATAATCACACATCATGTGTCTTATCCTTGCTCATCTTCAAGAATTGGATCTGATATTTATAAAACCATGAGGAAAATATCTCAAACCTTTTTCCCCAACAACGACGCAAAAAAGAATGTTGCTATTTGAGATGGTTTTTGGATTTATAGAAACCATGAAAGACATATTTAAACCATCTTTAGGCCACAAGTTGGCTCATGGACTAGAGGGGGCTCCCTCATGTTATTTAAGAACAATAACTTCCCACTATCACTAAGCAATAGTTCTAGAAATTAAGCTTATAATGCAATATTTTAAAGTAAATGATTCGTTTAAAAAGGGTAGACATGGCTTAAGAACTAAATGGCAGATGACTGGAGTAAATAGTATGTAAATATTTCAGATAAGAGGCCTAATCCATTGGGCATGGAGTTTCAATCAACAAAGTTTTAAATATGATAATGAAAGGTGGAAGAAATAAGGAGGACAAATAAATCTCATATCACAACAGAGGTAAAAAACAATCTTTATTAATTCTAAGATGAAGAAAATGAGTTGGGCATAAAGATTATGAATCCAACATACAAAATGAACATCTTAGTATGGGAATTTTAAAAGAATGAATCCAGATGCAAAACATTCAGAAATTTAATTCTAATTATAACATAGTAAAAGGTCTTAGCATAAATCTTTTAACTATTTTAGTAATATACTTGTCGAGCTAATTATATGATATTGATTTCGACATAAAATTGTCAACCCAAGGTTCATAAACTTAGAGATGTAAGCACAGTATATGTAGGGATAAAGCAATATATTCTACTCTAACATTCGAAAGGAAACACTTTGACTAAAAATAAATCTAAAATCTAAAAAGTATGAAATTGCATCAAAGGAAATTAATCTAATAAACCTTGCAACTGAAACTATCTCTAACTATGAAATAACTGAAATTGAATCTAACTTATGAACACAATTGAAATTGAATCTAACTGCGAAAATATGAAAGCTAAAATTAATCTATGAAAGCATGGAATTGCATAAATCAAATCTAATAAAAGAATTGAAAATTACAAATAACAAAAGGCAAAATGAAAAGCATGTGAGCTCACATGAGAAACTAAATTAACAAATCAAAACATGAAGAAATCTAACTCCTTATTCCAAAAGTATCAATTCAATTACAAAATGATGAGATCCATATATGACTCTCAAAAATGACAAACTATTTCATTGTTTCTCTATTTCTAGAGAGAGGCCTCCTCCCAAGCGAGGAGAGGACCCTATTACTTATACATGAATAAAGATAACAAACTCATAATTAGAGATCCACTTTTATCTCCAAATATCCCTTTAAACCCTCCACAAATATCTTGGATAAGATATTCTCTCCAAAATATTATCTTTGAATTATCTTTTCAAATCTTTAAAATGTGGAGAACATTTGAGAAGCTTCTTGAA
>JZKD02S1641792.1:574997-634791 GCA_000966675.3 Picea glauca
TGCTATTGAAGAAGGCTGTGAAGTGAAAGAAGGAATGTGATATGGCTGAAAAATGTTGCATTTTGGTACAGAACAGGTATGGAACATGTGTAGAACTGGTACTGAATAGGTACAGAAAGAAAATAAACAAAAATCTGAACTGAAACTGAACTGAAAGTAATTGTAGCGAAGACATCTCGAACAAAGTGTAAGCAAGTCAACTGTCGAGCTTCAAGCTCTGTACTGGAAACTACTGCATCTGGGAAAGTGTAAAAATCCTTGCTGAGATACAAATGAATTCCTTGTTTTTGAAGAAAACAAACTGTTGGCTATCTCTGAATCGGTCTTCCTTTTATTAGCATAAAGAACCATCAAAAAGCATATCATTTGCAACTGCTACAAACCCACTCTATAGTACAATTCTTAATTGTGTGAATAGATTTTGTTGAAGTCAAACACAATAAGAAATAGAGGGAGGCCATGATGCGGCAGGAAAGAGACCAAGCGGTGCCCGAGTTCACAAATATATTTCATACCTTATGCACCAAGATGGGTATCAAATATTATGAGCGAAATCTAGTGCTCAATTATCACGACGGTCTGAATAGATACATCCAGGATGAAATGGAGTTTCTGGACATCGCATCCTTGGGCGCGACCTATCAATATGTCGTCAAAATTGAGAAGAAGCTAAAACAAAAGACATGACAATTTGGGCCTAGGAACCCCTCAAAACAAAAGCCAGGAAAGGGAAACCCCAACCCACATAACAAAGGACAAAGAAAATATAGGCAACCTCAAGAAAACCAGTCTAGGCCGCAAGCAGAGAAGGACACCAGAAATACAAAGAAATATATTGGGAAGTGGTGAAAATTACATAAGATCCCCTGGCATAACATTATTCATTTCCACTTGAAGAAGTCGTTGGTGGCTGAGGTGAAAGCCTATGAATCAGATGCAGGTCCCGAATCTGAGTCAGAACCAGAAAGGGGGAGACAGATCATTGACGCAGAACCTAGTGCTACCATTTCTACCACCAAGCTCCATCCCGATGAACCAGACGAGCCAGAGGAAGGCGAGCACCTTTTTCATTCATAGATGTGGGTGAAGGGTACCCCGTTGCACTTCATCATTTATAGAGGTAGACAGAATAACCTCATATCAGCAGAGGTTGTCAAGCGACTCACCCTGCCGACAACACCGCACCCGCAACCCTACCCCATCGAATGGCTCCACCAAGGAAGAGACATCCATGTCATCCAACAATGTCTCATGTCATATGACATCAATCCATTCAAAGATGAGGTATTTTGTGATGTTTCCCCTCTCGAAGTTTGTAATGTTATTATGGGACAACCATATTTATGGAAACATCATGTTATATATGAGTCTAGGCCTCACAGTGTTATTATTACGTTGAACAAAAAAATGTATAGGTTATCCGAGGCATTCCCACCCAGTTTTGTTTCCTTGATCTCTGCCAAGAAATACAGAATGGTCATCTCTCAGATAGGGAAGTTTGTCTTCTTCATGATTTTCTCTTAGAATGAGTGAAAGATCATAGCCACAACCAAGGTCTCCACAGCCGACCTCTCCGCATAGTATAAGCAAGTGGATAAGGTCGTGGAAGAATACTCATATATTTTCTCCTCACCTACTGGGGTACCTCTACATTGTCAAGTCAAGCACCCCATCGATCTGACCCCCGACGCATCACTGCCCAATGGGCTAGTCTACCGTCGCTCTTTGTTAAAGAATGAGGAAATCAAGCGGCAGATACAAGAACTTCTCCACAAGGGGAACATACATCCCCATCTCATCACTTTGTGGGAGCACAATCATTCTAGTACAGAAGAAATATGGAACTTGGCGACTCTGCATTCATTATTGGGCCCTGAATAAAATCATAGTCGGAAACTAGTACTTGATTCCCTGAATCAACGACCTCCTTGATCAACTCATTGGGGAAAAATAATTCAGTAAGATTGATCTGAAGTCTGGCTACCACCAGGTCCCGATAGAATAGACAAATGTATGGAAGACCGCCTTGAAGTCAAAGGAAGGTCTTTTTGAATGGTTTGTCATGCCCTTTAGTTTGAAAAATGCTCCAACCACTTTCATGGGGATGATGGACGATATATTTTGACCATTCACCAATACTTTGTAGTGGTGTATTTGGATGACATCCTCATTTAGAACAAGACATGGGAAGAACACTTGCAGCATATTCAGTAGGTTCTGCACACCCTGCGGCAGCACTAGCTCTATGCCAACTTGGAAAATTGCTCCTTAGGCATGGACAGGGTTCATTACCTGGGATACATGGTTGATCAGCATGGTGTACATGTGGATCTAGAAAAAATTCAATTCATACGTGATTGGCTAGCTCCAACCACACTCACTAAGCTTCAGAGCTTCTTGGGCCTTGCCAATTTCTACCGCAAATTTGTGTTGGGATTCTCCCATATTGCATGGGCCCTTAGCCAAGTAACCAAGGGTGGTTGTAAGGAGAAATTTTTGTGGGTTCAGTCCCAACAACACGCATTCGATGATTTGAAGCAGCGCTTGTGCTCAGCCCCAGTACTTTCACTATCGGACCTGCAACAACCCTTTGAGATCGAGACAGATGCTTCAAACTATGTTGTGGGTGTTGTTCTCACTCAGCACCTCCACCTCGTCGCCTATCATAGTGAGACACTATATTATGTTTTTCGTGAGTGCCCTAATTATGAAAAATAAATGTACTCCATTGTGCAAGTCTATTACCAATGGAGACATTACATTCTTAGGAAGGAGACAGTCATCCACACTGATCATAAGCCACTGCAGTTCATGCAAACACAAGGAAAATTGCATAATGATCGCCATCAGAAGTGGTCCACGTACTTTCATCAATTCCACCTCAACATCAAGTATAAAATGGGAAACATCAATCGCGTCATGACACTCACCATGGTGCTAGAATCTTGCATCCATGAGACCTCTCAATGGCCCCAACTCTATGAGACAGACCCGAACTTCACCACCACCTACCAAATGTTGGGCGCAAACACAGTTGTCACTAATTTCCATCTTCAGGACGGGTTGTTGTGTCGTCTGGCCCATATCTGTGTTCCATCAAGTGAGCGAGTGAAGATGATCTGGGAATCCCACTACAGTCGGGTGGTAGGACACTTCAGTGTTGAAAAGACAGTGGAAATATTGTAGAAACATTTCTACTAGCTAAATCTTCGACAAGAGGTCAGCAAGTATATCAAGTCTTGCACTGCCTGCGTGATTGCCAAATTGGCCACTAATAAATGGGGCCTGCACACTCCTCCGCCTACTCCTGATAGGCCATGGGAATCCATCTCAATGGACTACATGTCGAGCCTCCCATCCACCAAGCGAGGCAATGATTATGTTTTTGTGGTTGTCGATCACTTTTCTAAGATGGCGATTATGGCCGCTTGCAAGAAGATCATTATAACAGAGGCCACTACCAAGCTCTTCTTTGAATGAATCTAGGTACATTTTGGAATCCCACAAAGCATTGTATCAGATAAGGATAGTCAATTTATCAGCACATTTTGGTCAAGCCTCTAGTTAGTTTTGGACACCAAGCTCACCAAATGGATGACCTTCCACCCCCAAACAGATGGCCAAACTGAGGTCGTAAATCGAATGATCATGCATATCATGCACATGTATAAATCCAAGCACCCTCACACATGGGATGAGAGTATCCCCTATGTTCAACATAGCTACAACCGAGCTCTGCATAGATGAATTGACCACAACCCCTTTCAGGTGGGGTTGGGATTCCAACAATTGGGCCCCATAGATGTTGCACTACCCCTTGCAATCACCTCGACCAACTCATATCCTACTCCAACTGAAATAAAAAAATCCACCTGGTTCATTGAGTGGATCTATCACATCCATCAACAGGTTTAGGATATCCTACAGAAGTCCAAGGACAAGTACAAGCAATGCCATGATCGACATCGGGTGCCACATAAGTTTCAGGTGGGCAACAAAGTTTGGTTGCACTTGCAGAAAGAGCACCTTACAAGACCCCATCGGAAGCTTCCCCCACTCCGTTATGGGTCATACACCATCACCAAGGCTATGTGTGTTAATTCTTTCGAGCTCAACATTCCTCTTTTCCTTGGCTTTCACCCAGTGTTCAACGTGGATATCCTTTGAATGTATTTCCCACCATTATTGGACACCTCAGAGATAGAAAAACAACTGACACTAATAGAGCTCAACCTCGACTACATACAACATGCATCCAATTATCATAGTGTGGAAAAACAGATCAAGGGCATTCGCCAGCAAAGGATCCAACTTTATTGAGTTGTCAAAGTAGGGCAACTCCTGCACCAAGGCAAGTGGCTCGCCCAGGGCCAATTTCAGCAGAATTTTCCTCATCTGATGGGGGAACTCAACGCAATGGAGACAATTTATTTCTAAGGGGATAGTATTTATCCATATGGATGTCGGTGGCCTCCCACCTATTCCAACTGGGTCATTTTGGCAGTTTTCCAGTTTGGCAGTTTTTCCCTAGTTTTCGAGTCCCTGACTTGTGGGGCCGTTTTGAGGCTCTAAACAATGTTTTCTAGGGCTCGCCACATTTAAATTGAACTTTGATATATAGAAGAAAAATGTGTATTCCTTTGATATACCTTTCCAATGGACTATCGTGCACCTAAAACGGAGATAGTATGCAAACGTTATGACCCCGGGAAGTTGATGTACTAACTTACCCAAATGGGGCCCACATGAATGTTGAAACTTCATCTCCTAGGGTTAGTATTTTTGGATGTCTAGGGTTTTTGACGTTCCTGTTTATTGTAAAAATTCCTTCAGAGACTCATTGTAATCATCTTCTTTTGAATGAGCGTAACTGTCACATCTCTTCTCAGAGATAAGCTACCACCATTCTAGCAAGCTTGTTTCCACTGCATTTTACAGTTTCAAATTATTTCCCTATTGAATAGAAACTAGTTTTACTATATATATGTTATTTTGTGTTAAGAATATTTTGATAATAATCTGTATTCATTTCATTCTGCAAATATATTTTGGATCACTACTACATAGTGTGAAGGACTAGCAATGATGTATGCACTACATAAGTTTAGGAATTATCTGTTGGGATCACATTTTAAAATGTACGTGGATCATTATGTGTTGAGATACTTAGTCAATAATCCATTGTTGAGGGGAAATATATGTATATGGTTTTTATTATTTCAGGAGTGTGATTTTGAAGTGATTGGGAAACTAGAAAAATTAAATTCAGGACATAATCATTTGTCGTGCATATTAATAAGGGAAGATGCAGGAAGTTTTGACGATAGTATTCCATATGCACACTTGCTTCTAGTATATATGGTTGATGCTTACTTTTCATATATTTTCCACTTCCTAAGCACATGAGTAGCACCACCCGACTTTATAGTTGTGAAAAAGAAGCATTTATTAGTAAAGGAAGTAGATTATCAATTTATAGCAAGGAATTTGTATAAGTTAGGTGCAGATGGCATTCTTCAACGATGTGTATTGGAGCATGATAGACCTATACTATTATTGGAGGCACATAAAGGAATAGAGGGAGGCCACTATGCAGGGAAAGCGGCAGCTCAGAATATTTTTCATGCAGGAATTTGGTGGCCCACCCTTCATAACGATACTAAGGAGTTCTGTTAGACCTATGATATCTATCAATGAGTTGGGAACATCTAGAAGAGACGAGATTCCTTTAGTACCACAATTTAAATTGCAAGATTTTGATAAATGGGTTGTTGATTTTATTGGACCAATCAACCCACCAACAAAAAGGTCAGGAGAAATATATATAATCACTGTGACAGGTTACCTGACACGATGGCTTGAAGCAAAACATGTCATAGATTGCAGCGCGGAGACTGCTACATGAATTTTGATTGAGAATGTTGTTACGAGGTTTATATGTCCAAGAATTATTATGAGTGATCAGGGGACCCATTTTTTGAATAATATGATTGCTACTCTAACATAATAATTTTAGTTTCATCATCAAAAGAGTACACATTATCATCCTCAGGAAAATGGAATAATGGAAGCATTCAAAACGATTCTAGAGCATGCCAAACCAACATGACTGGGACTTGAGGAGTCCCGCAATATTATGGGAATATCGAACCACATGTAATAATTTAATAGGATAGACACCATTCCGATTAGTATGCGGACATTATGTAGTTATGTCCATGGAGTTCATTGTGTCGAGTCTATGCATTGTCATGATGCTAGAGCTCACTGATTCTGGATCAGTAGAGAAAAGACTGTCAGAGTTAGTGGAATTGGAGGAAGACTATTTTTTCACATACTTTCATCAATAGGTTTAGAAAGCACATGAAAATGCATGGCATGATAGACATATTAAACAAAAGAAGTTCCAAATGGGAGACCTAGTTTTTCTTTATGACAAAAAAAAATTGCAATACCCTGGAAAGTTCCAAATGCACTGGTTGGGTATGTATGTGATAATATTTGTGACAGAGGTAGGTTTTTTTCAGTTGGATAAATTGAATGGGGAAATTGTGGAAGGACTGGTCAATGGTAGTTAGCTGAAACTATATAGGACAATCATGCTTATGCATAGTAGTCGGACTGTGTAGTAGGTTTATTATAGTATATGTATTATACTGTATTATAGAAAAAGAAAAAGAAAGAGAAAGAGAAAAGAAAAATCAATAAAAGAGTTGGAGGAAAGTCATAATAAACAATTGAAGAGACAAGAAGGCTTGAAGTTCTAAATCGATCATTGTTCAAAGAGTCAAATTAGCAGAGAAAGAGATGAACAAGAAAATGTCACGGAAATTAAATTGCGCGCAGAAACGAGAAATGAAAAACCAGGATAAAGATATACGCGGATGATGGGAAAAGCATAAAAAAGAAAAACATAATGGCGAGACACCGAGAATATGTAGTCATAAATTAAAAATGATGATGATATTTTGACATGCTAGAAAATCTACACCACGATCCATTGGGTGATACAAAGTTAATGCAGAATTTGGCTAAGAATTGAATGTAAACACAATCATATGGGCTTGGAAATTTGGGGGCAAAGAGGAATGAAATAGTTGGCGACAATCTATAAAAAGAGCATTAGGGGCAATGAGAAAGGGTTATTATTGCTTGACATTTGCATAGAATAAAGAGCCAAAGGATAACTAAACCTTACAAAGGACAAAGTCGAGTGTGTAGAAAAAAACATTGTAGTATAGGAAGTCATGGAACCACCAAAGGTAGGATCATCTGCATCAGGGATGAAGAAGTTGTGCACTAACCATGAAGCAACATCAGTATAGGAGGAAACCCCAAGGGTTGAGACATCCAATCCAATCAACTTTTCCAGGGTATATGTGCCTCTTTGAAATCCCATAACAAAATGAGTCATACTGCAAAAAGAGGTGAAGTACGACCTGGTTACAATAGTGATTCCACCTGGAGTCATTGTTGAGGGTGATAGGTTGGGTGTGGTAGGAAACCTGAGGTTTTCATACCATGACCCTGTATATTTCAAGAATTTTCCATAGTTATAAGCGCATAATTACCTGCTCACATCATCTAGGGTATATTCACTTGTAGTCATAGTATAACACCAAGAATGGGCCACAGGACTGCAAAGAACAAACATACTAAACTTGTTGGAGATCCCAAATTTTGGTAGAAGCACAGAGATCAACATTTGCATCAATTTTTTGTTAAGTTGTGTCCAGAGAGGGTTCTTATGGTTGGACAGGGAAGTGTCGATTGACACCCAATTGATTGTGCATATTACAAGATTGTTGTTATTAGGGGAAGACCCACTACCCTTGTTCACAAACAATACGTATGAAAATGCATTAGCGGAAAGAATGACGGAAAAAAATGGCACACATAGATGAGAGCATGGATTAGATGTTGCGAGAATCAATGATGATACTGTAATATTTGCAACGCAGGTGCTAGCCTGCAAGTTACTGAGAAAATTCTGCAAAGATTAGGTGCCATCAGAAGTTATAGCAGTAGCGAAGAAGTGCACAAAAAGAGTGATGATGAATAGGGAAACATTTCTTGTGAATCGATTTTTAACCAATTGCACGGAGCCATAGTAGAAACGAACAAAGTTCCATTATGTGTGATTATTAATTTTGATAGAATTTGTTGCATGGAGGGAGCCAGAAGAGATGCAGTTCTTAGAAGGTATGCAGAAACCATACTTAGTAACAAGATATGTCTCGTTTTGGCATACTGTGCACAAGAACAGAAAGATGGAAAACAACATCGCCTTCTACATCTACAAGGAGACTATTTGGAAATGCATTGAGGATACACCGAGAATTCTACCATAGATAGTTGAATCATACAAATATAGTCTGTTATTCAAAGCAAGGCCACACCATATGTATGTTCAAGAAAAGAGGGATCCAAATCAACAATGGTTATCGACTCACTACAGGTTGAAAAATCAAGACATTAGCCAGAATGTAAACGACTGGGAAGCTGAGTGGAAAATCCCAGAGAGTGAGATAGTGTAGAAGGATACGCAAAAACCAGAGAAGGAGAAACAATAACCAGAAAAGGATCAAGAAGAAGAAGAACAGGAACAAGGAGAACAAGGGAATGGTGAAGGTGACACACATGAAACAACACTTTCCGTTGGAAAGAAGTGAAAGGAGCATATGAAGCCGTGATCAACGCACAAACATAAGAAGAGAAAATCATCAAAGGAAGTGGATATCCAAGCATTAAATGATGATGAATTGTAGAACATTGGTGATCAAGTCAAAGAAATCACTCAAGAGGAATTTCTTTGAGCTGCGTAGAAATAAGAGGAGATGCACACAAATGTGCAGGAGTAGATAGCTACATTGTTCCATATTTTGGAGGTAACTAGGATAGCACCGATCAGAACAAAAAAATAAGAGTAGACTGAGAGTACAACCAAGACAACATATTCACAACTGACAACATCACAACCACCATCAACATCAATAGAGCATCAGATCATAAAAATATCAGCAAGGGACATAGAGTTCCCCATGATAGAGATGCAGTAGCACGTGCAAGCATTAAGTCATATTGACTTACTGTTGTCACAAATACATGTGAATGAGTTACACATATTGCAAAAAAGTTTTATACATGAAATCCAGTTGCATTCAGAATCTACTTCCATGGAGTTGGCTAAAGTAGTTGGAGACAATGATGCAATACATGCAGAGTACGACAATATCATGATGGAGCAGGATGAGGTTGAAAAGATAATAGAAAGGTTGAAACATGCCATGTAAGAGGTATACAATAATATACCAGAAGTGCAAATGGAAGAAAATACTCCTTTGGAAGAGCAAGTAACGAAGATAAGAGAAGCCATTCAGGGATTCCGCACGAAAAATAGTATACTTGGAATCTCGCACAACACCAAGTACTCCACTAGAAGAAAGGGAGTAAAGGGAGAAGACAACAATGACCACCATGGAGATCATAAGGAGTTTGGATGAAGAATGTGCAATTATTTATGAATAAATCACACAAGTATGGACTCAGTTGTTGTAGAATGCAAAGCTACAAACATTAGACCAGAGGTTACAGACTACGCATGAGAAGGAAAAGAAGATTAAAGATACAATGAACACTCTGCCACCAACAGAGTGTATGACTAAAATCATTGAAAATAGGTAGTTGAACCAAGAGATGAATCAAATCAGAGCAGAACAAAAAATTCTAGTGCAAAATCTTGAGCCGTTGTACGAGGAAGCATTTTGGGTAAAAAAAGAACTCGTAGTTGCAAAGGGCATCATTAAGAAAGTAGCACAAGATAGTGCAGAGAATATGAGGAGGAAAAACCTTATGAGTTCAAAAGGTTGTTGGAAAATCAAGAGAAAGGTTGGCAGGGTGGAGGACTTGGAAGCCATGGCAGTGATTAGAGTAAGGTTTCCTCTTGGATATGTTTCTTATGTATGCCAAGTTCTACAATTTGGAGCATGCACATGAAGTGTTTGATGGGATGTCTCAACAACATGATCGTGGACCATTATGATAAGTTGTTGGGGGAGAAAGAGATAGATCTAATGGTGATGGTGGCAAGTCAAGCATGGAATCAAAGTGTTGATGGGGTTACTCAAATTCAAAGTGATCTGAAACCGGGGTGACACTGATACCAAACTTATTATGGTTTTATTCCACTTAAATAAGGTCATATTTACAATTGTGGATCTATTCAGATTGATTGCATCAAAGGTGAAAATATGTACTTATGAAGGCTTGAATCCAAATTAAATATTAACTTAGTGAATGTGTAGTTAGTCCCATAATTCATTACTCAATGCATTTAATAATCAAAATGGTGGAAATAAAACATCCATAAGAAAACATGAGACAAGATATCACCGAGTTGTTAACAGAATTCACCATAACCTTCTAGCTACGTCTTTGGATTTTCTTGAAATATGAATCACCTGATTATCCTTCCATTGAAAGGGATGGATTCTTCTCATAACATGCAGCACATGCTCCATAATAGGGTTGAAACCCGATAAAAACTTCTCTCACACAAAACATATCTTAAGGCTTTCACATAAGTGACATTTCTTCAAACACCAAAAGGAATCCATTTTAGCTCTCTCTCCACCAAGGGATGACCCATAAAGGATTCATCCAAAGATAAAACCTAGAGATTTCATAAGGAGTTTTTATAGTTTTCCTAACTCCATAATTCAAAGAGACAAGATCCACAAATTTAGGATCTAATAACAACTCAAGGACAAAAATGAGAAAGCATATCAACCAACTTGTAAGACCCTTAACTTCCTCCTTAAGACTAGGAAACCACTTGTGGTAAAGTGAGGAAGAATCCAAACCAACTCATGAGACCCTTAACTTCCTCCTTAAAACTAGGAAACTAGTTTCCCCTTAAAATTATGAAACTAATTTGTGAGTTTGATTCTCTCACAAAAATAATTTCCCATTTTTATAATTAAATGAATAATACATGACATTCTCAAACTCACTTCAAGAATTAATCATGTTTTCAATTTGCATGACTAATACATGAGTTTCTCATACTCATTTCAATTATTAATCAATTTTTTACAATTTAAATAAATCACTCATGAGCATTAATTATTCTTTGCCACCTATCATCAATTAGCATTTTTAATGATCTTCTCCATGGTGTTCAAAGTACTAATTATTTGTGTGGAGATCCTCCCGGATTTATTTTAATGTAAATTGGAATATGATTGTGAGACCTGGTTAGGCAATCA
Organism: Picea glauca; assembly: GCA_000966675.3. Taxonomy (NCBI): domain Eukaryota; kingdom Viridiplantae; phylum Streptophyta; class Pinopsida; order Pinales; family Pinaceae; genus Picea; species Picea glauca. Next base: position 586,265 of record JZKD02S1641792.1, read on the forward strand.
TACCCCAATTTTGAAATTTCATTGGTAAAGTCTAGACATAGAGCTAAGTGATAGGGGGGAGCATGTGGTATTCCTATATATGCTAACTTTGAGGGAATTTTGGTCGGATTTGGTCATGAGAATGGGGGAAAAAGTTAAGTCATGAGTCATGGTTTTGAGCACATGGTTCTGGTAGCCCATGGTTTTAAATCCCATGTATTGCATACTCCATTGAAATTATTTTGGAGGTGAGAGGTAAAGGATCATTGATTGGCTTCCAGCTAGATTTGGTAAAGGGAACAAAGTTCTTATATCTATGTTGGTTACGGTGATGGAGCTAAGGGATGCAAATTGTGGGATCTGACTGTCCACAAATCATTAGTAGCAAAGATATGTACCATGACAAGTTGTTCATGATTGCAAAAGGATATTTATTTGCAAACTTAGGGAATCATTGTATGACCTAAGGTACCCAAGAAATGGTACAAGATGGTTGATACCTTCATGGTGAGACAAAGTTTCTTAAAAAGTGTGGGATCTGACTGTCCACAAATCATTAGTAGCAAAGATATGTACCATGACAAGTTGTTCATGATTGCAAAAGGATATTTATTTGCAAACTTAGGGAATCATTGTATGACCTAAGGTACCCAAGAAATGGTACAAGATGGTTGATACCTTCATGGTGAGACAAAGTTTCTTAAAAAGTGAGTATGGTCATTTTGTTTATGGCATATTCATTATCATGGTTTTATGTTGATAATATGCTTGCAACAAGAAAATCATGGTTAAGGTCAACAGGTTAAAGGCTCAATTGGCTAGGACTTTTGATGAAGGATCTAAAAGTAGAAAAACAAAATATCGGGCATAGAAGTACACATAGATGGTAAAAATGATAAGTTGTGGTTATCACTGATGAGATTCAATATGAACTAACCAGTAAATATCCCTTTAGCTTCCCATTATAATATTTATTCAAGTTTATGTCCTAGTAATGAGTAAGAAAGGATTATATGTCTCATGTGCCCTATGAAAATGTAGTAAGAAGGTTGATGATTGCGATGAAATGTTTAAATATTTAAGATGCAGTTGGTGTTTTCAGTGGACACATGGAAAAACTAGGTAAATAGCATAGAAATAGGTGCTTCGGTAACTGAGAAGAACGAGTATAACCTATAGTGGTTGCAACGATTTGGTTTGTGGTTATGTTGATTTAGTGAAGGTGGAGTGGTCCATACTAAAGAAAACCATGCAGACATGTTCACGCAACCAGTATTGTTAGAGAAGTTGTGGTGGTGTTTGGCTTCTCTTGGATTGCAGGAATTTGATTTTTGATTCATTGGTCAAGGTATTAGTAAATTGTTGTCAAGGTGGATATTATTGGGCTATGACAACACACCTTGCAGTTACATTTGTTTGGGTGGAATTTTCTCAATCGTTTGACTTTCCATATGTCGGGAAATGCTTTAGAATCTCCCTTTTAAATGAAGAATCCTGTGAGTAGCTTCTTGAGGTGTGTATTCATTTCTCCATAAAGCAATAGAGAATACCATTCCCCCCCATTTATTCGTCTCGGATGTGTGTGATGCTTTATATTTCTCTATTTTTGTCTCTATTTATGAATTATGTGTGCAGGCCTGAAGTCCAACATATTTGATATAAGTAGATAAAGAGGTATTTGATATAAGTAAATATAGAGGAAAATTTGAAGAACAAATTTTGATCTAAAAAAAAATATGAAACTTTCATCATTATTTCTTATTAGATGTGAAGTCCAAACTATAAAGAACATTTTAAAGACTATAATCAATACTTAGATATACCAAAAAAATTTGATCATTAAATAACTTGAAGGCATAATGATATATCCTCCACAATATTTCATCTTCTACAAACAATCCATGGTATTACAATGCAAATTCAAAAGTTAAAATCAAACTACAATATCATAAACATCACTCTCTCTCATAAGAGCTATTTGCCTTTTCAAAAATACATACATGGAAAGGTTTTAAAAGAATGGAATAACTATCCTTTTTAAAACGTTCTCTCTAAGCTACCACATTTAATGTAACAACATAAAACTACATTTAAAATAAAATAAAATGTTCTCTCTAAACTACCACATTTAATGCAATAACATAAAACTACATTTAAAATAAAATTTTGGTATAATTGTAGATATAAGCTTCAAGCTTTCATTCACCTTGAGACATTGAGATTTCAATGTACTTTGAGGAAAAAAATTGACTTTGAAAATAATAATTTTAAAACCATCAAAATGATGTTGCAAAACTGGAAACATGGAAAAGTAATACTTATTTTAAAATGTTTGAAAGAAGAAATTAAATGAAATTTACCATATCCAAGTTAAAAATAAAAATGTTCTAAGAGGAAATTAAATGAAATTTACCATATTCAAGCTAAAAATAAAAATGTTCTAGAGAGGAAATGAAAAGAAATTTACCATATCCAAGCTAAAAGGTATTGTAAGCAAGAAAAAGGTATTGCAAACAAGATAATTGAGACTCATTGTGTCTCTTATCATAGAAGAAATTGATGATTCCCCAATATAGTAAAAATGCAAGGACTATCCAAAAGAAAGAAAAAATCAACATAAATTTATTATCCTTAGTATCCATATTTTAATCATAATCAACATAAGATTATTATCCTTAATATCCATATTTTAATCATATGGTATCCTCAAAGATAATCCATGGTATCTCTTTAAGTGAATTATATACATGGATTCTAGATTTAATCACTTATGAGAAATTCAACTAGTAGTTCAAAACAAGATCGCACATGCTCAAAATAAATAACTACAGCACATGGTTAGGCTTTGGATAATATATATAGCTGTAAGTTTTAGAAACAAAATTATTCAGTTACAAAATAAATACCTACATGACATAGAAAGGCTTTAGATAATATATATAGGTATAAGTTTTAGAAACATAATCATTCACGGTTACAAAATCACACAACGGCTTTCCTTGAGCTTTAGTGCTTTCGCATGAAGCTTTCGCAATTTCTCTTGAAGCATACAGATATTTTCACGTAAATCTTTCGTAACCTGTTCTCGTGCAGCCTGCTCGTCTGTCAACTGTCGTTCAAATGTTTTTGTAGCTATACGCAATTTCTCCTCTACCTGATCAAACATAGTTTGTCATGAAAATTTGTCCAACTACCTGATCAAACACAATTCCAAACTCTAAAATGTGTATCAAGCCCAAGAGGACCTTGTCAATATCTCATCCACATATACATATAGAATAACAGAATTCCCATTTTTATTGTAACTCAATAATCCAAGATACTTTAGGGCCTAAGCTGGTTGATTTTTCCTACATGTTCTGATAATAGAAAGCATAAAACAGATTTATGTTATTAGATTTATGCAGGCAAAGAACAATTTATATTGTGAACCATTGCACTTCAACATCATATTAAAGCTCTACTTAGTAAAAGATTCCAAGGCATCAACAGAGAGCTCAATTTAAATGCTATTATTATAAAATATTGGCACAACATACAGAATTCGAAGTTCGCAAAGGCAATGACCATCTAAATGGAGTGTCCCACCACACGAGACAGAGGCCCAAACGAGAATATATATATATATATATATATATAAAAGGATGCAAATTTGAACATGAAGAAAACACCCCTGCATCAAACACATACACACCTACACAAATTTTGATTTTTTTTTTAAATTTTGAATTTTTTTTTGGTGTCACGAGTGTTGGGACATGTTAGAACACGCACACAGAGGATATCCAAGTGTCCAAGACACTGGATACACGACACGCAGGGCTGTGAGAGGGTGTCCTGTTTCGTAGATTGCCATAAAAAATATTTTATAGCAACCTCCATGGGCATATAGTACAGAATCCAGTTTGCCACAAATTATAAAACGAATCAGACCATTTCGAGGCTAAGAATAAAATGATCACCATTTCCGTTGTTTTCTTAAGCTGTTCGGCGTTTGCTTTTTTCATCTTTTCCAGAAAATTCTGTATTTGTTCGTTCGGATGTCCGCCTGAGTCGATATCCTTGGCACTACTCGACCATTTCTGCAGGAAAAAAAAATGARCAAAGAGATATCTACATATTCATTTCCACTATCTTTGCATTCTGAAATGTGCACACATACCTGAGCTTCACGGAACAACTCATTAGTAAAAGGACGGCCTCCATTTTGAGCAWTTACAATGTCTAYTTGCTTCAGYAATTCACTTCTYTGTTTTTCCTTCACTGTTKSTGATYTGGTTYTATTATCRAAAAGGACCTTTCTGTCATTGCACTGGCGTAGAATCTCCTGCAGGCAGCAACATAGGTTTACATACATAAAGTTAAAACAGGTCATTTTAGTAGCTATTACATCATATCTAAAGATATTGGTTCCAAAAAAAGAAAACATATAAAAGAATAACACTTTGTTAACTCACTTACTCCAATTTCATTGAAGACAAGGAAGAATAACATATAAAGCGCAGAATAGTATTCATGAATCAAGGACAGTTGCAGTCAAATAAAATCAAGGAAAAATGGCATATTAGACTGACTTTTGCAAGACATTAGAAGTTATCAAGCACATGATCAAGCACATTTACAAGACATTAAAAGTCATCTAGTGTGTGCCAGAAATTTGTATATTAAGGATTAGCCAAACATTTTAATTCAAGGGCAAACTGTTATTTTCCAACCATATGAGAAGACTTTAATCCAAATTAAATTTTGGGTACACAATATATTGCGAGTCGCCAAATACTAAAACAAGCAACTCTTTTCATAGTTGCCATTTAAGCAAAATCTAAACCAATCTTTATTCATAGGATCAATTCAACTCAACAGTAACAAATTAAGACTCGTACTAATAGGTAGGGAGATAGGAACATTATCTTATAGTCCTCTCTCTTTTCTTCTGTTCTATATTGCTTAGAACTCCAAAGAATAATATAATGAATATAGCAGAGAACGTCAGGTACAAGAAAACATTTTGGAGAACGGCAAGAGACATTGTGGAGCTGTCTTGAGGATTAAAAAAAAAAAGAGGACAAAGTCAATGTATTGTTCAAGAAAATACGGATGAAATTGTTGGAATTTGGTACTAAAGGGAAAAAAAGAAAATACAGATGAGATTTTTTGGAATCTTTGGTACTAAAGGGAAGAAACAATGTCTAATTATACAAATAACTTTGGTGTGTACATATGCATAACTAGAAAACCGAAAAAACTGAACAGCCCAGGAAGTTTCTCCAAGAAGGCATTTATTCCTGGAATATAGGCTATAGGGAGACTCGGGCGAGCATGATCAGAAAGCTAAAGACATAGAAGACCATGGACAGCTCAAAGTAGTTACTAAACATAAACTTTTATGTGAGGTTGAAAACCAAGACCAGAATTTAAGGAAATATGTGTATTACAGAATCAGGAATCAGGCACAACCAGAAATAGGAATTTATAGCATAGACACTGGCACTTTAAACTTCAACCCGCAAACTGATTCTAAGGAGAAGGCGGCTATTTGACATCATAAATTAACCAGAAAACCATCTAGGATCAATTTATGGGTATGTTGAAAATGGGCTACTACGGTCCATGTTTCACTCCTAACGCTTTCCTGTACATGACTCGTTGTATATGATAAAAGGCTATATTGAATCACCATTTGTTTAGGCATACAGCATCATCCTAAGAGAGATTCACTTGCCATGTTCAATGTGTGCATGCAAGTTGAAGGACACTGCCAATTTTCTTCAAAACCAATCCTTGAAAAAAGGGTTCAGCATTATGCCATTTATTTCTGAACATAATTTACAGAAACTATTTTAGGGGATAAATCCCTTTTCATGAAAAAGTCAAACAAGATTTTTTATTAAACAAAAGTGGAAAAACTAACCTGAAGCGCAGGTGGGATCTCACGCAAGTAGTCTTCTAATGTCTGTTCATTTGCTTCCAACTCATCACCGCCGGTAAAGATAACCACCATGTAATTGAGAATTTTGTCACCTAACAACATTTGCAAGGTCTCTAAAGCAGCTGCTTCTTCTGGGGTATATCGATTTCTTACGGAAAGTACGAAAAGAACTCCATGGAGACCATCCTTTGCGAGGTCAATGCATTTGGCAATTTCTTTGCCGAGAAAGTCTGGATTGACAGTCGGGTCAAAGAGACCTGCAATGAAAAGCTTCTTAACTTAGTTTTTTGCATTTAATTGAGACAAACATTCATAGTCCAAACTCCAAACTCCAAAATAAAATCGTGCCCAAAAGCTTACTTATATTAAAAGACCAACACATCCAAAACAAAATACCCATATCAGGAATCACAATAGTACACCTCCGAACGGTAATAAAAATTAGCCAATAAAAAACAAGCCAAAGCCAAAATTTCATTCTGGATACAGTGATTTCAGAATGAGAAGCGATGGAGTGGGCTAGAGAAACTAACCAGCAGGCTAGTATTTTTCTTCATCTATATATTCAGCAGTTATGTCCCTCGGCGCCATATGTTTATGACAACTCCTTGGGCTGCTTGTAAGGAAGCCGTTCATATGCAGGGATAGTGAAGGGGCGTTTCTTTGCTCGATGGTTCGAAAATGGTGAACAACCATTTTGTAGAAGACTCTCTTCTTTCTGTTTGTGCTGATCACGATTCAATGCAAGGTGCTACAGATTTTATGGCTGTGTTTTGCGAGGCCTTTCGGGCAATTGTCAGTGATCACAAAATCGACTATCTGTTGGTGGACCTTGATGATACCCAGGGCAGGATTCCCCTAGCATGGACTCTTATATGTTCAAGGGTTAGCTATATGTTTGACAGGAGTTAGCTATATTGGCATTGCTTTTGGCGTGGGCCTTTCTCAAGTTGCCATGTGGGGATCCCTGTCTTAGTGTTGCATGTTTACAATGCAAGCTTCTCTTCTAGCATAATAAAAACCTCCCATTTGCTGGGAAGTTGACTATAGTAGGGAGGCTACTTCAGACCTTTTGTATATACTGTGTGTTTTACTAGTTACCCAGCAGGGCTCATTTTCGCAGGCTGGAGCAGATCTTTTGGTCGTATTTGTGGGTCAAATATGGTGGCATCTAGGAATTGCCGATGGTGACATGGAATATATATATGACTATACTGTGCCCAAGCATGAGGGAGGTTTTGATGTGGCTAGAGTATTCTTGTAGCTAAATGGGTGGTGCAATGTTTGGAGGGGCTTATTCCATATTAACCACAACATTTTGGTAAAGTTTAGGGATCGTTTGGATTATGTGATGTCATTTCAGTGCTATGACATTTTCAATGTTTGGAGGGGTCTACCCCATAGTAACCACAACATCTTGGCAAGGTTTAGGGATCTTTTGGATTATGTGATGCCATGTGATGCCATTTCAGTGTTATGACATTTTCAATGTTTGGAGGGGTCTATCCCATAGTATCCATAGTAACCACAACATCTTGGCAAGGTTTAGGGATCTTTTGGATTATGTGATGCCAGTTCAGTGCTATGACATTTTCAAATTGTTGGCACTTTTATTTTTATGAGTATATGGGTTCCTTGGAGAAAGGTGCCATGTTTGGTGAAGTGGAAGTGGTAGATGTTGGGTAGGTCAGACAAGGTGGGATTTGGCCAGAAAATTGTTCCCTGCATTGAAGCCCATTCACTAAATATGAAGAAGATTTTCTTTTGGTGGGATTTGTGGGATGTTAATATTAATATTAGCTCTTGGAAGGACTAGTGATCCTAGCTTGTGAGTATCTCTTTCTTTTATTTTCCTTTATTAATTGGTCCACCATCATGGAGATAGTGATTAGGAGTGGAGTTATAGGTTTCTCTTTATCCAGAAATTAAAGTATTATTGATTAACTTGCGAATTAGTTTATGTACTTTAAATGCATTTGGATATTAATACGTAATACATAAACATTTAAAACTCTGCAAAAGCTGAAAAAATTACAGCAAATAAATATTAAAAATAAATAGACAAACATTGATAATGGAGTTCACCCGATGAAATACATCTTGGAGTGCATAAGCTCTTCATTATTAATGCTTTGAAAGGATTTACATCAAAAACGAGCTTCCAACCTGTCCCAAACTACTCTCTAATCTGTTGTGCAGGTTTACATAACCAAACCCGTCTTTTCCCCAACAAGAATTGGACTTCAAATTGGCCAAAACTCACTTTTTCCCTTTTTAAACAGATTTAATTCGAAGTTAAAACAATTAAAATTGGAACTATTACCAAACTCAATCCAATGGAGCAATGTTAAAGTCATATGGTCTTATAATAATGCGTCGATGGTTCGAATTCCTCATATGGCGTCATTTGGGCTTTATTCGGGCCATTTAGAAAGGCGTTGGCAGATTTTCCTGAAACAAAACTCACATATCTTGGTTATCAGAACAAGACTCGATGGTTGGCACATTTGCAATGGAACTTCGAGAAAGGCACTAAGCTTGTTCGACCCCGTCGGTTAACTTCCACACATTGACTTTAGATATGGTCTTTCGCAGTCGCCGTCCAAGTGGTATGCTCGGCACCTTGGTTATTCAATTGATGTTGGGATGTTACCACTCTGAGATATCGCGGGGTCGACTCTCCGCGTTTTGATGCCGTATCAAAACAAATCAAACTTACATAATTTAATTATTCCATGGCTTAAAAATAACATTTGTAGCCCGATCAATGCGGAGTTTCGTTAGGTCTCGATTTTCAATCCTTTGTTGACAATTACCAAACAAACTTTTACACTCCGTCTATTGGATCAATTTCAGGGTGCTATATGGCACCACTAGATTGGTTCACGTGTCATTGTGGGATTGGCTTTGATGCCATCTAGTCACTACCATATGTCACCTCACCACTGTGGGATTGGCCTTGATGCCATCTAGTCACTACCATATGTCACCTCACCATCAAACCTTGTCATGTTACCACTAAAATCTGTTACGTGTCACAACTAGGATGTTCCAAACAAACTTTTACACACCGTTTATTGGATCAATTTCAGGGTGCTATATGGCACCACTAGATTGGTTCACGTGTCACTGTGGGATTGGCCTTGATGTCATCTAGTCACTACCATATGTCACCTCACCACCAAACCTTGCCATGTCACCACTAAAATCCGCTACGTGTCACAACTAGGATGTTCCATGTGTCCTTGTCTAGTTGACCTTTTGTTGTTACTCACCACCAAACCTTACCATGTCATCACTGAAATCTGCCACGTGTCACCATTAGGATGTTTCACGTGTCCTTGTCTAGTTGACCTTTTGTTGTTGGTCAAAATATTCAAAATGCCATAACTTCTTCATGGGGAGTTGGATTGACATGAAATTTGCATCGTTGGAAAGCTCTCACCAACCTCTATGACTTCGAAGCATTTTTTTAAAGCATTTGAAGACTTTGATTTTTCCTTGGTCATGGATCCTCCTAGATCAATCCTCCCCATCGAAAGCTTTTTGACCACCAAAAGTCTGGTATTACTCAGCAAGTAAGTGAGGGTATAACTCCCTCACTTTTTCGATCTCTATCCATCATGCTTTGTTTGGATTTGTGCCTTTTAACCCCACACAAAGATACTCCACATCACCTTTTCATCAAGTTCTTGTTTTCCTATCAAGAATGATGTCTTCCTGCAACTCATTCAAATATTTAGGAGAAAAATCTTCAATAGAAGGAGCTTGACTATTTTCATCTTGATCCAAGATCATAGGAGGTTCATATAACTTAAAGTTCTCAACATTCACAACGTAATATATTTGCATATAAGGAGGAAAATCTAATCGAAAAGCATTAGTACCAATCTTCTCCAATATTTTAAATGGGCCATACCCAATTGGTTTGATCTTTTTAACTTCACCTTGCAATCTATCCTTATTGATGTATAACCAAACTTGATCATCCACTTGAAAATGATGATCAATTTGATGCTTGTCATGCCTCGCCTTGTACTTGGATTGACTTTTCTCGAACTGCTTTTGTACTACTTGATGCACCAATTGGATTTGTTGAATGAACTACTTAGCTCTGTCCACATCATTGTGTCCATCCACTGCTATATCTTTCCCAAAGATAAAATATGAAGGTGATCTAGGAAAATATCCCAAACAAGTTTCAAATGGAGATTTATCTATAGAAGAATGAATAGCATGATTGTAGGCATGTTGTACATAATGTAAATGTTCATCCCAAAGCTTAGTATGCTTGTTGCAACACCCTTGGAATAGATGCACTACTATTTTGTTCACTACCTCTCTTTGTCCATCGGTTTGTGGATGAAATGTTATACTCTTCTTTAGCTTAGTGTCCATTAGTCCCCACAAGTTTGACCAAAATTTCCCAAGAAATCAAGAATCTTGATCAGATACAATGGACGTGGGTAAACCATATGTTTTGAAAGTACATTTGTGCAGTTTGTTTAGCTATGACTTGCTTTTTACAAGGCATAAAAATACACATTTTGTTGAACCTATCCACAACTACATACAAGTAATCACGACCTTTTCTAGACATAGGCAACCCTCCCACAAAATCCATGGACACACTTTCCCATGGACGAGAAGGAATATGAAGTGGAGTATGCAAACCCAATTTCATGTTACTTGGCTTAATAGTAGCACACACAATGCATCCCCTTGCATATTTAGATACAATTCCATTCATCCGGTGCCAATAACAAAACCTTTTTAATTGGGCAATTGTTTTTCCTACACCAAAATGACCTGATATAAGAGAAGTATGAACTTCCCTAATCACATGAACTCGTTCACCCCACGGAATACATACATTGCCAAGATGATAAAGTAGTTTTTCATGCACATGATAGTCCAATTCTTCTACTTGATTTACATGGCTTAAAGTTGCATACACATCTTTAAAATATTCATCCTTAGAATATTGTTAAATATAGATTTCACGAGTCATTGAATTGTGCTTGAGGATTGCAGATGAAATAATTGATGGTCTTGATAGCATGTTTGCAACTTTATTATGTATACCCTTTTTATATCTGATGACTAAGTGAAATTGTTGTAAAAAACCCATCCATCTAAAGTGCCTAGATTGTTGTAGCTTAGTTTGTGATTTTAAATATTGTAATGGTCGATGATATGTATGTATGATTGTTTCCTTGCCCATTAAATAATGTTTCCACTTTTTCACACTTTGTACTAAAGCATACAATTCTTTAGCATAGGTTGCATAGTTAATTATTACTTGAGTGAAAGCCTCAGAATGAAAACATATTTTCTTTCTTTCTTGCATTTACACTGCCCCTATGGCATACTCACTTGCCTCGGTTTCTATTTCAAATGGTTGTTGAAGATAAGGCAATGCCAACAATGGTGTTGTATTGATCTTTTCCGTCGATGTGTCGAAGGTTCTCTGATGTTTTCCTCCCCACTGGAAAACATTTTCCACACTTGTCAATGCATGTAAAGGAGCTGCAATCAATGAGAAGTTAGCAATAAAGTTTCTCCAATATTGGGCTACTCCCAAGAAACTTGTAACTTCTATTGCAGTTTTGGGCTTGGGACAATTTACAATAACTTCTACTTTAGAGGGATCTATCTTCAATTTACCACCCCCTATAGTGTAACCCAGGTAAACTAAATATGTTTTTCAAAATTCACATTTTGACATCTTCAAAAATAGTTTCTCCCTTTTTAATACATCAAGTACTTGCTTAACATGCTTGACATGATCATTCCAAATTCTACTGAAAATGAAATTGTCATCTAACTAGACTATGAAAAAATCATCTATGAATGGTCTGAACACATCCTTCATCACTCACATTGTAATATTCCTCGACCAAACCCAATTGTAAATGTAAATGCAAATGTACTTAAGATGGTGAGTTCTTTGATATCATTTTGTATGCATATTTCATGGCATAGTGTGTGCATGTACTACGCAGTAAAATGAGGAAGTTTGCACATTCTTGGATACCGCGTGCAACAACTTGAGTGTGTGTGACTTTGAGGCTAGGGAGCCTTTTGTGTATATGTTGTGTTTTGTAAGCTGGTGAGCCAGTTATTATAAACTAGGATGCTTATGTTTGGATTAGGCAGGAGAGCCTAGATGTTAAAGGCCAGTGCACCGATTTTTGTATATGTCTCATAATTAATATAAAATACATCGTTGCACGCAGACCGACCACGATAAAAGAGATGGGGGACTAAACTTCAATAGTCAAGGAAAGGGTGGGGCCAAAAGTTAAGGAAAAGGCCTAATCTAGGGAGCTTAAGCCAAAAAGGAATATTATATTAATATTTCTTAAATAATAAAGTATGGATAATTATTTTATCCTAAGTTCTAAAGTTGGGGACAAGTGGGCCAAAGTAGCTCCCAACATGACAAGTGCCAATTTAGGGACATGCATACATATTGTTTTTTTTTTTTGTTAGTTTGTCCATGACATTTGGGACTAACCCGTGACTAAGAAACCACGACTCAAAGGCATCTAAGCCATCAAAATCACCTAGGGATCCCACCCGGCCTGAGCCACACCAACCCTTAACATGGCTGGATTTTTTGTCCCCACAGGTTTCGAAATGGTGATTTTAACATCATAGAGTGCCTTAACAACACACTCTGTCACCAACTATCCTACACCTCAGGGACGACATGCATACATATTGTTGAGACTTAGTTCATGTTCCTATCTTTTCCATCATTCTTCCCATCATTCCTTCCATCATTCAGCCATCCAGTGAATCATCCATGAGCATGCACACACCCATGGAGCTATCCTTTGTATCTTGAGGACTATATCTGAACCTGTATCCATATCCATTTTGTGTTGGTGTATCTGGTTAGCTTGGGAGCTGAACTAAGGAAGAGGGTTGTCAGACCCATGGGATATTGAAGAGGCAAGTTGTCAGGCCTGTGAGTAATTTCGCTCTGGGTGAGAGAATTGTTGGGAATTGATTTCCTGAAGGAGATGAACTGCAGCTGCAGTTCTGTGAGACTTCATGTTCGGCCTGTTGTTGAAGCCCGGAAAGGAAGTGGGGTAGCCGAAGGACTATTGAGCAGCTATTGTTGAAGCCCGTAAAAGAAGTGGGGTAGTCGAAGGACTGTTGAGCAAAAAATGGGCACACTTCCTAGGGTGGGATAGGCATGTGAGGAATGAGGGACTGTAGGCTATTAGTTTGAGTTGGCACATGAGACGGAGTCTTTCCTGTTGTCTATGAGCCTTTATCCTGGTTAGGAATCCCTTTACATGGGTGGAGTTTAGTCCCAGCTCGGGGGTGACTCACTGTTGAGAGTGATGAACAGTGTGATCTAAGGATGGGAGGTTCATGGAAGGTCTGCACACAGTTGGTGACATTCTTACCAAGATAAGTGTCAATTGTGTGATAAATTTACATGTTGCATTGTTATTTACATGCTTATTTTTATGGGTTATCATATGTGCGGTTATAACTGTGTTTATTTTTATGGGTATTTCCTGTATATCCTACATGTATATGTTTACTGTTATTTTAGTGTGAATCCGTGCATTTACAGATGTATTTGGTTGTTTACGTTATATATATATATATATATATATATATATATATATATATATATATATATATGCAAGAGTTATGTGTGTATAAAATTTAATTGCATGCAGTGTGAAAAATTTATGTGCCATAGCTCAGTTAGATGTTGGGTATGTTATAGTATGTTCTGCAGAGAGAACAGAAAACGTTCTTTGGCATAGTGTGGCCCGACCTTGGGTGGTTGGGGACGTTACAACATGGTGTCATAGATTCAGTTTTCAACACTGATCCTGGATGGGCCGAGCAAATTGAGTTGAAGAGAAGTTTCACAGAGAATATATTTCGAAGTGGCCAGATTTCGAGTTGCAGAGCGTCCATGGTAATATTTAGAAGCAACGACACAGAATTGGGAAAAAGCCCCAAATTCTATTGTTAAATTTATGAGAAAATTGAGAAATTCGGTCAAGTGGCGAGATATTACTAGTTTAATATATGTTCTAGCAAATTCAGGCTTAAAATTGGTCGAATTTGAAGTCACGGTGAAGCCATGACACTTGGAGCGAGTTTTATAATTAAAATTCTCAATTCGTGAATTGATTTTGGGAAAAATCCGTTCTAGAAATGTCAATCCACATCGATTTGTTGTTACAGAGGTTGAATTGTTGTTATCATGGTGAAATAGAATGAATTTCATAGTTGCGGAAGGTCCATGGTAAATTGGGGAAAAGGTTAGGAAAAATCCCCAATTTCTGCAGCGGAATTCACGAGGAATCGATGCGCATAAAGGTGAATGTGCACAAGTGGGCGCAATACAAACGCATGATGAACAATAAAAAGCTTTTGATATGTGAAAATTTTGGCACCGCGCAGAAAAATATGCTGTGTGGGTGCGCATGGTAAAGTTTGGTGCCACGCAGAAAAATATGGTGTGTAGGTGCACGCAGTAAAGTTTGGCGCCGCACGGAAAAATATGGTGTGCAAGTGCGCGCGGTAAATTTTGGTGCCGCACGGAAAACTATTGGTGTGTGGGTGCGCACACTAAATTTTGTATTGCATGGTGTACACACACATATTAAGGTGTGCGCGGTGTGCACACACATAACAATGGGTCATGTGGTGTGCGCAGTATTGTCATTTCGCAGAGGAGTTTGGTTGGTGAGCACGTAATATGGGTATATGTTGCAACGCGACAATTTAGTTAATGGTGCATACAAAGTATTGGTGCATGGTGGGGGCGTACTAAAATTTGGCATGGTGCAGCGCGTAGAGTGAAATGCACGCAGAATATCATCGCGCAATACAAAAACTGCGTGCAACAGGTAATAGTGCAAGAACCAAAACTGTGCGTAGTGAATATTGGCGTGCGACACAAAAGTAGTGTGTGCAACTTATTGGCGCGACAGAGAAGTGATACATAGTGGTTATGGAAGCACGATTTACCTTGTTTTGTTGTTGCGCATGGTAAATATGGGTTACAAGTTGAATTTTTTTGTGCGCAAAGTTGTTGAATGGTGAACAACAACAGAAAATCAGTGATTTTCGGCGACGTTTTATATCATTTGAATGTCATCTTTTTGCAACACGTTTTTTGAGGCCCTTAAGAGCGTTTTTAGGCACTCAAAAACCACGAGAACAAAATATACCAAAGTACACTGTGTCTATGCAACTCACATAAAAGAGCTCAAAGAGATATTTCTAATGGTGTAAACTATTCGTCAAATGGAGCTTTTATGAGAAAGTTACAACACAAACAGTGGAGGGTAAATTTTAAGACCCATCTAACTTCAAAGAGCCATAAATTTCTGCTCCAAAATCAAATTGAGGCACATAAGCAGTTAATGGAAATCTATGGAACCATAGAAGACATTCCAAGAGCTGAATTAAATTTCTGGGCATGATAAAATTGTTTAATATGGAAAAGAAGGTACCTGTAACATACTAGTGACAATATGGTATTTTGGTCTGGAATTTCAGCAGGTTGTAACTAGCATCCCATAACCTAGAAAGAGGTGAAACTTGGAAAGAGTTTCCATAATATGTATATGAGAAAACCCAATTGATATCCTATGAAAAATCCAAAGGAGTAGGTGCAAAAATGCATATTTACAGTGCAGAGTTGCATCAAATTGAAAAATGGATAAAACAATTAATGAGAAAATTTCAAATGAACATAACTTTCCGCTCCAAACTCAGAGTTGAGCATGGGAGTATGCGTTGGAAAGGTATTGGAAAATGGAATCTAAATATCCACCCATAAAATTGATCTGGGCATTTGATGTTTCAGGAAATAAGAAGAAATAAATTATGATATATTATTGAACCATAATGGTTCATATTCTTCATGAGATTGTTGAAACAGTTAGTCTGACAAGTTTTGTTGGCTACACATTTTGCAAAGTTAACAACAATTAGATAAGATCAATATCAGTGCAGAGTCCATAGGAATGGAAGAGGCATAGGGGAATTACAGCTAAGAAGATGAAATCAGAGGAATGGATGTTCATTTGGGCATTGAAGGAACAAACTCCAATGGACATGGAGATGAAAGGAATGAAAACATGAATATGACAGAGACCATTAAAAATTTGCAGAGGGATGTCCAAATATATAAATATGATAATGAAAGGATTATGAGAGCCAAGGATAAACAAGATGAATTCAACATGAAGTTATTGGAGAACTTTAACAGAATAGAAAAGAAATTGGATAAGGAGAGTGGCTCAAGCAAATCAGGAAGTCACAGGTCTCCCGATGAGAAAACAAAAGCAAGAAGTGTTAGCAAACATCACCATCACTTCCCGAAGCATTCCAATAAGAGAGCACACAACAACTCAAGTCCATCCCCTGTCAGGAAGCATAAGGGGTCTGGGGTGGATGAACTACGAGGAGAAATGAACAAAATCAAACCTCCTACATTTGATGGTGAGCACAAGAAAGATGAAGATGCAGAGATATGGATGTTGGGCATGAGAAAGTATTTCCAATTGCATAATTATTCTTCTCATGCAGAAGGTAGAATTTCCATCTATCAACTCAATGGAAAGGCATCCATGTGGCGAGATCAGTTTGTGCAGGTGAAACACATTAAAGAGAAAAGTGTTACTTGGAGGGAGTTCAAGAAGTATTTTGAGAATAAATACTTGACTAAGAGATACTATGACAAGAAAATGAAAGAGTTATTTGAACTCAAGCTTGGGAGTATGACTATAGATGAAAATTAAAGAAGGTTTTTAGAACTGCTGAAGTATGTATCTTTCATCAAAGATGAGACAGTGAAGATTCAAAGGTATTTGAGTTGATTGCCCTCATTTATCAGTGACAAAATATAGTATGATGATCCCAAGACATTAAAGGAGACCATAAGGTGAACTAAATGCCTCTATGATCAACAAAAAGCAAGGCCAACTTTCCAAAAATCTTGGGAAGACAAAAATAAGTTCAATATGGATCAGAGGAAGAAGGGAGCTAAGCCACCATTCTTTAGAAATAATCCATAGGGACAACTAAATCCTAGAGAACCCAGAAAGATTGATACAGAGGGTCAAAGGCCAAGGCAACCACCTATTCAATGTTGGGGTTGTAAAGGATATCATATGTACAAAGATTGTCCTCACAAAGATAAAAACGTGAGAACTAGTCACAATGTACAACAACCTAAAACATTGTAGGACATGGGCAGAGATGTACCAAGGATATATGCAGCCCTGGACAACAAGCAAATAGAGTATCAGTCACATATGATTGAAGTGGAAGGTATGATCAACAACCAAACCATTGTTATTTTAATTGATTCAGGAGCTAGTCATAGTTATATAGATCCTAAGATGGTGGAAAGTTTGCATTTGCCAAGAAGCAAGCATGGAAAATATTGGTTGGTGCAGTTGGCTATTGGAGCCAAAAGAAAATTTAATGAGATGGTTAAGTCATGTCTTATGGACATGAATGGACTGAACACCAGGGCAGATTTGAGCATATTGACTTTAGGTTCTTATGACTGTTTAATTGGGATGGATTGGTTGGAACAACATCATGCCATCCTAGACTGTCATAGCAAGGCCTTTACTTTCTTGGATGAGGAAGGGAGCCTAAGGAAAGTGCAGGGGATTCCCAGGGCAATAACCATCAGATAAATTCCATCGTTGCAACTGAAGAAATGTTATAGAAAAGGTTGTCAAATATTTGCAGCACATATGGAAGAGACACCTAAAGATAAGGTGCCAAATTTGGAAGATCATGCAGTCCTGAGAGATTTTGAATATGTGTTCAAGGAGGTACTAGGACTAACCTGAATGAGAGATATTGATTTCTCTATAAATTTAATGCCTGGAGCAGCTCCAGTGTCGAAGACTCCTTACAAAATTAGTACACTAGACCTGAAGGAGTTGCAAATGCAGCTTGAAGAACTTATGAAGAAGGGATATATACGCCCAAGTGTGTCACCTTGGGGTGCCCCAGTCTTGTTTGTGAAGAAGAAGGATGGGACATTAAGATTGTGCATTGATTTCAAACAGTTGAATAAAGTGATTGTTAAGAACAAGTATCCTCTGCCAAGGATTGATGATCTTTTTGATCAATTGAAGGATGCAAACATATTTTCAAAGATAGATCTTAGGTCAGGATACCATTAGTTAATGATTAAAGAGGAAGATATCAGCAAGACCTCCTTCAGGACAAGGTATGGTCATTATGAGTTCATAGTGGTGCCATTTGGGTTATCAAATGCACCAGTTGTTTTCATGTGCTTAATGAATGGTGTTTTCCGAGAATATTTAGACAAGTTTGTCATTGCCTTTTTGGATGACATTATTATATATTCTAAGTAAGAGGAAGAGGCCATGAACATCATCTGAGGATGGTGTTGCAAGTATTAAGGGAGCATTATTTGTATGCCAAATTTAACAAGTGCTCATTTTATCATAAACAAATTTACTATTTGGGACACATCATTTCAAAGGAGGGGATAGAGGTGGATATTAAGAAGATAGAAGCCATTAGAGAGTGGTCAATACCAAAGAATGTGACAGAAGTTAGATCATTCATGGGCCTTGCAGGCTACTACAAAATATTTATTGAAGGATTCTCAAAGATAGCACACCCAATCACTTCTTTACAAAGGAAGGGTGTGAAGTTTCAATGGACATTGGATTGTGAAAAGAGTTTCCAACACTTGAAACAGTTATTAACAAGTGCTCCAATACTAAGGATTGCAGACCCAAATGAAGACTTCATTGTATGCATAAATGCATGTAAAGAAGGACTTGGTGGAGTCCTCAGTCAAAATGGGTTTGTTATAAGTTATGAATCAAGGAAGTTGAAAGAGCATGAAAGACACTATGCCACTCATGATTTGGAGTTGGTAGCCATAGTGCATGCCTTGAGGAAATGAAGACACTACCTCATGAGAAATTTTTTTGAGCTAAGAACATACCATAATGGTCTGAAATATTTATTTGATCAACCAACTCTATATGCTAGGCAAAGAAGATGGTTATAATTTCTAAGTGAATATGAATTTGATTTAAAGCATATCAAGGGGAAATAGAACAAAGTGGTTGATGCACTCAACAGAAGAGTGCATTAATTGCATGCTACAACCATTAGCATGTACCAATCAGATTTGAAGGAAAAAATTATAGAGGCTGCAAAATTAGATTTTCATTACAAGGAATTAATGACAAAATTACAGCAAGGTAATTGCGGCAGAAAATTGAAGAATACAAGCTAGATAACGACGAAATTCTCATGTACAGGGGAAAAATTTATGTACCAAATTCTAATGAATTGAAAAATATGATATTGAGAGAAATGCATAATGTACCTTATGCTGGGCACCCAGGATATCAAAAAACTATTGCAGCTGTCAAAAGCCAATTTATTGGCTAGGCATGAAGAAAGAGGTTGTTGATTTTATTACCAAATGTTTGGAATGTCAAAAGGTAAAGGCTGAGCATAGACACCCAACTGGTTTTCTACAGCCATTACCCATTCCTGAGTGGAAATGGGAAGTTGTAACCATGGATTTCATCACCAAACTGCCCAAAACAAACAAGCAACATGATTCTATCATGGTAGTGGTGGATAAGCTTACTAAAGATGCCCATTTTATTCCAGTTAAGCTCAGTCACAAGGCAACGAACATTGTTGATGTTTATATGAGAGAAATTGCTAGATTACATGGCATACCCAAGACAATTGTGTCTGACAGAGATCCAAAATTTACCTCAAAATTTTGGAAGGGGTTATTTAATGGATTTGGAACAAATTTGAATTTTAGTACAACTTATCATCTAGAATCAGATGGACAAACAAAGAGGGTGAATCAAGTGATTGAAGATATGTTGAGGATGTATGTGATGGATAAACCATTTAAATGGGAAGACTACCTACACTTGGTAGAGTTTTCTTATAACAATGGGTACCAAGCATCTCTAAAGATGAGCCCATTGGAGGCACTTTATGGCAGAAAGTGCAACACACCAGTAATCTAGGATAACCCAACAGATAGAGCAGTGGTTGGGCCATATTTTCTCAAGGAAATGGAGGAGCAAATGATAAAAATAAAGAAAAATTTAAAGGCAGCCTAAGACAAGAAGAAAATTTATACTAATAAGGGCATAACTAACAGGGAATTTAAAGTGGGTGATCATGTATTCTTGAAAGTGAAGGCCAACATAAGTTCCTTTGAAATTGGGAAATTGTTCAAAGTTGGTAGCTCGCTATTGTGGACTATTTGAAATCCTAGAGAGGATTGGTCCAGTGGCTTATATGATTGCATTTCCTGCATCTATGTCTGTTCATAATGTATTCCATGTATCATTGTTCAAGAAATATATACCCGATGCTAATCATGTTATTGATTGGAATGTGATCTAGGTGGAGCAAGAAGGCGCTTTTCAAGTGCATCTGGTATGCATTATGGATAAAAAAATTAAACAACTCCAGAATCGAGCCATATGGATTGTAAAGGTCCAATGGACCTGGTACGGTCCTGAGGACGCTACTTGGGAGCATGAGGATGCAATGCGGGCAGAATACCCGCCTCTTTTTGAGGATTTTTGATTTTTTTTTTGTATATGGGTACATGATGCAGATGCACTGAGGACAATGCATAAATAAGGGGAGGGGATTGTAATATCCCTCGGTCGAACCCAATTGTAAATGTAAATGCAAATGTATTTAAGCTGGTGCTTTGTTTGATATCATTTTGTATGCACATTTCATGACATAGTGCACACATGTATTGCGCTGTAAAATGAGGAAGTTTGAGGAAGCGCACAACAACTTGAGTGCATGCGACTTTGAGACCATGGAGCCTTTTATGTATATGTTTTGTTTTATAGGCTGGTGGGCCAATTATTATAAGCTAGGATTCTTATGTTTGGATTAGGCCAGAGATCCTAGATGTTAAAGGCCAGTGCGCCTATTTTTGTATATGTCTCATAATTAATATAGAATACATCATTCCATGCATACTGACCATGATAAAAGAGATGGGGGAATAAACTCCACTAGTCAGGGAAAGGGTGGGGCCAAAAGTTAAGGAAACGGGCTACGCTAGGGAGATTAAGCCGAAAAGGAATATTATATTAATATTTCTTAAATCATAAAGTATGGATAATTATTTTATCCTAAGTTCTAAAGTTGGGGACAAGTGCACAAAAGTAGATCCCAACATGACAAGTTTCAAGTTGGGGACATGCCTACATATTGTTGAGACTTTTTTCATTTTCCTATCTCTTCCATGATCTTTTCCATCATTCCTTCCATCATTCATCCATCCAGTGAATCATCCATGAGCATGCACACACTTATGGAGCTATCCTTCGTATCTTTAGGACTGTATCTAAAACTGTATCCATAGCCATTCTATGTTGGTGTATCTGGTTAACTTGGGAGTTGAACTAAAGAAGAGGGTTGTCAGGCTCATGGGATATTGAAGAGGCGGGTTGCAAGGCCCGTAAGTAATTTCTCTTTGGGTGAGAGAATTGATGGGAATTGATTTCCTGAAGGTGTTGAACTGCAACTGCAGTGCTCTGAGACTTCCTATCCAGCTTATTGTTGAAGCCCAGAAAGGAAGTGGGGTAGCCGAAAGATTGTTGAGCAGAGAAGGGACACACTTCATAGGGTGGGACAAGCAGGTGGAGAATGAGGGACTGTAGGTTGTTAGTTTGAGTTGGCACCTGAGACAGAGTCTTTACTGTTGTCTATGAGCCTTTAGCTTGGTTAGGAATCCCTTTACCTAGGTGGAGTTTAGTCCCAGCTCGGGGGTGACTCATTGTTGAGAGTGATGAACAATGTGGTCTAAGGCTAGGAGTTTTGTGGAAGGTATGCACGCAGTTGGTGACATTCTTATTAAGATAAGTGCCAATTGTGTGATATATTTACATGTTGCATTGTTATTTACGTGCTTATTTTTATGGGTTATCATATGTGAGGTTATAACTGTGTTTATTTTTATGGGTATTTCCTGTATATGTTGCATGTATATGTTTACTGTTATATTAGTGTGAATCCGTGCATTTACAGATGTATTTGTTTGTTTACGTTATATATATATATATATATATATATATATATATATATATATATATATATATATATATATATATATATATATATATATATATATATATATCCGCGCGAGTTTTGTGTGTATATATTTTATTTGCATGAGATTAAAAAAAATTTTGTGAGATCGCTCAGTTAGAGGATGTGTGTGTGACAATATGTCACACAGAGAAAACATAAATATTTTTCTGGCGTAGAATGGCCTGACATTGGGTGGCCGAGGATGTTACACACATAAAAGTAGAAGGAGTGTTAATCAATCCAAAAGGAATTACTGACCATTCAAACAATCCTTGTTTTGTCTTAAAAACAGTTTTCCAAATATCCCCTTCAACAATCCTAATCTGATTGTAACCACTTATTAAGTCTAACTTAGGAAAATAGATTGCATTTTTCAATTGATCTAATAAATTATCATTGCGAGGAAGAGGGTAACAATTTTTCACCGTGATTTTGTTCAAAGCTCAGAAGTCAACACACATCCTCCACGTACCATATTTCATTGGTACTAACACAATAGGTGACCCACATGGATAAGTGTTTGTCCTTATGACTTCTTGATTGAGCAACTCTTGAACCTGCCTTTGATCTCTGCATTTTCTAATACTGGCAACTTGTACATACCAAGTTTAGGAAGGGGAGCATCTTCTTGCAATTGTATCTCTTGTTCAATTTGTCTTTTAGGAGGTAATCCTTCAAGTTCCTAAAATATTCCATCATAGTTAGCAACAATTCTAACTAATTCTTCTTTATGATTTGGATCACAACCCTAGAAAGCATTGGATTTATCAACATCCTTAGCTTTTCTAGTCATAAGTAAAATTTTCTTACTTGAATTTACAATTCTCTTCATCTCCCCTGTGTTGACAAGAGATATATTATTCGTCATTTGATGAGATATCACAATGTATTCAATCCTGTGTTTCGTTAATTGATACTTATTTTCCTCTCAATAGAATATTGGTTTCCTATCATACAGGTATGGGCCTCCTAATACAATACCACAAATGTCAAGTGGCACTACATCCAACTCAACCTCATCAATAAACTTTGAAGTGATAGGAAACTTGAGTTTATAAAACCCAGTCACTTGGAATTTAGTATTATCACACACCCATCCTAATGGATATGAATTTATGAGTTTTTGCTTCTAATCCCAACTTATTGACAATTGCTTCTGAAATTAAATTCCCTTGGGAACCGTTATCAAATAAAGTATCTATCTTGGCATGTTTGGAAATGATTCTTATGTGAAACAACTCATTTATTTTTCTCTCATCATTTACAACTTCATCTTTAGTAGGCTGAATAGAAGAACTAGTACTAGCTTTAGAAGTTATACCTTTTATAACTGTAGTTGTGATCTTTGTTTCATCCCATGAATCAGGTCCCAAATATTGTTGTATTGTTTCATTAGTATTTGTTTACCCCTTACTTCCATATTTCTTTCACTTCAGTTCTGGATGAAAAATCCAATTGTGAGCCACATCACGCCCTTCTTTCTTAGAATGAGAACATGTAGGCTTGTCTTTATTCATGGTTGTTGTGTTTTATTGGCATAGGGGAAGACCCGGGGTTAAATGCTTCAATAGCGCACCAACAAAACCCTAACTACCAGCCCTTTCGGAAACACCTGCGAAGCAGATGCAGTCTCACCTGAGGTAGAGGTAGGGGGGGCTGCAGGACTCAGGTGTCTACAACCAAGTTGGGACACAGATATGTGATTACAACACTTAGCATAGCACTTAGACAACAATAGTTATTAGTTCTTGAGTCTCATTCACATCGTAGAGTAAACCCTTATTACAGATCAGCGTGGTAACAATCAAGATCAAGCACTTCCATTCACTTAGCACATAGCATAAGTTCAAATCTAGCATTCATTTATATTTAACACCATTAAGAACTAAGAAACACATCATATGCATTTATCATACATTATAATAACACCACTAAGCATATAAACAACATAATCCACATCACACAAAGCACATCAAGACACAAGATATATGTGGTTCACCCCATTGTGGGGCTATGTCCACCAACTTCTTCTTCTTCTTCTTTATTAGTATTCAATCTTCTTACATTAATCTTCTCATGTGCACAAATCCACATAGATAAACTCTACAGAGGACAAGAGATCTGCGTGCTGCACACTAGATCCTCCTTCCCAAAATCAAGTCAAGGCACAGAGCCAACTCCTTAGTACCACAGAGCCTTACTTTACATAGTGTATTTGCACAAAGCAACTTACAACTTCTTGCACTAAGCCAATACTAACAACAGTTTCTTGCACGAAGCCACGAGCAGCTTCTTACATCACTTAGATACTTTATTATACATTTACAAAAAGGCCTAATCATGGGTAAACCCATGGGCCGACATCCCATAACCCATTACATAAACCTAAGTAAACCCTTTGCTGGGTCCACAAGTCCAAAAAATAAGTGAGATCCTGCGATATCAACTCCGCCTGAGTGCTCCATCTTTGACCAACCTCTCGAAGTCCCAAAAGTGGTCAAACATGACCAATGTTTTCCCAAAACTTGGTCAAGGGCCAAAAAAACCCCAACACTCACCTGTGACTCATCCCAAGTCACTCAAATCTAGGAAACATTGCTTCAAAGGCCTTGAGATTAGCTTGAGCTGCCTTGAATTGCTTCTTCGCCAGAGCTTCCTGCACGATGAACTCCTGGATCATTTTCTCTATAACAGGCCCTTCCAGGCATTGTTCCACTGCCGCAACCACTTGGTCTAGCTACGAGCCTTGTCCTTGAATCTCTTCAAAAAGTGTGCAGGCTTTGTCCTGCACCGGTTGTAATATCTGTGTAACCTCCATGACTCTGCTCTGGATGGAAATAATTTGTTGTTGGACTCCACGTTGTTCTTGTGATCTCTTCATTCACTCTACTGTAGTTAGTAGCTTCATCTATGCCTGCATGGTGGATTCCTTCTGCTGCGTCTCCTGTAACTACGCTTCCAACTTCCTAAGCTCTAGGTGTTCCGTGAGGCATCCGTAGGTCTGCATGCTTCTATTGCTTATCTGCTTGCATTCTGAGGGGAGGTTTCTGATCCTTCCAACTGTGCTCTTGGTGACTTCCTCCCACTGATCGCGCACTTCTTGCAGAGTGCTTGGTACTGCTTGAAGCTCCAACTCCATTACCCTTTCTTGAAGCTACTGGATGGCCTTAGCGAGCTTCCCCACTTGCATCTCGACTGACTCTAGTTCCTCCTTTGCCAAGCCTGAAACATAGTGAAGTGGTTGGATTACCGCTTCCTTGATTGCAGTCTTCTCTGCGATAAACTGGTCTTTTTATTTCTGTATCTTTTCTTTGTCCTTCTTGAACATCGCCTGAATTTCATCTTCTTCCTTCTCATAGGAAGTTATACAAGACTGCACAAATCGTAGTTTCTCTAAGATCTCTTCTTTTTCTTGCTTGAAGGCTTCTATAGCCTTCTCCTTCTCTTCATGGAATCGATGAAGTCGAGCCTTTGTTGCATATGCTAGTCTTCGTAATTGGGTGGGCTCATCCCCCAATTCTGCAATCTTTGATGAAGAAGGCACAATAGGTACTGTGCGACTTGAATGGATGACTTGTTTTATCTCCTTCTCTATTATTTCATAGAACATCTCCTACTTTGTTCCATATCACTACAAGATATCTTCTAAAGCATCCTCCACAACTACGATGATTAGATCGATGTCATCATCTATAAATGTGGCCTTCATCTTGGGCTTACTGACACATGTCTTCTTTCTTGCTAAGGGTTTCTATGGAGAAACCTTCCTCTTCTTCGATGTTTCATCCTCGGTAGGGGGATATTTCGGCGGTGTAATTTCTCCTTCTCCTTGATTTTCTCCTTCATCCCTTCCTCCTTCTCCATTTAATTCGTCTCCTCCTCCTCCTACAGGGGAGTGAGACAAACTTTCCTCCGAGGTGTTGTCAGTCTCTATGTCTTGGACTTCCTCCTTTTTCTTCTTTTTCTTCACGCTAGTTTGTCTGTCATGCTCGACCCTAGTAACTAAGGGACTTCCTATGATGTTAGGGTCAGAGAGTTATTCATCTTCAATTGGTACAAAGAACTCCATGGAACATTATTTGGTGATCTCCTCCATGTCTTCATCGGTCATCTTATAATAGGATATGCTATCAAAATCGAGCAAAAATTCAAGCAACAAAACAAGTGGGAGTTTGGTTCTGCAAATATGCAACAACCAAAGTATGGCAAGGGTGGACCTAACTTCTAGGCCAAAGGATAGAGAAAGGAGGGATATCCCCAGGATAACCAACCCAAACCACCGACAAAGAAGGGTAATGGGAAGTTGAAGAAGGAGACTGGAAAATGGTGTCAGTTCCACAAAATCCCTTGGCACAATACTGATTAATGTCTCTCCAAACAATTGTTGTTGGTTGAGATGAAATCCCCAAGGTCGTACCCTGACTCAAAATTTGATTCAGAGATAGAAAAAGGAAGATGGATCATTCATCCAAATCCTAGTGTCACCATCACTACCACAAAATTCCATCAAGAGGAACCAGAGGAGCCTGAAGAAGGGGAGAATCTTTTCCACTCATAGATGTGGGTAAAGGGAACCCCACTCCATTTCATTGTTGACAGTGGTATCTAGAAGAACTTGATCTCAACATAGGTTATCAAGAGGCTTAACCTGAACACGACATCACATCCTCATCCATACACCATCAATTGGCTCAGTTAGGGGTGGGACATCCACGTCAGCCAACAATGTCACCTGCAATACAACATCAATCCCTTTAAAGATGAGGTATTGTGTGGTGTTACCCCTTTGAAGTTTTTGATGTTTTTATAGGAAAACCATATATGTGGAAGTGTCATGCTATTTATGAATCAATGCCCCATAGTGTCATTATTACTTTGGGAGATCAACTCTACAGGGTACCGAAGGCAATCCAAAATAATGTGGTCTCTTTGATCTCCGCAAAGTAGTGCAAGAAGGTGGTCTCTTAGACTTAGAGATTTGTCATTTGTATGGTTCAATTGAAAGGTGAACAAAATGTCACTGCAACCACCAAAATCTCTACATGGTGTCTCTCTTCCCAACAACAATAGGTGGACGAAATAGCAGAGGAGTATAAATACATACTCGCCTCACCTGCTGGGGTTCCTATACATTGTTAGGTAAAACACTCAATTGATAGGACACCCGATACTCCTCTTCCTAACGTCCCTGTATACATGCATTCTATTATGGAGAATGAAGAAATAAAATGCTAGATCCATGAGCTAATTCTTAAGGGCCACATCAGGCCAAGATCCCCACCTTGTGGGAGCCCAATTGTTCTGGTACAGAAGAAGAATGAGACATGGAAACTTTGTATTGATTATAGATCCCTGAAAAATATCACATTCAATAACCAATACCCAATTCCCAGGATTGATGATCTTCTCGATCAAATCAAGGGAGCCAAGTTTTTTAGTAAGATTGATTTAAAGTCAGGATACCACCAGGTGTTGATTGAGAAAACTAATGTGTGGAAGAAAAAAATCAAATCCAAAGAAGGCCTCTTTGAGTGGTTGGTCATGCCTTTCATCTTGACTACTGCCTCGACCAAATTGATGCAGATGATGAATGATATATTACGACCATTCAGAAATTCCTTTGTGGTTTTATATTTGGATGACATCCTCATCTTCAACAAAACTTGGAAGGAACATTTGGAGTATATTCAATAGGTATTGGGCACTGTTCTACAACACAACTTATATGCCAATTTGGAGAAGTGTTCCTTCAGCATGGAGACAATCCAATATTTGGGATACATCATGGATGAGAAGTGTGTACATGTGGATCCATACAAGATACAAGTCATTCACGATTGGTCAACCCAAAGAAAATGACTGAGCTCTGCAACTTCTTTGTCCTTGCCAACTTCTATCGAAGGTTTGTGTTGGGATTCTCTGATATCACTTGGGATATAAGCCAGGTGACCAAGGGTGGCACGTAGTCCAAGTTTTTGTTGTCTGTTCCCCAATAAAAAACATTCGAGGATTTGAAATTCTGCATCTGCACAACACTATTCCTTATTATTCCAGACCTACAACAACCATTTTATATTGAAACAGATGCTTCAGATTATGCTATCATTGCAGTCCTCACTCAGCATGGGAATTTGGTATCCTATCATAGTGAATCTCTATTTGATGTTGTTCAAAGATACCTCACCTATGACAAAGATATGTACTCCATTGTGCAGGAATGTCTACAATGGAAGCATTACATTCTGGGAAAGGAAACGATCATCCACACTGATCACATGCCTCTACAATTCATGCTGACACAAGGAATTTTTCATAATGACCACCATCGGAAGTGGTCCACATACCTGCAACAATTCCACTTGAATATCAATTACAAGAAGGGTAGAACCAACCATGTTGCATATTTCCTCAGTCGACCCCCAGTGGAAGCGCTCACCACAGTTCTTAACTCGTGTCGACACGAGACATCTAGATGGCCACAATTATACAATAATGACTGAATTTTCTACTTCCTATCAAACATTGAGCATAGGAAAACCATTTCCCAAATTTCATATCTAGGATGGATTGTTATGCCATCTAAGCCATCTATGTGTTCCTTCAAGTGAGCATGAAAAGATGATCTGGGAAGCTCATTATAGCTGGGAAACTAGACATTTTGGTTTAGAAAAGATAGTGGTAGTACTGCATAAGCATTTTTATTGGTCGAAGCTTTGATAAGATGTCGGCAAGTACATTAGATATTGCACCACATGTGTCATTTCCAAGTGAGCCATCAAGAAACATGGCTATACACCCCTCTTCCTACTCTGGATAGGCCTTGGGATTCCATCTCCATGGACTACATGTCAGGTCTACCTTCAACCAAGCATGGAAATGACTGTTTCTTCTTGTTCGTTGATCGATTCTATAATATGGAAATTTTGGCACCCTGGAAGAAGAGCAGCATAGTCAAGGCCACTGCTAAGATCTTCTTCACACATGTTTGGGTTCATTTTGGGCTCCCCCAAACTATTATATTTGATCGAGATAGTAGGTTCCTAAGCACCTTTTGGTACAACCTATGGTTGATGATGGATACCAAGATGACAAAATTTAGTGCCTTCCACCAACAGACTAATGGAAGAATAGAGGTATTCAATAGGATGATTCTACATATCTTGAGGTGTATAATTACAAACATCCATGCACATTATATGAAATCCTTCCTTATGTTCAACATAGCTACAATATATCCCTCCACAACTCTATTGGCCATATCCCTTTTCAGGTGTGCTTGGGGCTCCAACCATTGGCCCCCATTGACGTATCTCTTCCTATTACAGTCGCACTGAAAGAGTCCTCCCATGCTCATACCGAGGGTGGTCGAGCATCCAAATTTGTTGAGCGCATCCATCACATACAACAACAATTTCATGATATTGTGCAGAAAGTGAATCCCAAGTACAAGAAACACCACGATCAACATCGGGTACCACCGAAATTTCAAGTGGGAGATAAGGTATGGTTGCATTTGTAGAAAGAGAACCTCACAATACCCCATTATAATATGTTCCCACTCCGATATGTTCCTTACACCATCACCAAGGATATGGGTGAGAATGATTTTGAATTAAGTATTCCTCCTTTCCTTGGCTTGCACCAGGTATTTAATGTGGAACTGCTCTAACCATATTTTCCACCTGTCCTGGACACTTGGGATGCGGTTGAGTGGTTAGCCCCTACATAAATCAATCCTGCCTACATTGAACATGTGAAATTTAATCGAATCATGGACACCAAGACAAATGACAGTTGCTAGCAGACTCTGAAACTCTATTGGATCGTCAAAGAAAGGAAGTTTCTTCATTAGGGAAAGTCGCTCACCATGAGTCAGATTCAGTAAAATTTTCCTCATCTGATGCAGGAACTTGACGCAATGGAGAACATTTATTCCTAATGGGGGATGAATGATATAGGTGGATATCGATGACCACCCACCTATTCCACTGGCTCAAAGACCAATTTCCATTTTTGCAGTTTTTTTTCGGGTCCCAAACTTCCAGGGCCGTTTTGAGGCCCTAAATGACATTTTTTGGGCTCGACTATACCATTCCAATGGTGTATCGAGCACCCAAAATGGAGATTGTATGAAAAAATTATGCCCTCGAAAATTTTATGTATTGACTACCCCCATCAGGGCCCACAAACCTTTTGGTGTATCATCTCTCGGGGTTAGGGTTTTGGATGTTTAGGGTTTTCTCATTTATGTTTTATGATAAAAAGGCCTTTGGAGCCTCATTGTACTCAACTTCTTGTGAATGAGTGTATTTGACACATCTCTTCCATTGATAAGATACCATTATTCTAGATAGCTTATTTGGTTTTTCATTTTGCAGTCTTTTGTATTTCAGACATTCATTAATATAATATGATCTTTACTGTATTATTATGTTCCTTGCCATATTTATGTGTATTTTATTTTTAAATCTCTATTATATTTTGTTTGTGTTTTATATGTTTCTCAGATATTGATATTTATTTCCTTATAATTACAAACAAGATTCACTTTCATACAGAAGTCATCATACAATAACTATACACCGAAAATCTCAACTATAGCAATACAACAAAAATAAGAAGATCTAGAAATATTAACCATGCACAGTAAACACAAAAACACAACACAAGAACACAAGAGTTTATCCTGGGAAACCCAAACTTGGGAGAAAACCCAATAACCTTTCTCTAGAAGAATTCATTCCAAGATATTACCTGTTAGCACTGAGAGTCACCCTTAGATTGCTAGAGCATAAGCCTAGTACCCATCAGAATGTTTAGTGGATGTTGGTTTTATGAGGGGAGGTCAAGTGGACAAAACTCGGTACCAGAATGATTTTAATACAGAAACTAGACAAGAAATGCACAGGGAAGTGAGGGCCTCATTAACTTTAGTTAGTGATTTGAGTTTAAGTATGAGAAGAAGGAAGAATCAGTGAGAGGGGTGAACAAGACTGTTATGGGCATCAGAATTTCAAGAATCTTGGTGAAGAAAAACACAGGCTCAAGAGCACTCTAGAACTAAATTTTTAGACACTGAAAAATGTCACAGCAACATAATAATCAAACCTACATTACCATGCAACATCAACAACTCGATTGGATCCTCCATGCCCGAGACTTTCAACATAAGGGGGAATAAGGTAACAAGGAAGCTGACTAAAACTGGTCACATCAATACTGTAATCAAACCTACATTACAATAAGACTACAACCCTCAACTGGATCCTCCATGCCCAAGTGTTTTAGAACATTTTTTTCAAAGAGATGAGAGAAACTGACTTCTATTAATGAGAAAGTCTCAAATTTGATACATAACCAGAGAACAATTTTGGCATCGAAAATATTACAAACTAGGGATCTCTGCTCAGCCAGTTGACGAACTTAACAAAATCTTACACTAATCCCATTATACTCATAGCCATATACCACTACCAAAATCCTGAGCTAACCCAACAGTCTTGTCTAAAGATTTCCACTTGTGTACATTCTCTGTCGGACTGTGCGTGAATCTTCCTCAGGGTGACAGTTTTGACCTTTTGACAGGGCCTCCATGCCTTCTATTTATGGAGTGAGATGAGGTTTCAACTACCGGCCCGTGTCCATTAAATTATATTTCCTCGGGATCGAGACCAGGCCAGAAAACCAAGGGGCGACCACCTGCTGCAATTTAATGTGATGTTGAATGAGCATACGAATTGAGGGCCATGGTCTGATCGAGATCTGTGACTGGGATGGTCCTTCTATTTTAGTGCTACTTCTAAAGTTTGATACGTACACTGATTCTGGGATGCATTAGACCTGGCATGGAAACAACGTCAAATTTGGCGTTTAAGAACCTTGGACGTGGAGCAACAGATGAGTGCCTTGTGCCTTTGGCCTTACTCCAATGTGACCTCAGACTGTGACCTGACACTTTGTGCCAAATGGTGCTTCGGGATTTCACGCTTCATAGGTATTCACAACACTTGCCTCCAGATCTCCCGATACCTGAATCGGTGAAATCACCTTATTTGGATTGACGATCAGACCCACTTCGTTGTCAACGACTGCGATTGGTTCTTTTAAAATCTGAATCGGCCAGCACTATGAAATGGGAACTAGCCCCCTTTCCTAGGTCTGCCTCCCACATGACCTAGGGCCACGAATCAATCCCAACTCATGAGTGCTTCCCAACTTAGCACTTCACAAAGTTGGCACTCTGCCTTTTGTATGCTCTCTGAATCTTGAATTCGCGAATTCACTTATCTGTCGCCACGTGTCCTTTAGATCGACGATTCGTAATGGCTCTATATTTTTGGTCATTGGAAGTATGTTGATGCGGATACAAATATCAATGACTCTTTATGAATGGGATCAATGACCTTAATTGGCTTCGGCTTTCAAAACTTCAGACTTCAGAGAAAACTAAAAGGAGAAACCCCAAAGATCCTGAAATCCAAAATCTAAAATAAATTTTGATCGTCTATTGGGAAAGGACACACGACACTTGGTCTTTGATTCTAGACTTCTTCTTGGCACTAAACCTCATTCAACTTCATAATTCTGAATTCCCAAGGGATGCTAGTTTGAACTTCTCAAGGAATCTTCGTCGTTGGAAACTGAACTTTCCCTCTCTCTTGATTCGAGTCTAGAATGGACCACTTTGAGTGTTGCACTTTGTGCCCATGGCTGTTGCCTATGTAAAACAAAGACTTGGATGAGTCAGAGTGGGCTTAGGAAGACAGAACGACCAGTAATTGAAATGAAAGGGGTGATGAGTGTTCACCTTTAGAGAAAAACATAAAAGTTTCGGGCCGAGACTCATTCAGATAAGACACCAGGGGGAAAACATGTCATTAAATACAAAAGGAAAAATGAATTTACCATTCGAAGGGAAAATATTAGGACTTGGTCTGTGAAAGGGAGAAAGAGAGACGAGCAAGGATACAAACTCAGGTATTATCGACACACACCTATGACCCTTGAATCCTTAATGTGATAGCATTACCAATACATCACCATCAATAGCCAAAATACCATACAAAAAATATCCTCCCCAAGGCTAGCATCACCAAGACCTAGCTCCTCAATAATATGATAAAGAATAACCAAGCAAGAGCTTCTCCAAGTGTGACACACTCTCCAAGATAACAAGTAACCCAAAAATAGCGAAACTGCTAAAATGATAGTTGCAACTTTGTTGTGCGCACTGCAAAAGGAGTTGTCTAGCTATCAAAATCAAATGAGTGAGTCTTGTATTTATACTGATATGGGCATAAGCCTGGGGCCAAATTCTTATTTCTTTGTATTCAATTTTATTATTATTTTTCCTATGGGGCAAACTTCTCTTCTTGGTTCTTCAACTTCTTCCTCGGGATTTTGTAATGGTGTAGATGGGTCTTATTTTACTTTCTTGTGAAGAATGACTGACCAAAGTTGAAAATATCCAACACTCCCTCTCAATGAGGGAGGCATTCTCCATACTTGGATTTCTTCTATCGTAGAAAGGTTTTCTTCATGAGCCATGTTGATGTGTCATCTCCGCACATGCATTCTGTTAACGTCAGAAGTCACTCCTAGATTACGACAGAAGCAGAGCCCAATGCCCATCAGTTTATGTCACGATTTTTTTTTATAAGGGGTGATCGAATGGAGGTAAACTCAGAGTAATATCATTTGACTCAAAAAACTAGGCCAGAAATGCATAGGGAAGTGAGGGCCACAACTAACTTCAGTCAGTAATTTGAGTTAAAGTGAGAGTAGAGGTAATACTTGGGAGAAAAGGGAGGAGACTGCTTTGGGCATCAGGCCTTCCAACAACTCGAGAGATAAAAAAAACAATGAAATGTGCCTAAACGACATGGTGATAACTGCACATGATCAAACCTATCATACTATGCAGCCACAACCATCCGACTGGATCCTCCAATTCTGAATCATTCAGTGCCAGGTGAAAAGACAATGTGAGAGACTGTTTAAGACTGGTGCAGAGATTGCAGTGATCAACCATACATCATCCTACAATATGTGACCCTCGACTGGATCCTCCAATTCCGAGTGTTTCAAATAGTTGACAAAAAAAACAAAAGAAAAGAGAAGTTGACTTCCATTAGTTTGACAATCTCAATTCGAAATGCATAACCAGAGCTTCCTCAGAAACTTTACAGTCGGGAGCTTAGATCAACCATCAATAAATTAAAAAAATGGAAAAATTGCCTACATATACTCAAAGAAAAACAACAACAGCGAAAACGAGACACTACATTAAAAAAAACATTATGTCTGCATGTCTGCTGGCAGTCTGCGCATGCAGTCTCTAAACGATCGTACGCTTATGACAGACGCAATCAAACTCCTGACAACCCTGTGGATGAATCGACATGCCTTTAATCCTTTGATGAACTTTCCATTTATGGTGGAAACAATGTCTAACCACCCCAACAACTTCAATAACTGCTTCCTTGGGATCGGGAACAGCCCGACCAACTCTACACTCTTGGGACGTGGAGGCCTTCTCGCTCTACCACCTGGATCGTCTGAACGACCTAATGGATAAGGCGTGGAGGCTGGTGAGAAGACTAGGGCGCATTATTGGAAGTGGTAGATGAGTGGTAACCAGGCAGGGATGAGGGGAAACAACAAATAAGGAGGTGATGAGGACAAGATTGATCAAGGGAGGACGCGTCACTTATGGAGGGATGACGTGGAAGGGAGTGGGAGGTAGTAATTGGAAATTGGAGGTGGGAAACGATTTACCAGGTGGGGGGAAAATGGCACAGGAGGTGACACGATGGGAGGGGGACCCATGACAATACCATTCCATTCTGGACCCCCCCCCCCTTTATTAATGGCATAATGACAAAGGGGTCTGGAATCGTTTGAGCGTCGTTGATCTAGGCGCCCCAATCTCGACCATTGAGAGATGCGTGCCCAATTCTAGACCCCCCCCTCCATTAAAGGTAGAACAACGAGGGGGCTCCAGAATGAAACTTCGGCCGAAGATCTCGGCGGGCAGATCTTGACCGTCCAAATTTGCATGTTCGTTAAAATAACGTACCAGCCCTTTAAAACTTTGGGATAAATTGGTTTTCCAAATCTCTCTTTTCTCCCAAGGGGATGCTTCTTTTAGGAAAACACCCCATACATGATTATGTGCTAACATTAGGCTACATGGGGGATGGTACGCTCCTTGTGGGCTGCCGAGAACTCTTTTGTAGCTTCAGTGCCTTGCTGTTGGGCTATGGAGTCGTTGTCAAAACTTAACGATAAAAGAAAAAAAATATTTACAAATGCAGAAGAGCCATGTGTGGCTCAAGGGAAACATCTCTTCAGGAAATGCCCATTCACAGGACCATTGAAAACGTCTTGACCTTTCAAATCCCATAACCTATAGGTATTATTTGAAAATACTTCAGAGATTTTGAAGGGCCCGACCCATAGGGATTCAAATTTTTCGTGCTTGCCCCTGTATTTCTTAGGAGCATCCCATTTTAGTACCAGATCTCCCATCTGGAAATATTCCTTCTTATCCTTCCTATCAAAAGCCTGCTTGATCTTCTGCTGACGGTCTTGAACTTCGTTCATCATCTGCTCTTTGGCCTACTGGACCTCTACCAACTGATGAATTCTTCTGATTATATTGATCAATCTTGTCCTCCCTTGATAATCCTGGAGGAATTTTGGTACAGGTATGGCTAGCTGAGAAGGAAAGATAGCTTCTATCCCATAGACCAATTGGAAAGTTGATATGCCTATGGATCTCTTTGTGGTCACTTGATCAGCCCATAGAGCGAATTTCATCTTTGAATCCTAGGCCTTTTTGTTGTCCTCTAATAGTCTTTTGATGATCCTTATCAAGATTTTGTTGGAGTACTCTGCTAAAACATTTCCCTGGGGATAGTATGGGGTGGAGTGAATCAATTTGATCCCAAATTTCCCACAGAATTTGACCAATGGTTCAACTTTGAAAGATGTTGCGTTATCAGTAACAATCTTTCTTGGGAAACTGAATCTTGTGATGAGGTCCTCCAAGAACCCAATGATTATCTTATGGGAAACATTCCTGGTGGGGATAACTTCTATCCACTTGGTAAAGAAATTAGTGGCAGTCAGGATCCATCTGTGTTGTCCACTGGAAGCAGGGTGGATCTCCCCAATAAAGTCTAGGCCCCACTGCTGGAAAGGTCCTGAAACAACCACAAGTTTTAAAGGCAAAGATTTAAGTTGTTGCTTTCCTGAGAACCTTTGGCATTTGATGTAGGCTCTGACCTCTCTGTAGACGTCGGTGAATAAGGTGGGCCAGTAGTACCCAGCCCTGAGGATTTTGTAGGCTGTGGTTTTCCAGAAATGGTGCCCTCCACATAGGCTATCATGAAATTCAACAATGATCCTTTGAGCCTCTTATGGATTCATACATTTTAAAAGCACCTGCAGGGGGTATTTCCAATATAAAACTTGATCAAAAAGGAAGTATTTGACTGCTTTGAGATTTAGAGATCTTGCCTTGCTCCTTTGCAGGCCATTAGGAGGCCGCAACTCTTGCAGAAAATATATGACATCCTTGTACCAAGGACATCGTGCCAACGGGGGTTCTTCTTGATGGTCTACATTAGACAACTGATCCTGCTGATTTTATGAGCATTCATTAATGAATTTTACCCCCAAATCTTTGCAATTTGCTTCAGCCAACATCTTGGCTAAACCTTGACCTTTGATCAATTTGGTAGGCCTTATCTCCATATAAAACTCAAGGATATTGGCATCCATTTACTCCTCCTCCCGTCTATATCAGGCTGAATAAGAATGTCCTTCATAGCAGCTGAGGGAACATAGGAAATGATTTTTGACTGTAGGACATAGACTCTAAAATATTTGAGAGCTTTCACCAGGGCCTGTTTCTCCATGATGTCTTACCTGACCTCAACATTCCTTAATGCTCTGCTAAAATAGGCAATAGGCTGCTCCATCCTGACATCATTTTTTTGTAGTAAAACAACAACCACTGTGTCAGATGAGGCAAAGGAGAAAATGATGAAACCCTTTGAGTAATCGGGACTGATAAGTACCAGAGCTTCAGTCAAGGATTTCTTTATCTTCTCAAAGGAATTTCGAGCCTCAGAAGTCCACCTTACTTCATTTCCCTTTCTTAACATGGTTGTTATAAGATTTACCATTTCAGCAAAGTTAGAAACAAACCTCCTTAGGAAATTAAATTTTCCAAGGAAAGAGTGGACTTCTTTCCTGGATCTTGGGATTGACAAGGCTTGGATTGCTTCAACTCTACTAGGATCAATCTTCACTCCTACTACTGATACTATGTGTCCCAATCACTTTCCTTCCTTCATGGTGAATAGAGATTTTTTGGGATTCAATGAAAGGCCAAAACTCTTGCATTTCAGAAAAACCTTCCTGAGATGACAACAATGTTCTTTATCAGATTTGGAAAATACTATGATGTCATCCAAATAGATGACCACAAACTTATCCTTTTCCCCAATGAAATATATGTCCATGGCTCCCTGAAACATTTCCCCCGCATTCATCAATCCAAAGGGCATTTTAGCATAAATGAACGTGCCCCAAGGAGTGGTAAACATTGTCTTTTCTCTGTCCTCAAGTAGAACAAATATTTGATTGTAGCCAAAGAAGCCATCAATCATGGAAATCTTGGATGATCCTGTCACCCTCTGCAATATATGTTCCATCTTTGGCAGGGGGTAATTGTCCTTCCTTGAGCCCCTGTTCAGGTTTCTAAAATCTACACAGAGTCTGATTTCCCCATTCTTCTTCCTTACTGGGACCAAGTTGGCCACCCACTCTGAATATCTCAATGACACGATGATCTGGGCACGTAGAAACTTCTTCACCTCTCTCTCCATGATAGGCAGCAACATAGAATTGATCTGTCTTAGTTTCTGCCTAAATGTCTTTGCCTCCTTTTTCAATGGAATTTTATGCTCAATGACGGAAGTGTCATAAGTTTTGAGATCTTCATAGGTCCAGGAGAAAACATCCACAAACTCCCTCAATAATTCAGCGTATTCAACCCTCTGCTCCTTTGTCAAGCTTCTTGACAATTTGACAAACTTGGGTTCGTTCTCAGTGCCAATGTTACACGAAGTTGTATCAGCATCATCATCTGAGATTTTCTCTTTTAATGCCACATTATTTCTATCAAAAATCCTTTCCAAAGGAACCAACCCCTTTGGAATATGATTGCTAGGCAGCTGCACAATGCCACGCTCTACAATCTTACTCAAAAAATTACCATCATCAAGCTTTGCTTCGAAAACAGGTTCTTGATCAATATGCAGCGCTGAAAATTCTTCAACAGTATCCAATAATCTTTTGATCTCAAGATCATCCTCGAACACCTTCCAATGTTTGACATTGTCAGGTATGGAGGGCCTGTATTTTACTTCTACATCATATTTGAATTTGGGTGGCAGGTGCACTCTGAAGTTGCGCACTTCTATGGCCAGAGAATCAACCACTGTGTTCTTCTCTCTTGGAACGAATGAAATGTTAAATGCTGAGAAGAAACCATCGATCAGGTCCCATACCTCATTTCTCTAACTCCTGAGTCAAGGATGTTTTCCTTGATAGGCGTTTCTGATCTGCTGGACTATCAATTCTGCCTCCGAACACTGTTACCTCTTGAATCCCCATTTCCTTTGTAGCTCTTAAACCTAAAACAAGAGCTTCATATTCTGCCATATTGTTGGTTGTCTCAAACTATAACTTGTATGACAGAGATACGGTTTTCTAAGAAGGTGATACAAAAAACACTCCAGCACCAGCGCCTTCCCTGGAAGAGGCTCCATCAAATAACATTTTCCAGACAGAGGTGATGGGGGGAGAAATTTTATGAGAAGTAGTGGGATGCTTTCTGAGTTTTAGAAGAGGCTCGGGAGCGTTAGTGAGTTGTAGTAAAATGGAACCTAAATCAGTGTCAAGAGCAAAGATAGGATGGTTGGTAGGATTAGCTTCGTCACTGATTATGTAGGCCAACTGGGATTATCTGTACAATCTCCTATGTTCCCCCCCAAATACTGGAATAGTAGCATAAGTTAGGTCCATTTGCAGGGTTCTCCCAAGTCTTTTTATCCAAGATATTGACAACAACATACCAAACTTGGGGGGAACATCAACCACTACAATGTCCATGACCACACTTTTCATGGGCAGTTGAAACAAGGTCACAACCAGATCTTTGATGACTCCTAGACATTGAACTTTCTTGGAGTCAAAGGAATAGAGGTCATGATAGGCTCTGGTGACTTCTAGTCCTAATTCTTCCATGACAGTTTTGGGCATGAGGTTGTGGGAAGCCCCTAAATTCATCAAACAGTTGTGCAACACCTTGTCATGTACGTTCAATGATGTGTAGAAGGGAGGGGATGAATCATCTATGTCTTCTACCATAGGACCTAGGATGACTGTAGGATTTTCATCTTGCAAATTGATTGAGTCTGTGGGATGGCATGAGGTTTCAGACTGTAATAGTTCGGAGAGGCATTTTTTGAACACTTCATGTTTGATCAGTTCGGAGAGGGGCATAGGGATTCTGATTTTTTGAATTTCATGCTCAAAGTTAAAAGAGGATGCGAGCTTTGGGATTTCCCTTACTTCAGGAACATGAATCTGGACCATTGGAGAGAGGGGTTGGGACTTCTTACCTTTGTTGTTGTCTACTACTTCATTAATAGGTTTCTCTGTTCTAGTGATATTTTCAATAACATCAGCTGCTCCTGTCTTCTTCTTGGATCTTAGGTTATACTTTTTTTGGCCACTGCTAGCCTTGTCTCCCTTGCTCATCTCATTTAGCTGACTGTCTATGAGATATTCCTCATATGTTGATTGAGTGAGATGAGGAAAACGAGAAGTATCTCTGAAGCAGTGGATTTCAGGATCAAGCCCATCTATTTCCCCTTCTTCATCATTAGATACAAAATTATTTTGAAAAGGGTCCTGAATCTTCTGATCTTCTCTATCTCTTCCCCTCTGGTCCCTTTGCATAATCTGGGGAGCATTATTTGGCCTCCTGAAATTTCCTTTGTTTTCAGTATTTTGAGGATTTATGTATGTTTGCTTCCCCTCCACCTTCATTTTATCCATCTCTGCAGACAAATACTTCACTATCTTGGTCAATTCATCCACTTGAGGGTGAGGCACAGAGGGGCCAGAAGTCGAGGCTTCAGAGCTTCCCTTTCTTCTGTTTGCACCAATCTTATTTCTTAGTCTGTCAACTGCCAATACATTAGATTCCAATTTTATGGCCGCATCTTGCATTTGAGCTAGGGAGGTAGCTCTTCTCTCTCTCTCTCTCTCAATAGAAGGTGGAAATCAGGGTCGAATGCACTAGCATAAGAGATTTTAGCAGAGGCTTATATGGGTTTTATCTCAGCAGGGATCTTATTATACATCTTATTGAATCTTTTGGAGAAGTTAGAGACAGACTCTCCTTCCTTTTTCTTCAAGGACCCAAACTCTGTCATGTAATACATGAAATATTTTTTATCTCCCCACTGCCTCAGGAAAGCATTATCTAGAGCTTCAATCCCAACAATAGATCCGAGGGCCAATCCCCTAAACCATTTCCTTACCTCACCATCAAGGCTCTGAACGAAGACTCTCTTCCAGACATCTTCATTTTCAATGTTTAGGTTGTCTGCGTAACTGTAGAAGGCAACCAGGTGCTCTTCCACAGTTATTTCCTCTCCCCCTGTGAATTTAGGCATATATTTCAAGTAATCTCCAGCAGAGAGAGGATTCATAGGTTGAGGTAGGATTAAGGGGGCATATCTGGAAACCATTATAGCATCCATTATGTTTAGAGGGGGATTAGCACCTGCCATAGGAACAATATGTGTAGGGGAACCAGGAGGAGACGAGGTTTGAATCGGAAAAATAGGAACTGAGTTGACAGGACAGGAGGGGAACAACATAAAATTTGGAGAACAAGTTTGCGGGCTAAAAGGGATAGAAGTTTCGCTTTCTTCAACAACCGTGGTAATAGGAGAAGGGGTGGTAAAACCTGAGGTAGGAAAATATTCAGAGGTGTTGGGTATGAACCAGGGTACCACCTCGGGGGAGAGGGGAGTGACAAGGGTGTATCCTACCAATTCAATATCAGGAGGAGAAAACCCAAGAGGAACACTCCCAAAATTTAGACTATGGGAAAGTCCGACAGAAGGTAAATAAACAAGATGAGATGAAGGTGTTGGAGTTTCTATAAAATCATGAAAATCATCATAAATACCTGGTTTAGCAGTAGAAGTACCTCCTCCAAAGGACTTTCCCTTTCTGATAATATTCTCTGGGTCAGCTTCAGGTGGCGCTAACAGCAGCTGAGGAGTAGACCTTGTATGTATGCCTCTAGAAGCCATAGCTGGAACAATGGGGTCGCCCAGAGGAGTCGTGTTCGTGGAGTCACCAGGTGCATAGTAGAAATCTCAATAATTTTGCTATCTGATGCACCTTCAGAATCAGTTAATCGTTGTCGTTCAATCCTGAGGAAGATATTCAACTTCGTCCCCGGCAACAGCGTTAGAAATGTTAGCGTCAGAAGTCACTCCTAGATTGCGACAGAAGCAGAGCCCAACGCCCATCAGTTTATGTCACAAATTTTTTTTAGAAGGGGTGATCGAATGGAGGTAAACTCAGAACAATATCATTTGACTAAGAAAACTAGGCCAAAAATGCATAGGGAAGTGAGGGCCACAACTAACTTCAGTCAGTAATTTGAGTTAAAGTGAGAGTAGAGGTAAGACTTGGGAGAAAAGGGAGGAGACTGCTTTGGGCATCAGGGCTTCCAACAACTCAGGAGATAAAACAAAACACTGAAATGTGCCTAAACGACACGGTGATAACTGCACATGATCAAACCTATCATACTATGCAACCACAACCATCCGACTGGATCCTCCAATTCTGAATCATTCGGTGCTAGGTGAAAATACAACGTGAGAGACTGTTTAAGACTGGTGCAGAGATTGCAGTGATCAACCATATATCATCCTACAATATGTGACCCTCGACTGGACCCTCCAATTCCGAGTGTTTCAAACAACTGACAAAAAAAAACAAAAGAAAAGAGAAGCTGACTTCCATTAGTTTGATAGTCTCAAATCGAAATGCATAACCAGAGCTTCCTCAAAAAATTTACAGTCGGAAGCTTAGCTCAAGCATTGATAAATTATAAAAATGGAAAAATTGCCTACATATACTCAAAGAAAAACAACAACAACGAAAACGAGACACTACATTAAAAAAAACATTGCGTCTGCATGTCTGCTGGCAGTCTGCACATGCAGTCTCTGAACGATCGTGCGCTTATGACAGACACAATTAGACTCCTGACAACCCTGCAGATGAATCGACATGCCTTTAATCCTTTGCCAAACTTTCCATTTATGGTGGAAACGATGTCTAACCACCCCCAACAACTTCAATAACTGCTTCCTTGGGATCGGGAATGGCCTGGCCAACTCTGCACTCTTGGGACATGGAGGCCTTCTCGCGCTGCCACCTGGATCGACTGAACGACCTAATGGATAAGGCATGGAGGCCGGTGCGAAGACTGGGGCGCATGATTGGAAGTGGTAGATGAGTGGTGACCAAGCAGGGATGAGGGGAAACAACGAATAAGGAGGTGACGAGGACAAGATTGATCAAGGGAGGATGCATCACTTATGGCAGGACAACATGGAAGGGAGCGGGAGGTAGTAATCGACAAGTGGAGGTGGGAAATGGTTTACCAGGTGGGGGGAAAACAACACAGGAGGTGACACGATGGGAGGGGCCCCCATGACAATACCATTCCATTCCAGACCCCCCCCCCCTTTATTAATGGCATAATGACAAAGGGGTGTGGAATCGTTTGAACGTCGTTGATCTAGGCACCCCAATCTCGACCATTGAGAGATGCGCACCCAATTCAAACATGATATGAAAACCTGGAGTCTAAATTGCTAGGGAGGGTGCACTATTCCTCTGAATGCACTAGATCCAATGACCCCTTTGGGTCATTTCTTGGACAAGGTCCCTTGTACATCTCCTGCAAACACCCTCATACTTTGCTAAATGATATAACTTGGAAACATATATAAGTGCACAAGCCTCTCATATTTACTATGTTTCTCGTTAGTTTCCTAATTGTTCTTATTTTAATAGGTTGGAAAATATCTTGAGGATATTCCCTATCGTCGAAATATGGTAGAGACTATGCACCACTAATGATCAGATGGGATGTTGTCATTTTTCCTAAGGAGGAGGGTGGATTGGGATTGATTGATGTGGTGAATTAAGGTAAAATTTTAGAAACTAAATGGATTGTGAGGTGATTGAAAGGTTCATCTCCTTACTAGGTTTTATAGAGACACACTATTTTATAGGCCTATCATGTGCACAATATCTAGGGTAACTTCATCCTATGTGACATTATCTCTACTATACACCATTTCCATGCTATATGTTCTTCTACTCTAAAAGGAATGTGGTATGTTTGGAAGCGTGTTTCCAATAATGTGTGTTGGAATTACATGGGTAGTAGATATATTTGGGACTTAGCACTATGCCCAATTTGGGGTTGGAATGATCATGACCAATGTATTATGAGGAATGGTTGACATCAAGCTCATAGGCTAAGAAAGAAAGACATTTTCTTTTGGAAGGACTTGTGGGATTCGAATTCCAAATCATGAGTGGGTTGAAGGATGCTAGCTCATTAAAATGTTATCATTGTTTCAGATAGAATGACCACTTGAAAAATCCAAAAGTTGACCCCTCTAGGATTTGTTTAAGATAAACATTCAAATTCCAAGCCCCATTTGGTGAGATTGGTGTTGTTCCTTTGGTAAGATAATTCAGAGCTATGACACAAAAAAGATTCACCCCTTGCTACATTTGAAACCCCTTTGGCCCTAGCATTGAACGGTAAATGAACCTCTTTGTATCCAAAGGGAAAGTGGATACATACATTGCATAATATGAAATCTTGGCTAGTAACCTCCAGGGTCATACGTATGCCCCTTCCATAGGCATGGGTAAATCAGGGGGATTTGAACTCGAAACCTCATCGAACATAACACTTCATATCATGGCACTTTCCAATTGAGCTTCCCCCGCTTTACCTCCACACCTTTGCTTCATTTTTTTCCTCCACACCTTGTATATGCTCATTAATAATTCTACACTTTATAAATATTATAAATTTAATACAAAATAAATGAAAAAATAGAAAAAAAAAGATCATATCAAGTAACTTCACAAGGAGGACCAAGGAAAAAAGAAAACAAAATATTAAATAGCAAAAGAACACTAAACTGAAAAGTGGAGTGGAAAATTCTTAAATATATTTAAATATAAGATTTTGTTTTTTTTAATATATAAAAAGTTAATAGAAAATACAACTCCATACATTTTGAAACAAAATCCAAAAAAATAACAAACAATTAAAAAAAATCATGTAGTAAAAATTTTACAATATTAAATTAAATTTCTAACCCCAATTTAAAAAGATAGATAACTATTAAATTTCTAACCCCAATTTAAAAAAATAGATAACAAGTTATGAACATTCATGAAGAGTTGTAGAAAAATGTTCGTCCATAGAACTTTCTAAAAAATCTTGAATAAATGAATAAGATCTCACCTGGCGTATCGATCACATTCAATTGTCTGCCATCTTTCATCTGCACTTGTTGCAATTCACAAGTCGCTTGAACAGCGGAAGAACCAGAGTGACACTGAAAGGCCCTGCGCCCAAGGATGGAATTACCAGTTGCACTTTTGCCATTGCCCATGTGCCCTACCAACACCATAGTGGTAGGCC
The DNA here is from genome assembly GCA_000966675.3 of Picea glauca. Taxonomy (NCBI): domain Eukaryota; kingdom Viridiplantae; phylum Streptophyta; class Pinopsida; order Pinales; family Pinaceae; genus Picea; species Picea glauca. Next base: position 631,192 of record JZKD02S1641792.1, read on the forward strand.
TTCCCCTTCCTTCCATCCTATCCTTTCAAGCTTCAAGGAATAACTGGCTATAGCACTGAAAAACTGCTGAAATCTACACGTGGCAACAGATCATTGTTTTGTTGATTCATAAGTTGGGAAGTTGGAGGTAGGAATTGTGAAAAATAGTGATTTAATCATAGCCGTTGAAACCATGGAAAGTTTTGAATTGTTGATTTGACGTAAGAGGAGTTCAAAGAATTCGAAATTTTTGGTATCGGAGGAAGGGAAACGAGCAACCTTTCAATAGTCGAAACGTGAAATCATGATTTGCAAATAATTGATCTAGACCGTTGAGTGAAGGGAAGTCTCATCCCATTGATCTGAGGTGATAGATTTCGGGCGTTGAAAAGATGGAGAGTCAAGTTGATTCATATCCCTGACACACAAAATCGTGATGTGCCTTTTCAGATAAGCATGTGGTCACGTGGAGGAAACTTTACGCCCGATGTTAGTTCACATGGGTGAGGTTTCACTAAAGGACCTATAAATTTGTATTGTAAAGGTTCCAGTAGGGAATCATAGAGCTATTCAGGCTTGAGAATTCGAAAGATCCCAAACCGGGACATCATGCAGCCCTTGGTGAGAAGGGGGGTCTGCAACAAGTGGTATTAGAGCTTGAAAAAAAAAAGATCGAAGTTGTCTTCAGTGTGTTAGAAATAGTTGAAGCGATGTTGCCAAGGGTACGCATAGGACCACCTATAGAAAACCGTGTTGTAGGAAGAGAAATGAGAGAGCTTTGCACAATTTTGGAAGCGATGGAAGCAATGTTAATAAGAACACCTGTCGTTGAAGATGCAAGTGATGTAGAAAGCGAAGAAATAGAAGTTGAAGAAGCTACAGGGGAAGATGCGAGTGAAAGATGCGAGTGAAGAATGCTTCTTGAAATCTATTGTGAAGTTGGGGGCTAGAGAGAATATGGACGTCCCAATGTATGAAGGTAATTTGAATGTCGAAGAGCTATTGGACTGGATAAGGTCCATGGACAAGTATTTCAACTATGAAGATATTGATGAAGGAAGGAAGGTGAGACATGTTGTCACCAGATTAAAGGGACATGCATCATTGTGGTGGAATGAACTGTAGGCAAAGAGAAGGATCAAAGGAAAACAAAATATAAATAATTTGGATAGGATGGTATCCAAACTGAAGGCTAAATTCATACCTAAGTATTACCAGATAAATCTGTTTAGAAAGTTGCAGAACCTCAGATAGAGGGGTACGAAAGTGAAAGAGTACACATAATAATTCTAGAGGATGAATATTAGGACTGGACAAAGAGAGAAGGATGATGACAAATTTTCCAGCTATATAAATGTCTTAAGGTATGAAATTCACAATGAGATCAACATGATGACTGTGAGGACAGTGGAAGATGCTTATCAGATTGCACTTAAGGCAAAAGAAAAGTTGGCCATAAACCATAGTGATCGAAATAGAAGAAGAGGATCAAATAGAGGTAAGGGAATTGTCTATGATAAGGCACCGAAAACCAAGGATGATATTGATAAATCACATGGTCACTTTGAAAGAGGAAGTTCCCAAAGAAGACCATTTGGTGGGAGAAATTATTTTCCTCGAGGAAGAGGAAGAGGTAGAGGACGTGGAGTTAAATGTTATGCATGTGGAAAGACAAGACACATTTCTTGGGAATGCCTCGAGAGGAAGAAAGAAGGAGGATGATAATCACACATTTCTGAAGCTTAGAAGAATGTGGAAGCAGAAGAAGCAGAAGGAGGAGAAAACCTTATGATCAGGAAAGTTCTTCTAAATCCAGAGAAGGAAATAGAAGTCTCAGTTCAACGAATGAGATTGTTCAGGACTTCTTGTAAAACAAGAGACAAAGTTTGCAAAATGATTTTAGACAATGGGAGCATTGATAATTTAGTATCTACAGAAATGGTGGATAATTTGGAGCTAGAGACAACTGCACACCCAATTCCATATAAAATTTTTTGGTTGCAGAAAGGACATCAAGTAATGGTAAGTCAACAATGCAAAGTTGAATATAAAATCGGAGGCTATAAAGATGAGATTATGTGTGATGTAATTCCCATGGATGTTTGTCATATTCTATTGGGAAGACCATGCCAGTTTGATAGGAATGCCATTCATGATGGAAGAAGGAATACTTACACTTTAGAGAAAAATGGTAGAACCTACATGTTATTGTCAATATAAGAGACTAAAGAAAATGAAGAAGCCAACAGAAGAGTACTTCTCATGAGTGGGAAGGAAATCTTGAAGGAGATTAAGAAAGATTAAGAAATGCAATTTATTGTAGTAAGGAAGCCAAGATTTATCCTTACCAATACCTCTATGAATGATTTGCCCGAAGAAATCCAAGAATTGTTAGAGAATTTTGCTGACATAGTAGTGGATGAGTTGTCTCACTCATTACCACCCATTAGGAGTATTAGCCACCATATTGACTTGATTCCAAGAGCCATTTTACCAAATAAAGTAGCGTATAGGCTGACACCTTGAGAGAATGAAGAAGTGAAGAATCAATTTCAAGAGTTGTTGGATAAAGGTTTAGCTAGGGAAAGTCTAAGCCCATGTGCAGTGCCAACTGTATTGAGTCCAAAGAAGGATGGGGGATGGAGAATGTGTACATATTATAGAGCTATCAACAAGATCACCATCAGGTATATATTTCCTTTACTCAGGATGGATGATTTGATGGAATGTTTGAGTGGAGAAAGCTATTTTTCAAAAATAGACTTGAAGAGTGGATATCATCAGATAAGAATGAGAGCAGGAGATGAATGGAAAAAAACATTCAAGACAAATGAGGGTTTGTTTGAATGGCTAGTCATGCCATTTGGATTGAAAAATGCTCCAAGAACATTTATGAGGTTGATGAATGAAGTACTGAAGGACTTCATAGGTAAATTTGTCATTGTATATCTGGATGATATATTATTTTTAAGCAAAACAAAGGAACAACATTTAAATCAGTTGACATTACTGATGACGAGATTGCAGCAAGAAAAGTTTTAATAAACTTGAAGAAAAGTTCTTTTATGAAGACAGAACTCATATATTTTTGTTTTTTGATCTCTTCAAATGAATTGAAGATGGATCTAGAGAAGGTGACAACAATCAAAGAATGGTCGTCACCTAGGGGCATATTTGAGGTGAGAAGTTTCCATGCTTTAGAAAGTTTTTATGGAAAGTTTATCAGAAATTTTAGTGGTATATGTGCACCCATGATGGATATTGTTAAGAAGAAACAAAAGTCTTTTAATTGGATAGAGGAGGCTAAGAAAAGATTCAAAGTGTTGAAAAAGAAGATAATAGAACAACCAGTTCTGGTTTTACCCGATTTTTGAAAGACATTTCAGGTAAGGTGTGATGCAAGTGCAATAGCCATTGCAGTAGTTTTGAGTCAAGATAATAGGACATTTGCTTATTTTAGTGAAAATTTGAATGATGCTAAGGATAAATATTCTACATATGACAAGGAGTTTTATGTAGTGATTCAATCTTTGAAAAAATGAAGACATTATCTAATTCCAAAAGAGTTTGTCTTGTATAGTGATAATCAAGCTTTGCAATTTATTACTAGGAAAGAGAAGT
>JZKD02S1641792.1:675160-685689 GCA_000966675.3 Picea glauca
TACCCAAGACTCAGAAATATTATCTACAGAAATAATCAAAGCATCTTGTAACACATCACCTATTACATTTGCTTCCTGATTTCTCTCATGTTGTCCATCTCTTTGTTTCTTTGGATCTCTACAGTCTTTCATCAGATGTCCTTTCTTCCCACAATTCCAGCACTTTATCTTTCCAAGTCTATATTTGGATCTACCCTTCCTAGAATTCCCACGGCTCCTCGAGACCTTTCCTCTATCCCTTTGTCTTCCCCTGTTCTCTATGTTCAACACATTACCTGATGTCTCACGTGTGATTTTCCGTCGCATTTCCTCACTAAGGATAACACCAACAACATCATAAAATTTTAAAGTATTTGAACCAGAGACAGAGTTACTTACAGCCATGACCAATCCATTCCATCTTTCTGGCAATAAACACAAGATTAGAAGAGCCCTAACCTCATCATCAAAGTCCACTTTTATAGAACTTAGTTGATTAGTAACCGTATTAAATTCATTTAAATGATCTGCAACAGACCCACCTTCTGACATCTTCATATTAAATAATCTCTTCATTAGAAATACCTTATTGGACATCTAGGGTTTTTCATACAATTTGGCCAATGCGTCCATCAAACCCTTCGTTGTCTTTTCTTTCGAGATATTGGAAGCCACCGATGCTTCCAGGCTCAACCGTATCATTCCTAGAGCCTTTCTGTCAAGAATATCTCATTCTTCGTCCATTATGGCCACCGGCTTCTTTGCTACTCTGCTCAATGGTAGGAATAGATCCTTCTGATATAAATAATCTTCCATCTGCATATTCCATAACTGGTATTTTTGGCCGTTAAATTTATCGACCCTAAACTTTCCATCTTCTGACATTGCTCCCACTTGAACCAGGAACCCTCTTTTCCTATGAGTTACCTTACGCTCTGATACCAGTTGTTAGAAAAACAGGACCGCGGAGCAATAAAATAAAACAAATGTGAAAATAAAACATAGAAGATACACAATACAAGAGAGACACATATTTACATGGTTCACCCAGTGTGGGCTACGTCCACCAGAGAAATTGCCAGGTCCTTTCTTTATTATTATCCAACAAAATGAAGGGATACAACCTACAGCAAAACCCGCTGTAACTTCCTCTTCCTTCTTTCACAGTCTCTTCTCTTTGAATACAATACTCACCAACATACATAGCCGCAATACATTTCCCTCATAAAAGAGGGTTTCCTTCTAGGGAAAAAAAAAACCCTAACATAATCTCTATCGTTAGATTTGCGACCTTATAATGAACGATCTAGATTTACAATGAAATTACAATATACTTTTACAAGGCCATTTTTTCTTTGGGGGCTTCACCCCCGAACACCCGCCGGGAGCCCGCTTGCCCCTAGACCCCCCAGCTGGGGGGATAGCCCCACCAAACCCCACAGAGGGGGTACCCACCCTCTGCACTCCCCTACGTGGAAGAGTGTACATACTTCTGGGGTGTAAATACTTCATGGGGTATAAACATGGCTGAAAGTAAAAAACCTCTAAATCACGAAGATAATCAGGCTCCACAACCAACACTTTGTCATACATAGACTCTCCAGTTTGGTCCACAAACCTGTTGATGTATTCTCTTCAATGATGTTAAACAATACTTCATCTACCATACACAAACAAATAGTACCGAGGGCTCTTGCATTCAGATCCTCCTAGACCTCATCTGTCATGCTTGTCGGTTTCTTTGACTTTCTAGCTAATGCCTTTTGACATCCTTGTTGCACAAACAGATCCCGCATCTTAAACTTCCATAGCGCAAAGCTATTCTTATCAATGAATTTCTCCACCTCAAACTTAGAACTCTGCACTTTTGCCATTTAAGATAAAACTCCAAAAACCACTACTTATGAAACTAAAACTTTTTATAGTAGAAGAGTTTTATTATATTTAAGATTAAACCCCAAAAATGTAAACTTTAATTAAAAGATTAATTTTTTTATTATTATTAAATTAAACCCGTTTATCAAAAAACCTTAAACTGTTCCACTTCACCTCACCTTTTTATATTATAAAACTCACATTTAAACACACCTCCACCCTTTTTTTTTAAACATCCACTCACAACCATGTCCTTTTTGAACAAGACAAAAAAAACCCTTCAAAACTTTAGTTTATACCATGCATGCAAATTTTTCCTTATACCATGCAAACTTTGGTTTTTAAGATCGACGCTTCTCTATGGGTGGAAAGGGAGCGCTACTTTTGAAATCAATGCTCCTTTTGTGTGGAAGCTTTAGTTTTGATCTGAAAATAGAAGGCTGACTTGTTATGCTATGCAATCACCCCTACTTCATTAAAATAAACTTTATAGGACCTTGCTTCATGTGTATAAATATGCAAAATAAACTTATGTGTTAAGTTCATGTATCTTCTTGTAAATGCTTATGTGTGAGCAAATGTTCTTGTAAATGGTTAAATATGTACTTCAAATAAATACACAGCAACAATACTTGCAGCAAATAAACCATCAAACGCACAACAAGAACAACATGATAAAGGAGTTCACCCCCCTCCGGGATACATCTCCTTGAGCCTCCATAATGGACTTGGCTCTCTGGGATTAATTAGTCAAAATTTATTTTACAAGCTTCTGCTCAACTCAAATGGAAAAAAAGACTGCACCATTGAGATCAGAACACATAAAAACCCAAAAAATGACTAATACAACTCTGAAAATGGATCATGGCTCATCCAGGCATAATCTCTTCTACATGTGGCCATAAGCTTCCCTGAGCTTCTCTTTGGAAAAAACACCTGTAAAAGTCCTCAAAAACCTCTGAAACCTGTCCCAATGTGTTCATAGCATATCGATTAGCCAAAAATGATTATTCAATCACATAAAACAAATATAGGCTCACCAAACCATGTCCTCCATCAAAGAGGGCTTGAAGTTCCCCAGAGCTTCCTGAAACTTCAATGGTGAAAAAATTGCTGAAGAAGTCTTCAAATGGATGTGAAAACTGCACCAATGGATCCAGCACATCCAAAAACCCCTGGCTGGGCTTTTACGGCACCTTAAATGGCCAAACAATGAAGAAGTTAGGCCTCCTCCATCTTCCTCCTTCAACTTTGTTGGAACCGGCTCTACAAAACGCACCTCTGTGTGCATGAACCTGGAACACACTCCCAATGTGCGTTATAACCTGGCACCAGGCGCAACCACGCCAATGGTGAAAACCATAGGACGGTTAGGGTGCCTCCAGCCCCCAACCGCCTCGGCACTCGGGCATATGGCCATGTGACCAAAGGCTGGGCATAAAAGTCGTTTGACCGTTTGAAAACCATGCAAACGGATTAAACTGCATGCTCCGAGCCACGGGCATGTGGCATACCACATATAACCAAAGGTTTTAAAAACCCGTGCCCATAATACAATACACCGGATATATATATATTTCCCGCGCACGTTTTTAATACAAAGCAAACATATATATATGTAAATGCAATGTAATACATTGCAATGTATTGCAATGTAATATATAACGCGCCCCTATATTAACACAAAATTTGGTTTATATATGTATGAACCCCACGCCACATTACACACCACATAATACAACACACGGGCTTATGTGTTATAATGGAACCATGGGTCGGGGCTTAAGCCCCGGCCCGCCCCCTTTTCAAATCAATACAACACACAACTTTAATTACAAGTGCGTTGGAATATGAAACAAGAAACATGGTCGGAACTATTGGTTAGCGGAATGTTGTAAAGACTTTGTGTTATGGGAGGTCTGTGGGTCGAACCCCATGGCCTCCATTACTTTTACAAAGCATATATAAGCCAACCAAATGAGGGACACGTGGAACCCAACCATTGGGCCACGTGCCCTCTTCTCATTCGCTTCCAATATGACATGTGTCAACATGTTACTGGTCCATGAACATCCAACCGAAATGCACCACATCATCAATATGCCACATCATCATGATGGTATGGCCCTCCACGTGTCCGTACAGATTGTACGGACAGGTACAGTCAGCATCCCAAATTTTTCCCTTTTTGGCTCGACAAACAGATCGCGATATCTCCTCCATACGGACTCCGTTTGCGAAAGTAAATATATCGCCGGAATCATGAAAAAGAGACGGACGCAATGGCACCATTTTTGTCGTATTCTGAGCACTTTGAAAATTGAGCAAAATTTTGCCCCCTGGTCCAGATTTTGATCACACCTTCCCACTGAAAGGCTTTTGGACCCACAAAAGCTTATGATCATCTTTCAAGTTATATCAAAATCTTTTCGACAATCACTTGAATACGCGGACATGCCGTGCACTGCAACTGGCTACGTCCTTCAACCACTACTCTCTGGCTGCTGCTGACCCACTCTCTCTGTGTGCTTGGAAGACTTCCAACCTTCCCACTGAGAATCAAGTCCCTCTTTCGAACTCTTTGGTGTCAACAAAAATCATCTCTCCAATGGCTGCAAAAACCTTCCTGCGACATCTTGTCACAAGCCAAGAAAACCATCAATCTTGAAAAACAAATCATACAAGATTGAAAAATGATGCCAACAAAATCTTTTGTTCTTCAAACAAACCGTCGCATCTCGTACTTTATCAAAGTACATGGTGTTTTCCGAAATCAAATTTTAAGTCAATAAACACCATCGACTAAACACAAGTCGAACAACACGATCGACACAACATAGTCGTCAGAAAATCATCAACCAGTCGAGACTCATTTCAACATCAAATCGACCTTCCAATAAATGCACACATAACACTGAAAAGTGCATTTACAATCAGAAAAATGCAAACCTCACTTGGTCAAGAAATCCAACCATTTCTTACCAAACCAACTGAATGGTGATTTTTTCTATTGGACATCGTCCTCTTGTGAATCATCCTGACTCACATCAATGATGGAATCTCCACTTCCATTCTTGCCAATCTTCTTATCCAACTGCTTCTGACGCTGTGGACAAATAGTTGGATGCAACGTCCAACATTGGCCAACAAGATGACCCCGCTTCTGACAGTGAGTGCAAACCTTTTGCATCCTCTTTTCACGCTGCCTTTGCTTATCAAGTTTCCTGAAATTGGCCAACCTTTTCCAACACTTGGAAACATGATGGTTATACAAACCACAATACGTACATGGATTCTTTCTTCCAGTTTTACATATAAAGTTACTATGCCTAACATAATCAAAAGCAACTGAATGATAAGCGGAATTATACCTGGAGCATTCACCTTTATCGCCTCGTTGAGGAGGTGAATCTGAAGGGTTACAGGCTCTCCTTGGAAAACCATCAACAATGTTCTTGTCCTCATCACTGCCACAACTATTGCATTCATCCTGAACACAAGCCTTGCATGCTGAAGGGATCGAACTTTCCACAAAAGTTCTCGAACTTTCACCTTTAAAGCCTTCCTGAGGAGGTGAACTTGAAACAAAACTTATGCTTCGAAATTTTCCCTTTGTCTCCTCGACTTTGGGATTTGATCCATCTTGCCATTCATATCCAAGACCACAATACCTAGGTCTTTCTTCAACAACAATATGCTCAACAATGCCTTATGCATGTTTACCCAAACCTTTACCTTCATAGCCCATTTTAAACAACAACTTGGACCCTATTCCTCTTGTGTGACTCTCAAAACCACCAAAACATTCATCTTTAGAGGAATTAGAAGATAAACTAACACTGCATACCTTATGTTCATGCATGTATTTGGTAAGGGTTTCCTTTGCCTCATGGAGTTGATTCTCCATCTCATGCAACCTTTGCAAAAGCTGGTCTTTCTCCTGCTTCATAGCCATCAACTGCTCTTCAAGGGAAATGCTATTATCAGACATCTTTTCCATTAAATCTCTCATAGGTATCAACTCTTCTAGAGATAATGAAACTGTATGAGAACTATCAATACTTGAAGCTTCTGCCATTTTTGCAAACTTCAACACAAAACTTTTACAAAACCAATAGCTAAATCTTCAAGCTATCAATGGCAAACACATGAGCAAAACAAACTTATGCTCTGATACCACTTGATCTGAAAATAGAAGGCTGAATTGTTATGCTATGCAAGAACCCCTACTTCATTAAAATAAACTTTATAGGACCTTGCTTCATGTGTATAAATATGCAAAATAAACTTATGTGTTAAGTTCATGTATCTTCTTGTAAATGCTTATGTGTGAGCAAATGTTCTTGTAAATGGTTAAATATGTACTTCAAATAAATACACAGCAACAATACTTGCAGCAAATAAACCATCAAACACACAACAAGAACAACATGATAAAGTAGTTCACCCCCCTCCGGGCTACATCTCCTTGACCCTCCATAATGGACTTGGCTCTCTGGGATTAATTAGTCAAAAGTTGTTTTACAAGATGCTGCTCAACTCAAATGGAAAAACAGACTGCACCATTGAGATCAGAACACATAAAAACGCCAAAAATGACTAATACAACTCTGAAAACGGATCATGGCTCATCCGGGCATAACCTCTTCTACATGTGGCCATAAGCTTCCCTGAGCTTCTCTTTGAAAAAAACACCTGTAAAAGTCCTCAAAAACCTCTGAAACCTATCCCAATGTGTTCAAAGCATATCGATTAGCCAAAAATGATTATTCAATCACAGAAAAAAAATATAGGCTCACCAAACCATGTCCTCCATCAAAGAGGGCTTGAAGTTCCCTAGAGCTTCCTGAAACTTCAATGGTGAAAAACTTGCTGAAGAAGTCTTCAAATGGCTGTGAAAACTGCACCAATGGATCCAGCACGTCCAAAAACCCCTCGTTGGGCTTTTACGGCACCTCAAACGGCCAAACAATGAAGAAGTTAGGCCTCCTCCATCTTCCTCCTTCAACTTTGCTGGAACTGGCTCTACAAAACGCACCTCTGTGTGCATGAACCTGGAATACGCTCCCAATGTGCGTTATAACCCGGCACCGGGTGCAACCGCACCAACGGTGCAAACCGTAGGACGGTTAGGGCGCCTCCAGCCCCCAACCACCTCGGCACTCGGGCATATGGCCATGTGACCAAAGGCTGGGCATAAAAGTCATTTGACCGTTTGAAAACCATGCAAACGGATTAAACCACGCGCTCCGAGCCACGGACATGTGGCATACCACATATAACCAAAGGTTTTAAAAACCTGTGCCCATAATATAATACACCGGATATATATATATGTTTCCCACGCGCATTTTTAATACAAAGCAAACATATATATATGTAAATGCAATGTAATACATTGCAATGTATTGCAATGTAATATATAACGTGCCCATATATTAACACAAACTTTGGTTTATATATGTATGAACCCCGCGCCACATTATGCGCCACATAATACAACACACGGGCTTATGTGTTATAATGGAACCATGGGTCGGGGCTTAAGCCCCGGCTCGCCCCCTTTTCAAATCAATACAACACACAACTTTAATTACAAGTGCGTTGGAATATGAAACAAGAAACATGGTCGAAACTATTGGTTAGCGGAATGTTGTAAAGACTTTGTGTTATGGGAGGTCCGGGGGTCGAACCCCATGGTCTCCATTACTTTTACAAAGCATATATAAGCCAACCAAATGAGGGACATGTGGCACCCAACCATTGGGCCACATGCCCTCTTCTCATTCACTTCCAATACGACACGTGTCAACATGTTACTGGTCCATCGACATCCAACCAAAATGCACCACATCATCAATATGCCACATCATCATGATGGTACGACCCTCCATGTGGCCGTACGGACAGGTACAGTCAGCATCCCAATTTTTTCCCTCTTTGGCTCGGCAAACAGATCGTGATATCTCCTCCATACGGACTCCGTTTGCGAAAGTAAATATACTTCCGGAATCATGAAAATGAGACGGATGCAATGGCACCATTTTCATCGCATTCTGAGCACTTTGAAAACTGAGCAAAATTTTGCCCCCTGGTCCAGATTTTGATCAAGTTTATTCCATGCATGCGAATTTTTCCTTATACCATGCAAACTTTGGTTTTTAAGATCAATGCTTTTCTATGGGTGGAAAATGAGCGCTAGTTTTGAATTCAATGCTACTTTTTTGTGGATGGGGATCATTTATTTGTCAGTGCTCTGTGGTGCACAAACTACACGCGCTGATTTTGGGAAAATTAATATGTTTGAAGTTTGAGAGCGTCGGCGCGTCTCTAACATTGTTTGGGGAGTATCGATAACCTGCTACACTCAAACATGTCTCTAACAGTCAATCACGCCTTCTTGCGCTCACAAGAAACCTGTACACAATTCTCATTGGCTCACCTGCAACACCTACTCAATTCACCTTGGCTTTGATACCAGTTGTTGGGAAGCGGAAGAAAAACCTAGCTATTCTATAACATAACATAAATGAGCTAGAGTAAACATGCATTAAACCAAGAACAACAAACTCACAATTCAACACAGTGATTTATGTGGAAACCCAAATCGGGAAAAAACCACCGGAAATGATTATCGGTCTTCTTCTATTCAAGGGAGAATTACAATAGCCAACCCAAACGTAAAACCATCCTCTCCTCTCACAATGTGCTAGCTTGCACTCACATTGTATCTACCTCTATGGGTATGCTGGTATATATAACATCTATCTCACAATGTACTGGCTTGCACTCGTATTGTACTCTACCTCTATGGGTATACTCCTATATGTAACATCTATCACTCAGTTACACAGATTGATCATGAATAGATCACATAGTTACACGAACAATACATAAATAGATTGCATGCATGCCCATGTGCATTTACGTGTAACTGCATGAGAAATTTGTTGACATGTTGTAAACATACTGAATATTAAGTCATCTCGAAACACCCAAATCCAATAATCTGGAGACATGCAAATCCAATAGCATTGGTCATCCATATCCAACAACTCATACATTCAAAAGATTTTTATTTTTTTGGTCTCTTGTGCTTTCTTAATTCGATTCATAAAGATGTCATCCAGTTCAAATTCATTGATCTATTTAAAATATCTTTCATATATAGAATCGAAACTACCACCATTGTCTCATGTCGAATTTTCTTGCATGGGCAGAAATGTTGCAAAATATTAATCTCCTTTGATGTTAACTAAACAATTGAGTCTATTTTCTCCAACAAGATGTCAATTTTTCTTTTTTTTTTTACAAAGTCCTCCAACATGATTTGTGCACCATCAATTCTTCTCCTTGAATATTGTCATAGATAAATTAGGAAAGTTAGGTCAAATGCATTCTTTAATTAACGTGATAATGGTATTCGATATTGATTCTATGACAGGTTGGACATCATTCATCCATCTGAAAATTCCACCAATGTTTTGCTTGGTCGATTGATTCAACCATTCGACTACCAACAACGAGTAGGGGTCGATCAATTTACCTAATCGAAAACAAAAACTCCTACTTGGTACTTACCACCATTCATCTTTTCTTGCATAATTTCATCCCATGTTGGAAGAGAAACAATAATCTGGCAGGCTCCAAAGCACTACATTTCATTTTCAACAGTCATCGTTGGTTCACTTCAACATTGTCTCATAAGTTGAGTGTTCGTTTGGTTAGAAGTTGGTCTCAGTTACTAGAATTCTCCATTCAAAATAAATGTATTACTTCCATATTATACGTGCACCCATCCAATTAGTTCACATCATTATTGATCGATGCATGGCCCTTTAATCGCTTATGTACATCAAACATATGCTCCCAGTATTCAAATATTAAGAATTATGTAAGTTTTCCTAACTTTCACAGATTAACGGCCTTCTCATTTTCCCGTCGAACACAAGATATTACCATAATATGGAGTTTTAAAATGAACATCACCAGAACACATGTTTCCTTCTACCAAACAATAAGTTAAGGGAATTGTTTTCCATTTGGTTGTCAACAATATAATTACTCATTCGATGACATTATCTCCAATCTATTATTGGTCTCTAGACAACCAAAAGGAGAAGAGGATGTGCAGTAATGATGGAAATTAGGTCCGCTTATCTCTATCAATGCATGACATTATTATATTCAATAGATTTCTTCATGTCCAAATGACATCCCTGTTGGATCATGTTGTCATTGATGCCAATGGTTTGATTGATTGATGTCAAGTGATTGGTTGATGTCAAAGGATTGATTGATTGATGATTTATGTAATATAATATGTATTTTTGTTGATGAGAATGCATAGATGAAGATGGATCAATGAGTTTTCATTGATATGATGTAGATGGATCAATGAGTTGTCATTGATACATGATGAAGATGGATTGTTGTGGTTTCATTGGTATACAATGCATTGTTGGAAAAATGTATAGATGACTCATTATTATCTTATCATGATTGATAAGGTGCACAAAGATGAACTCCAAAGTGGTCCCCTTATGGTGAGAACCCTCACGGGAAGACGCTTTGCGGATTGAGTTATCCTATAAGAATGGTTGGAGGACCCTTGCTCTCATTATTTTCTTATCATGATTGATAAGGTGCACAAATGGATGAACTCCAAAGTGGTC
>JZKD02S1641792.1:685739-700718 GCA_000966675.3 Picea glauca
GGCATGTGGAATGTCACATAACTCCTCATGGTTTGAGAGTTATGGCCTTATGAATATGAAGGACCCCCACATGAAGGCTTGAAGCCCCCAAGGTCAAAGAAGTCAAAGTGACCTATGTTAGCAGTTGGTAAATTCCCTAGAGGTTGAAACTGAAGAAATCTACAAAGGTAACTTTATCCAACCACTTTTAAAGCTGGGAATCTAGCCCTTCTAGCTTCAGAGAGGGATCTCTCTATATGATTTAGCTTTGTTTTTAACCTCAGATGTTAGGCTAGGTAAAGAAACATGTAGGTTTTGTTGTAAAAGTGTTTTTTGAATTGGTTGAGACAGCTTACACCTCCATTGGGCTATGGGGTCTATGTTAAAATAAACATGAGATACAAACCATAAACGCAAAATAAATACTTCAATAGGGCGAGATAATATACTCACTGGATCTTCAATAATTTAAATGATGGACAGAAGAAAAGATGAGAAAGATCATTCAACTAAGAAGAAGTTAAGAATTCCTTAATTGAAAACCTTAGAAGATAAACATTAAAACCTTTAAAGTCGAAAACAGGGTATCCAAGATAAATCCTGCAACATACGTTACTTTTAGAGATTAGTTTCAGAAAACAATATGATCATAAAGCAAAGAAAACATTCAACTAAGAGAAAAAGGTCACCAATGAATACACGCAAGAATCCTGTAAAAGTGCTTCCTCTTTATTAATGGCATATCTCTTCAAAAATAGTTATAGTCTGATAGCGTCAGGGTGTAAAGATCAACAACCCTCAATACATCGAAAAGTGAAGTATTTATAATTCAAATTACAAATGTTCCTGTCATAACTGATCAGGACGTGCTCATTCTATTTTTAGTCTAACTAATTTAACTTATCAAAACTGCTTGGTGACTTGGTGCAACTGCATGCGGAAGTTCTGAGGTAGGCCGTTGGCGAGGTTTCTGCACAACCTCTTCTGACTATATAGGTGACTGGATCTGGACAGCTCATGTGCTAATCAAGTAGATTGCAGAGTTCCTACCATCTGATGTGACTAGGCACCATGACTTTGAGAAGTCTCCAATACACTTCATCCATTTCTGTATATTTGGCGAATGTGGGCTTGGTGAGGAATATGTATCGAATCTCGTGCTAGATGCTGATGTCAAATTGAAGAGCATCCAAGAAAGCTTTGCCAGTGATGCTCCCTTGTATGCCAGCAAACTTGGAACTGTCCTTAGAAACTTCAGTCAATTTCTTCTTGTAATCCTGAAGTGTCATCAATTTATCATTAATGACTTTCAGACTAGGTAGACCTTTCTTTTGGACAGCCTCGATATTGTTGAAGAATTTCTGTACCCCTAGGTCCATGGTATGAACCTTTTCCTCTATTTGAAGCATCAATCCCCTCTTGGTCAAAACTCTTTTGACCTCAAGGATGGTTTTTGTTCTGTCCTCTATCCTCAACTCTTCCAGCTCTTCTCTGGTCTTGGAATTGAGGAATCTGATTATATCATTAGCCTGAGTTGGTCTATCTCCCAATTCCACTCTGATCATCTCAATGGCCTGTTAACTTCTGTGGACCAACTCGTTCTGTTCAAACATGATTTGGATCATGGGCCAGATTTCATTCATGGACTTTGTGATATCTATCCATACATTCTCTTTGACCTCAGCCAAAGTCTTCCCTGCCATTGTTTGCTTTTTGAGCTGCTATAACTCTTTTCTGCGCTGCTTAGTTACCTACCTTTATTTGGATAAGTTGGTTTGGAAAGAAGTTTTGAGTTCCTGGAGGTTCTCAACTTTCTTCTTCAGCCTATTGATTTCTGTCTCTTGCAGGTTCATTTTCTCCATTGATTTGGCGAGATCGGCTATGCCTTCCT
This sequence comes from Picea glauca, assembly GCA_000966675.3. Lineage (NCBI taxonomy): Eukaryota > Viridiplantae > Streptophyta > Pinopsida > Pinales > Pinaceae > Picea > Picea glauca. The sequence continues at coordinate 687,610 of JZKD02S1641792.1, forward strand.
GTGGTGCCACTGGTGTCGTGGATGGAAGTGTTGTTACTGTTGTTGTGTTTGTCCCTGAGATTGGTATAGCAGTCAATGGAATGGCCTCCATAGACTTCAGTTGTTCTTTCTCCTTTAGCAGTTTCTCCATCTCTGCTTCCATCTCTTTGAGCTGGGTGTTCTGCTCCATGAGCAGCTTAAGCATTTTGTCCTTCTCTCCTTCTTTTTCTGCTATCTCTTTCGCCTGTGAGTCTTCTGTAGGCGGGAGTTTCAGTTATTTCCTCGGGGAGGTGATGTCTGCATTCTTCTTCTTGATCATCTCTTCTGCAGCTTTGACATTTGAGGGATCATAACCAATCTTGAGGACTAGCTCCTCCAATGTTTTGATTGGATTGTCCTTCGCAAAATAAGATATCTTCTCCAACTTGAGCTTCGTTTGAGCATTGTTCAATGATACCTGAAATTTCACTGTAGAAGCTGAAGAATGTGCCAATGTGTGAAAAACCATCTCCCCTGTTTGTTTGTGCAGATCCATCTGATCTTCTGGGTGTACGTCCTTCGCCTGGAATTCGAAGGTGGCCCTCTTGTAGTCTGAAATCACCTTGGGATCTGGTACCTACACTTGGAGGTAGGCCATGTGCATCCTAACCTTCTCTGTGTCGAATGCAGACAACAGTCTATGCTACGCAGTCGACGTTTGTCTCTGAAACTGGGCATAAGTGCTGCTATTTAGGGTTTGATTCTTCTTCTTGATCATCTCGTATTTCTCGAAGATGCCCAATTTATGCCCAGTCTTTCCTGGATGTTTGTCTAAGGGGGAGTTGGTAGACTTCTTCGGCACAACTGTAGTGATCTCCTTATACTGGATTGAGTCGAAAGGTGGAATGACCGTCTTGGTTACTGTGGTAGGCGAAACTTGTGATTCTCCAGTTGAACCGAGAACTGTGGTTGTCGTGGGCCTTTTTGTATGCAATTGGAACTCCTCGGATGATACCTCCATGACAGGCAGAGATGAATCCTGTCGGGGCCTCTTTTCCTTAGGGACCTGTGGTGTGGAAGTTGGAAGTACAGTTGTTGGGGGAAACTGCTGTTCCACTTCGACCAAGGTGTCTGGTGCCCACACTGTCTGATTTGCAAATTTTTCGATCTTAGTATTGGACTCATGGATATACGGGATGTTTTTATTTTTCACCCACATTTCTGAAATGATTCTATGTGGATCATAGTGCCATGGGAAACTAGGAAAGAATTTCATTTCTTTCAATATTATGTCAGCTTCTTCCCCGGCGCCTCGGCTATTGCATATGAAAGAGCCAATCTGCCCTTTGATTCTCAATTGCTGCTTCTTCTTCAGGGAAACAAAATGAATGTCATCTGAATTCATGATCTGCCTTATATACTCTAACGCAAATATTCTTACCAGCACATACTTTGGCAGTTTGTAGGGTGCCAATTCACACCTGAAAACTCTGATCTCAGTGTGGTTTTGATAAAGGTACCAGTCCCCTATCTTTGCGTTATCTGAGAGATGTAGAATTCTCTGGACCTCATCATTTATTCGTGGTTCAGGCATACCAGTCAACATGCTTACCACAGGGTGATAGAAAAGATCGATAAATGCCTTGAAGCTATATTCTGTGGAATTGTGCTTCAACAAAGATGTCCACACTGTGACTGGCTGAGGCCTTCCATCTGCATCCATTTTCAGCATAGAAAAACTGAATTTATCCACTTGATAGAAAAAAAACATGTAAGCCAATATGGAAGAATATCTGAACATGCCTTCTGTGCCAAAATTCATGAACTGTTCATGAATATTGTTGGCCAAGAAGGTATTGAAATCAAACTATGTGGTGGGTTTTTCGTCTATGGAGGAAATAGATAGAAAACCCAGAATGGGCTCATCTACCCACTGGTCGGAATAGTATCCTAACAAAGCACAGAGGGAGGAAATGATCTGATTTCCCTTGGTGGAGAACATGGATGATGGGTAGGGGAGATTTGTGGAAGGGAGTGGAGCGGAGGTGGGAAGGAACAACTCGAATATTTGAGCTCTCTAGGGAAAAGTCATCTTTTGATACAACTCTGTAAGGATTTCTAGGTTGAATGGGGAAGAAGACTTAGCACGGGGAATTTGCATCATTTGGTCAATGTCTTTGGGAGTGATGAAGAAGAGGACGTCTCCAGATGATGAGACGATGGCCCTCTGGTTGGGAATATAATGAGTGTTGTAGGAAAATCTCCCTGCGGACAGGTAGATCACCTCTAGAGCTTGACCTTAACCCTAGACAAAAAAATGCTTATCATGGACACTGAATTCCTTTCAAATCTATCTAAACTAACACATGAGAAGGAAGGATGAAAGAAGTACCTTTTTATCGACGTTTGTCCCTGCACGCTCTGAGTTGCGCTCCAATCCTTTGCTCTTCGCTGGACCCTGTGGACAAAACAAGATACGACCGCTTCCTACTCTATTGATATTAGCTTGAAAACAGATCTATCACTAAATGATAAGTTCACGCGATATTAGACCCAAACTAGAAAGAAACAGGCCAATCGTGTCATATTGATGAGAATAAAGACAACAGTACTTACAATCGTAGATGCGAATGCGACAGCTTCGTTAAGTCCCCTTTGTCTAACCCTTGCCTGAAAGCTCCACAATCTGGATAACAACAGCTTCACTGATCACGCTCCTTTGGCTGACTGTGAGTTTCCTCCAAGATCATAAGTTTCATGTATTCAATTCTTTTCCTTTTTCACCATCATAGAGTCTGTTTATATAGGTTAAGAGGAGCTTAACCTCTTGAGTTATCTTTAGAATAAGTTGGGAGCCTTCTCCTTAGATCAGGGATCTCTTGATGAAACCAAGAATTCGAGCACAACTGCCTCCTAATCTCGAAAGATCCTCCCCTTATTCTCCTCAACGATCCAACTACTGCCTCAGATTAGGCAGCGCTCCCTTAGAAGGGGCATCAGAGCGTTGTAGTGCTCCCTGGTAAGCCTTGGGGAAGCGCCAACACTCTCAAGATGAGAAACGCTCCTTCAAAGGGGGTTGGGGAGCGTTATAACTCTCCTTGAAGCATTATAGGGGAGCACCAGCGCTTCTGGAGTTGAAGTAGGGGAGCGTTCCCCCTCAAAACCTTTGTTTCAGAGTTCCTTTCAAGTGTCAAGAGTTGTTTGACTTCAATAAACCAGTTCTCCTCCTTCAAATCAGTCATGTGAGATGTTATAAGTGCTTCCTTAGTGTCATTGACATGACAGTATGTCTGAACATCATTTGCGACACTAGTGACCAACTCGCGACATTTGCGAAATTTGATGCGACACTTACGACAATTGAGAGGGACAATGCGACGCTTATCCAGCTGAGAAATTTTGACGTGTAACAGAATGCCCCCCAAAGTATGAAGTTAGAAGATGTCAACTGATAACTGAAATACTTTGTAGATGCTCAAGCAAGGGTATAGACTCGGAGAACCTGACAGAAGCTGCACACAAACATCCAACAAATATCATGACATATTTCAAAACCCAAGACATGCATACCTATGCTTGGGTGATCAAGACTTAGTAGGATATGGCCACCATAAAATACACTACAGATCCATAATTGTAAAAAGGTATAGCCACTAAAGATCCAATGTGGATCTATACTCTGATGACTCGGACTGATCGTAGCCACGAAGAATACACGGTGGATCTATGAGATGACAAGACATAGCCACGACCAATACAAAGTGGATCTATGTAACAGTGTACGTGTTCTTTGTCCAATGGAAACTCCTTCGCAGATTGGGCAAAGCATGTATCAAAGTGATGGCTCAACCCAGGGTCTTCATACCAATTCCAATATGGTACGAATCTGACCATGTGAATAGATGTCCTGACGTCGAACATGGTAGAAACCACTTGATTACTGGTCAATGGTGTGAACTGTTAACAAGTGCGAGGGAGATCACCATTAATTTCAATGATTCCCAAGGTACCCTAGTACATTCTAGTGAATGTGAATAGATGAGCTGAGGTCGAACATTCGTGGAATCATTCGATCAGGGGTCAATGGTGTAAACCCACTGTCGAATGTGAGGAGGCCTGCCATTGAGGCATGCAGGTCCCAAAGTACTAAGTGGTTTCTAAGTCTAATTCCTGGATAATATGTTGGAGTCGACAGGAATAGACTCGTCGAGGGAGGGCCTTGATGTATCCCCCATCAATGACACGAAACGGACATGGATATGTAATTGGCAGATCAAATGGACATGGACTGACACAGGTTTTGAGGCAAGATATTTGGGATGGCTGACTCTCAAGGTGGATACTTCCCTTGAACACTGAGGAACAACAATAGAACATGACATGGACCAAAACTATGCAGTGGGTACTGTGACTTTCATCGGGTGACCCAAAGTAGTGAAAGGAAACTCAAAGGATTGGCTCAGTGTAGAGGTTCAGCAGATTATGATATGTGCAAAGTGACAAAGTGTCGTGTTCAAGGGCGACTCTAAGAAGTGCTAGATGGTGTTCTCAAAAGACTGCTTGGCTTGCTCCTTTCAATTTCCCCCCCATCCAGATAGATGAGTACCTCTTTTTGATTTAATGAACCCGAGGAGGATAACACATGCTCGATATAACTCACCTTCGGTAATTTCCTCTTCCTTTGTTTAACGAACTGGAAGAAGTAAGGATTCAGTCCCATATGGGTCTGTCGATGTGTGCTTTAACGAGTCCAAAGACAGAAAACTCAAAGGTTTTTCGGGATTATAGAGTTTGGAAAAACACTTAAAAGAGAACTCTCTCAGTTCCTTTTTCGTACAGTAGTCCAACGAGACCAAAAAAGGGTTAAACTATCACTCACAAGACACCCTTTCTAACCTTTTAATGAGTGTGAAAGGAAGCAAGATCAGTCGACAATCTTTTCATATTTAGAGAGTCTGAAAAGGGTTTAAAGGAGACTCCAGGGGGGTTCCTTTTTCGTTTGTTTGTATCCGTACGGGTCCGAAAAAGAGATAAAAGTTTACCCGGTTACGTTCTCATATTGTCGAGCTCGAGAACGAACTAAGACTATGCTCATAAATGCGACAAGGTGAATGATTCATTAGAACTRCCAGGAAACCTGYGATGCCAGAAACTACAAACCAGAGTTTAGTGAAGCCATTTACATCATTAGAGAAACCCAAAATGACCATACCTTATAAAAAATGAAATTTTATAAATAACAATTGATTTAAAAAACTCATTTACCATTTCATTTGCAAGGATTTTTGGAGTAKTGGAGAATCTCAATTTGAAGCAAATCTTGTTTTTCTYGGTGCCRGAGCTAYGATCGATCATTTTGCTCACCGTTCGAACCAGGTAGGTGTTCATCCTTTGCTCTTTCAATTGCATGGTTTCAAGTTGATTTTCATGGCATTATTTATTTAAAACACAAAGCCCTAGGTCGCCCCTCTTTGAGCCAAATCGGCCTCCTTTTAAAAATTAATAAAATGGGGGAATTCTTTCACAAAAATGTGTTAGAGAAGGGTTGTTATAATTTCCATACCCTTGCAATCGATTGGACCGAACATTTTAGCAAAAGAAACTCATAAAAATCCCCCCCAATTGCCCACACAGCCCCCTAAGTCGATTTGCATTTTTAACACGTTTTAATCATTATTTGGCAAATATTAAAGGGCGTGGTGGCTAAAAAGAGTGAATGGTTGCTTTTAGATGACATGGGCATTTTGTTTTATGTTTTAAAATGCTTTTTGAAAATCGCCGAAATTACAAAACATGAGGAATAATGAAATTCTTGATTTTTTGTTTTGTAGGTGTCTTCGGCAATCATGATTGAATGGAAAGAGAGGGAACATGAGATGGATGATTTAGCCACTCTGCAGAGTCCTCGTACACGGGCCACTTTGCGGGCCTGTGGCTTTCTCAAGTTTTTCAAATTGCAAAAAATGAAGAGAGAGATTCTATTGCTTGAGCACATGATTGGCCTTTGGGATGTCGAGGAACAGGGATTCCGTATTGGCACACAAGTCCTAACCATTGAGTTGGAAGATGTGTACTTTTTGATCGGCCTCTCAAAAAGAGGGGTCCCCATATCCTTTACTGGGTAGAGGGCATTACCTGAGCAGGTGGACGTGTATCTGGCACGCCACTGCGTTCTAGGAGAAAGGTTGGTAGGGGGCAGGATCCCTATCAAGGATATACAAGATCTGTCTCTCCATTCTATATTATTTGCTATCACAAGCGTGACCGAAAGTAATAGTGCTCATTTGGCATCAAGATCACAGGTGGCCTATGGTGTTCAGTGTTTAGAACCAACACTGTTCAATTAGAGTGCAGCATTCCTTCGGAATGTGAAGGAACAAATCTCGCGATGCAGGACTGGTCAGAAGAAGTTCGGTTATGGCTCATTCTTAGTCTCGTTTTTCTTAGAGCACATCCCTCATATGCAGCCTCAGATAGCACTGACAGTACGACCAGTGGACGAGCCTAAGATGGAGAGGTGGACTAGTCTATCTCCAAGGCTAGTTTCGGAGTCAGAGTTCCACTTTACTGGTGACTTATTTGCCTGGCTGAGACGACAGTACCTATGGATCGAGGACTTCCCTTATGTCGACGTAGACTTCCATGGGAGTATGGACTTGATTTTGCCCATGGGGGAAGATTGGGATGAGTCAGGTAAGAGACTAAGCCATTCCTTGTCTAGTTTTTTGTTTTTTGATGTATATGTGTATTTTTTTAGGGTATGTAAAAGAGTTTTAACAAATGTTTTTGTTTTCAACATGAAGACAAGGGATCAATGTGCCCAGTTGATATACCAGTACCAGGGCATCGTGGAGGCATCGCAGCTGCAGCAGACCCAGCAGTACCAGTGGCTGGTCTCCGGGAGGTTGAGAGTAATCTCCAAGGCCTTACGATGGGTATCCCTCCTCTGCGGAGGGGGGACGTGCCTTTACATCTGCAGCGGCACACTGTAGGGCTGCCAGAGAATATCAATTCTCTGTTGAGGTGTGTAGTGTGTGCAGTAGTATGTTACTCACAGCAGAACGCAATGCGGGGAGATTAGAATCTCCCCGTGATCATGTTTTTTGTATGCCTTGTCAGGCGATGTTGTATGGGTGGATGGACCCAATATTTTGCTCTCTTACACACTTTTTGATGTAATACAAACATTTCAGTCACGCCATATATATATACAGTTTCGAGTTTTTATTATGCCAATGATTTGTACATGATGATGTCTGTGATGTGTTTTAATTTACATGCAATGCATAGTTTTGTTTTCCTTAAATCTTATATGTGGGCAAGATACCGATCCATGATATAGTTATCTAATGAATCCGAAACACTATTAAGTTATCTCAGAATGTGTCTATATTCGATGTAATCAAACATTTGTTCAAGACAACGAACTTGCAAGTGTAGGCGTAGCAGGATAGGACTACAGATAACATAGATGCGGTTGAGTTGGAAAACCACCAGTTGGGAGTCTAAGTAAATAATGATGCGAGAAATACCTAGAGAGGAAGCTTGGGTCAGTAGTCCAATGACTGCATGATATTTTTCCATATTGTTGGTTGCTGGTCCTAAACAAATGCCTCCTGAACTCACCACCTGGTCAAATTGGTAAATAACCCAAGCTGCTGAAGCAATGTTACGGGTATGTCGGCTAGTGCCATCCATGAACCCAAAAAAGATAAGAAAGGAAGACATCATCTGCACATGAAAACACAGGCATAGTCATGAGTGGCAATGGTAAAGACTCGAGCACGTGAAAGAAAATAGACACACCAAAACTAAATACAATAATGTACAAAGTACAATATGCTAGGTGATCTAGGCATAGTACTTCTTAAGGTAAAGCCCGTTTCGGGGCTCTCCTAGGGAGATTCCGTCATGATCAACTAATTCATAGGAACCTTTATGTAGGACACGATTCACGATGTAAGGACCATGCCACATGGGTTCTAACTTTCCTGTCCCCAATTTATTGTGAGCTTGGTCGTAAACCAGGACTAAGTCTCCTTCCGTGAAAGTTCGAGGGTGGACAGATTTGTCATATTGACTTTTAATTCGTTTTTGATGTGCCTCATTGGCGAGAGAAGCATCGCGACGCGTTTCTTCCAATTTGGATAGATACAAAAATTGTTCTTCTTCAGCGAAAGTATGGGGCAGGAGTTCTACTTTTAGTTTGAGTGACGAAATATCGCACTCGATTGGTAGGACAACTTCAATGCCATAGACCAACTGGAAAGGAGTGAATCCAGTTGAAGTTTTCACAGAGGTGCGATACACCCAGACAGCGGAGAACAGTTGTAAATTCCACGATGTTTTGTTTTCCCCTACCATGCGTTGGATCATGGTCTTTAGGACTTTGTTGATGGCCTCAACTTGTCCGTTCACTTGAGGGTAGTAAGGGGATGAGTTTTCATGGCAAAAACCCCATTTGACATGTAACTCACTCATCATCTAGTTTTTGAAGTATGCACCATGGTCAGTGACAATGGCATGTGGTACACCGAAATGAGTTATGATGTGGTTGAAGAGGAATAGAGCTGTCGTACGACCATCATTCAGGAAGGTAGGCATAGTCTCAGCCCATTTTGTGAAGTAGTCGATGGCGAGGATGATGTAACCGTGCCCCCTGGTTGAGGTAGGCTTACACTGCATGAAATCGATGCCCCACTTGGCAAAGGGGCCGATGGGGATAATAGGGTGCAGCGCCATAGGGTGGGTGCGTGCCTTCTTGTTAAAGATTTGGCAGGGTGGGTATTTTTTGACAGCCTCGATACAATCTTTGAAAATCGAGGGCCAAAAATTTCTGGCACGTAGGATTTTTTGGGCTGTGGCCATACCGGAAAGGTGGCCGCCACAGGCGCCAAAGTGACAATCGTTCAAAATGCATTCAGCCTCCTCATGAGTCAAACATCACCGAAGGATGGTGTTGATACCACGACGATACAAAGTGTTGTTGAGGATGAGATAACGACAAGAGTGGTGACGAATGCGTGGTCGCTCTTCACGAGAGATGTTGGGTTGAAAACGTTGTGTTTGAAGGTAGAGGAAAATATCTCTGTACCAAGGATCAGAAGTCCTGATGAGGAAGAGAGATTCATCGGGGAGAGAATGTCTAGATTTGATGTTTTCATCGGCACGAGGGAGAGCACAGATGAGCTTGGCAAACACCAGGGATTTTTTGGCTTTCGCCTTCGTAAACTCAAGATCGAATTCTTGAAGAATAACAATCCATTTTGAATATTTGCCCCCAAGTACTTGACGTGTCAGGACATGGTACATGGGGTTGGAGTCTGCGATTACCATGGTGGTGCGTAATAAGATGTAATGGTGGAACCTTTGGACAGCGATGACAGCTGCCAGAGCCAGTTTCTCAACATGTGAATATCTGAGTTTGGGTCTAGATAAACTCTTGCTCAGATAGTAAATCACATGTTCTTCGTCATTGGAGTCTTCTTGGACTAACACCATTGCGATGGTGGAAGTAGAAGCGGCCAAGTACATGATATAATCCTTTGTATATTCAGGTGGATGTAACAAAGGTGCATGGGTCAAAGTGTGCTTGAGAGCGTCGAATGACCGTTGGGCTGCATCATCCTAGATGAAAGGGACGTTCTTTTGCAGTAACCACATAAATCCTTTAGTAATCTCGGCATAATTGCAAATGAACCGGCGAAGAAAGTTTTCTTTGCCTTGCAAACTTCAGAGTTGGGTTAAATTGATGGGTGGAGGTAAGGCTAAGATGGCCTTGATCTTTAAGGGGTCCACCCTAATCCCATCTTTGGAGACAATGAAACCAAGGAGTCGACCGGATTCGACAACGAAAATGCATTTGTGTGGGTTCAGACGAATATGGTAGAACCTACATCGTAGAAAAATTGCGCGTAAGTGATCAATGTGATCGGATCGATTTAACGAATGTGCGGGTAAATCGTCGAGATATGGTTCTACAATGTGTTTGATGTCATGAAAAGCGTACGACATGGCTCGCTGGAAAGTGGCTCCAGCATTTTTAAGGCCAAAAGGTAGCTTTCGGTAGGCGAAAGTTCCCCAAGGGAAGATGAAGGTTGTCTTGTGTTGATCTGTAGGCAAGATTTCAATCTGGTTATATCCAGAAAAGCCATCCATGAAAGAAAAGATTACGCTCCCTGCGCAATTATCGATGATTTGATCGATGAAGGGTGTAGGGTAGTTGTCCTTAGGACAAGCTTTGTTGAGGTCTCGATAGTCAACGCAAACACGGATGGTCCCTTGTTTCTTAGCAACCGGAACGAGGTTGGAGATCCATTCGATTAAAGGGACGGGATAGATAAAGCCAGATTTTAGAAGTTTTTCAACTTCTGCCTTTATAGCTGCAATTTTCTTGGGATGAACCGGGCGAAGATTTTTCCGAACCGGTTTTGCGTCAGGGTAGGTTTTGATTTCATGTACGATGATCGAAGGATCGATTCCTGGAATTTCCTCGTAACTCCATGCGAAGACATCGCAAAATTCCTTGAATAAAGCAGTGTAAGAGACCACTTCGTCAAGTGTGCAATTAGCACCAAGGTTTATGTTTTCCACGACACCTTCTTTGATTGAAATGTCAATTGTGACCATGGTAGAGATGTTACCCATGTTCCCCTCAGAAAGAGTATCTGTCGTGAGGATAGGAGATTGTGGAGCTTCGGTAACATCAGGGGGGAAGACAGATCCTATGTCTTGGATTTCTTCCAAAGGTGGAAGAAAAGAGGATTGATGGTGGTTGTCATCCCAGGGCATATCGTCGATGCTAAGAATTTGCATGATAGATTCATCCGAAGGAAAAATATGGGAAATGTAATCGATGGCAGATGATAGGGAATCTAACCAAGATGGCACCAAATAAGTATCGGGTGCCAATAAATGTGAATCATTTGGCGAGGGAGAGGCAGATTGAATAGCTACATATGTGTCCTCGGCTGAGCTCAGTGGCATTGTGTCACCGAGCGCATCGAATTCCAAAGGAATAGGTACAATCCAGAGGTCAGATGATTCCAAGGATCGATAAGGCAAAGTCGAGATCATATTGACGGCGGCAATATGATGTACAGTAGGTGGAAGTGGTGTAGGGAAGGTCCCCATGAGGCTAGAATCTTTCAATAAGCCAACACCAATTCTTTCATACGTAACCGAGTGGTCTCCCAGGAAGGGAATGTTGTTGGTAGCAGGGATGCAAGCGTCGGGTGTGCAGAAATCAAGTTGATCGATGGTAACAATTTTGCCTTGATGGGGGAATTGTACACATCGAAACACCGACGAGGCGACGAAAGTCATCGCGTAGAACCAACTTCTTCCAAGTAATAGGTTTTAATCGAGGGGGGCATCGACCACCTCGATGTCAACAGTGACATTTTTTCCACCCAACTGAACAACTAAGGATTGTAATAATCCATGAGGATGAAAACCTCGTCCATGAAAGGCACGTAACATGGTAGCGGATTTGTTAAGGGTGGGTGATTTCAAGCCTTTCCAATAGGCTAGGGACATGACACAGGTGGAGGCCCCCTCATCCAGGATAGTTCAGTGGATTTGTTGATTGTGGACAACCACATCGATTTGGAACGCTAGCTGGTGGGAGAGTCGCGGTTGATGATCATCCAGATTAAACGTGAGGTAGTTTGATGACTCCGGGTTGAAAGAGCCAATAGTGGCTAAAAGTATTCTACGTTGGCTAGGACAGTGTTGTATAACTTCTAAGGCAGACATGGCACACGGGGCTTGGGCCAAATCTTCTACGATATTGTAGTTTTGGGTAGCCCGTGAATTAGGATTGAATGTAGATTTCTAGATGGTGCTCTTAGGAGGGCGCATGATAGAGTCAAAAGAAGGTTTCTCGATCTGTAGTGGCCCAGATGGAGGGCTAACAGATGGAGGGTTGACGGTGCATGGTAATGGGTCTAATTTAGAACTATTAGAGATCTTCGGCTTGTCAGGTTTAATTGGTGTCATATGTCACCGAGTGAGTTGTTAGATTGACTCTGTTAAACATGGGGTTGGTTGGAACTGTCCCCCGACGTGGGGGTTTGTTCAACCAAAGATTGTTGCTGCGGAAAAGGCTGAGTGAGCACAATGGGTTGTGAATTTCCCTTGAAAAGTTTGGCCACTTCATCACGATGTGGGTAGTCTTGAGTGTAGTGATCATCACCACAAATGAGACATGGGAATTTCGGTTTTCGTTGTGGTTGTTTTCCGGCAGTAGGGATTTGCGGTTGGATCTTGGGTTGCTCATTGTTGTTGTTCTTCTTTGGTTTGTTTCTCGCTTTCTTCTTTCCCCCAAGCTGTTGTGAAGGGGTTGATTGGACCGAATTCACATCAAAGACCTGAGTTTGAGGTGGGGTAGAAGAGGGTACAGTCGAACTGGGGGCAGCCGTGGAAGCGGGCCGCTGGATTGTTCTAGTAGACTGGGTAGTGGATTGAGTTTTGACGGAGCCAATAACTCCATCCGCATGTGAAGCAATCGATGGTTTGGATGGGTCATTAGTGGCACGGGTAGCGTTCGGTATCAACTCATATAGAGTACCAGATTGTGAATAGACTAAGTCTAAGTACTAAGCCCGGGCGATGGCTTCTTCCTCGGTGACTATGCCACCCATGGCAACATCACAAGCAATCTGGGGTAATAGTGATTTCGTGAACCATTCCGCTAACATTTGGTCAGGAATGACTTCTTTGATTAGCCTTCGTCGTCGTCTCCATTCATGGATATGATCGGAGATATGTATGGAAGTTGTCTAACGAAGAGAGGTTAATAGTTCAGTACCCATCTCGTATTGAATGGGTAGTTGAAAGTGTGTGAGGAAGGACATGGCAAGGGAGTTGAAGTCGTGAAAGGATGCATGTGGTAATTCAATATACCATTTTGCTGCGGAACCCGTAAGCATTCGTTGGAAAAGACACAAACAAATTGAATCGTCCACGAGGGAGTTGGATGAACACCACAAATGGAAGGTCATCACGTGGTTGTTTGGGTCTTCTCTGGGCTTTTCGTCAAATTTTGGGATATCAGAAGGAAGTTTAGCTGGAATGGCTGGCCAAACCGGAGAATGATAAATGGGATCATTCGTTAACCGAGACAAGTCTGGAAGGTCCAGGGTGGCTAG
>JZKD02S1641792.1:701635-718733 GCA_000966675.3 Picea glauca
TTTGGCATTTGTCCATAAGGGGGTTGTTGTGGAGTCTGAACATTTTGTCCTGTGGAGGCATGTGGGTTTCCTTGAAAAGGGACGCTCCATGGATTGGGTGCGGTGGACACATTTTTTCCTTGTGGTTGATGGTGTCCTCCAGATTGAGGTTGCCCCCCAGCTTGAGGGTGCCCCCCGAATGGAATTTGTCCTCCAGTGGGAGGATGCCCCCCAGCATTGGGGTTCCCTCCGAATGGAATTTTTCCTACAGAGGGAAGATGCCCCCTAGTTTGAGGAAGAGTTCCTGGAATTTGAAAGCTAGATGCCAATGATTGACCGATGCCACCGATCGGGTTAGGACCACCAAGGCCAGTCCCTCCGGGTTGTTGGATAGGTATGGAACTTCCCGGTATAATTTGAGTAGTGGTTTGGGCAGTGGTGGTAGCAGAAGCGTTCATTTCCCTAAATCCAAAAGGGAGTGTGGGTCTTGGTGTTACAGGTGTGCCAATCGGGGCTTGATTAACTACCGCATTACCGGCAGGGATAGTCGGGATGTGCGGAGCCATTGTTGAATGGGTTGTCTGGAGGGGAATTGTAGGCCTTGGGCTAATGGACGGTATGTTCGGACCAACGGTTGGTGTGGCTGTAAAAGTGGTAGTACTGGTGAAGTGATTTGGGGGTACAGTATAGGAAAATGGTGCATCGACACCTTCCCCTATTCCATAAAGATCTCGCACCAAGCGTGGTGGGCTCCGAACAACGTCCGCAGTCCAAAAAGGGTCACTAGCTAAAGGGTTTTGAGAAGACCCGGCTGGAATGTCAGAAGGGTTGATGACAACAAATTCTCCAGTGGAATTCTGGTGGAGGATCTGTCATTCGTACCCCTCCGGAATGCGATAAGCTTCCGGAGATTCCAAGACAATTCGGAAATTCTCTAGAGGGATGGGAACTTCTTCCTGGGAAGTTGCAGCATTATGCACCTCGCTTTGTTGAGGATATTCCTTCGTAGAATGAGGGGGTAAAGGGGTGTTTCCTTCCATATTCTCTGGAGGAAGTCCCTATAGCCTCCGCGAGTGGCATGGAGGGTCGATGTTGGCAGAGAAGAGTCGACGAAAGAAATCTATGGCCAACTAGCGAAAAGAAACAGCACACGCTAAAAAAAATATCTAAGAATCACAACCAAGCAAACATGACCTTCTTTTGATGACCATACTAGTTGGTGATGAAATCCAACATTGCGTGATCAAGTCCATAAGGGGCAGGGATAGGGTGGAATAGTTACAATGATGACCTACTTAACAGACTTACGCCTTGGTGCAAGCTTCCACGCAGTAATTGTGGATTTACCCTCCAAGGAGCCCGAGTGAGTTTGACCAATGTCTTCTCTAGGTACAGTGAGACTTCTCATCACCATCACCTTGTGTAAGACCCTAAAGATTATGGCCACTAAGGTTACCAATTCGCAGTCAGCCCCTAGGTAGGAACAATCGACAGTCCGATCCAAACATACGGGTAGGGTATCAAGCCCGAAATCAACTAAAAGGCTTCCATGCAGTAATTGTGGATTTACCTCAAAGTGACCCCCATAATACGATCCGACCACCACAATCAGTTAAACCATGGAGGTTAGTCCCCGTAGCTTACCCGAATGCGACCTCGTGTGTAACCCTTGTGTGAGAGGGGGCTCCCAGGCAGACTTATACGATAACTGGATTTACTCTCCCTAACTCAGGATGCTACTGTTTGTTTTAAAAAAACTTTGGAGAGTTATGCTCACAGCCCTAATCCAAAGTACTAAGCCTAGTCTACTGTTGGTGGAGGACCCTAGAAAAGAAAAAGTTCTAGATAACTTTTAATTAGCGTTTATTTTTTATGGTTGTTCTTTACGCAAAGGGGTGCATGGAAGTGAAATAAATGGAATTATGATTCAGACCCAAAGAATGCATAAAACATGATAAGCAGTCATTTCCTTTCGATGAACATCTAGCTAAGGGAGAGAGAGAGTTCTTTCACTAACAAGCACAACTACGGAGTGTCCTCAAATGATTCTTTTCTCAATTGAATCCTAATGTAATGCAAAAAACTTTTAAAT
This sequence comes from Picea glauca, assembly GCA_000966675.3. Lineage (NCBI taxonomy): Eukaryota > Viridiplantae > Streptophyta > Pinopsida > Pinales > Pinaceae > Picea > Picea glauca. The sequence continues at coordinate 703,707 of JZKD02S1641792.1, forward strand.
GCCTTCTAATATGCACAATCAATCATGAAGATATCTTTTATTGTTTGCGTATGGATGATGATCAATACAACACAATGCTTGTCTTTGCTAATTATCTTCTTGGTATGGATGAAAACCAAACTAGCACAAGCAAAAGTCACACAAACAATACACCCTTTCATAGCAATCAAAATGAAAAAGCAGAAGAAAAAGAAACAATCAAAGAGAAAAGAAAACTTCACACCCAAAAGTAAAAGTTGAAGAACAATGACCTTGACTAAAATCAACACAAAGAGGTATGTAGGCCTTTGATGACCTTCACCAGGGTTTTTAACTCAGCTGATGAGAAGAGAAAAACAAATGCATGGGTTTCGAATTTCACTCAATAGGGAAAAAATCAATAAAAATGGTGAAGAAGGCTACAAGATCCAATTAACAAGGTATTTATTCTTCAAAAGGGACAGATGTCAGGGCTGAAAAGGAAGAAAAATTGACTCACTAGATCACTCAGCAAAAGAGACACAGAGGCAAACCATAAAGAAGGCAGTTCTGGAGGGTTTTTGGCCAAAAAGAGGTTGGCGCTCTGTTGCCAAAGGCAAGGATCGTTATAGCTCTCTATGCAGAGGTATGGGGGAGCACTGACACTCTGTTAACACTAGGACAGGGGCGCTAGGGTCTAAAATCCCCAGAAATGTCAAAAAATTCCAAAAATTGGAATTCAAATTCGACAATTAAGCTGAGTATGATGAGGTAAGGAGCCAATCAGCTCATGAAACTAATCAAAGGAGGAGTAAACCATGTCTGAAACAATCAAGGGATAGAACAAGGTCAATGAGGAGAAAAATCCAAACAAGAGGTTTCAATTTGAGGCTATCTCCCCAGTGGAGTCGCCAGTTTCTATTGTAGGAAAATCTCCCTGCGGATAGGTAGATCACCTCTAGAGCTTGACCTTAACCCTAGATAGAAAAATGATTATCATGGACACTGACTTCCTTTCAAATCTATCTAAACTAACACACGAGAAGGAAGGATGATAGAAGTACCTTTTTATCGATGTTTGTCCCTGCACGCTCCGAGTTGCGCTCCAATCCTTTGCTCTTCGTTGGACCCTGTGGAAAAAACAAGATACGACCACTTCCTACACTATTGATATTAGCTTGAAAACAGATCTGTCACTAAATGATAAGTTCATGCGATATTAGACACAAACTAGAAAGAAACAGGCCAAGCGTGTCATATTGATGAGAATAACGACAGCAATACTTACAATCGTAGATGCGAATACGACAGCTTCATCAAGTCCCCTTCGTCTAACCCTTGCCTGAAAGCTCCACAATCTAGATAACATCAACTTCACTGATCACTCTCCTTTGGCTGACTGTGAGTTTCCTCCAAGATCATAAGTTTCATGTATTCAATTCTTTTCCCTTTTCACCATCATAGAGCCTGTTTATATAGGTTAAGAGGAGCTTAACCTCTTGAGTTATCTTTAGAACAAGTTGGGAACCTTCTCCTTAGATCAGGGATCTCTTGATGAAACCAAGAATTTGAGCACAACTGCTTCCTAATCTCGAAAGCTCCTCCCCTTATTCTCCTCAACGGGCCAACTACTACCTCAGATTAGGCAGTGCTCCCTTAGAAGGGGCATCAGAGCATTGTAGCGCTCCCTGGTAAGCCTTAGGGAAGTGCCAACGCTCTCAAGATGAGCAGCACTCCTTCAAAGGGGGTTGGGGAGCGTTATAACACTCCCTGAAGCATTATAGGGGAGCGCCATTGCTTCTGGAGCTGAAGTAGGGGAGCGCTCCCCCTCAAAACCTTTGTTTTAGGGTTCCTTTCAGGTGTCAAGAGTTGTTTGACTTCAGTAAACTAGTTCTCCTCCTTCAAATCAGTCATGTGAGATGTTATAAGTGCTTCCTTAGTGTTGTTGACATGACAGTATGTCTGAACATCATTTGCGACACTAGTGACCAACTTGCGACATTTGTGAAAGTTGATGCAACACTTACGACAATTGAGAGGGACAATGCGACACTTATCCAGCTGAGCAATTTTGACGTGTAACAATGAGCTTGTCTTTTGAGGGAAAATTCGAGAAAGTGGTGTATCTGGAGAAATAGGTACAGGGGAAAATTGGACTCCCAGAGTCCAATCTCATCGCTCTGGTCCAGGAACACTTCCCAGAGCCATGACTGTAGGTCTGAAAAATCGAAGTCGCAAATGGTATCTGCAATCAATGTGTCTTTATCCACCAACGGGATTTTGTCCAAGTCAAGAGGAGGAGGAAGAAAAGGATTCTCTTCTCCTTCCGCTGGTCTTGGATTTGGTGCCATCTCTGCAACAGTACCTGCAATAAACAATATGTTAGTGGGGTCGACTGACTGTGGATGAAGGCGACGGGGAAGCAATGGAGGAATACGAAATAAGTTTTTGGCGTGATGGACAAATAGTGAATGAAAGAGGGATAACGGTAGTTTTATTCAAACCGAGGTTGGTTGGACGCAGGAGACAGGTCAGCAGGATAACGGGTATGTTATCCTGTAATAAATGGACAACGGGCCACTTGGGGGTGATGTGGCAGGTGACGGTAGCTAAAACATACAGACGAGTGACATGGAGGCTAGTGATTGGAGGTAAAATTCACAATAGGAGGCCGGTCATGAGTTAAAGGGGGGTGGGACTGACAGCAGGGACTGACAAGAATTCTGGGATGGGAGAAAACTCGAGAACAAGCGGAACAAGTGGCATCAGTGGGGGATGACATCCCTGAGTGATGGAGGTTGTCAGATGGCATATGGTGAAACGACTTCAGGACCAATAGATTTGTGCCACCTATGACAAGGGGCCTGTCAGAGGGAATATCCATTTCGGACCCCCCCCTTTGGTTAAAAACAGAACATCAAGGGGGGTCCGAAATCCATTGTAAACCGTTGATCTGCACGCCTGTTTCTTGGCCGCAGATCTTAGCGTGTCATTTATTACTCATTCCAGACCCCCCCCCTCCATTAAAGGTAGAATGGATGGGGGGGTCCAGAATCAAATTTGGGCCATGGATCAATGTGCTCGTTCTTGAACCGTCCAGATCTGCACGATTCTTATTACCAATTCTGGACCCCCCCCCGCCGCCCCCCCTTGGTTCAAAGCAGAACACTAGGGGGGGGTCTGGAATGCTCTGTGTGCCATAGATCTGGGCACCATGATCTGTACCACTGATAAGTGTAGGAAGTATAAATCAGGAGCAGAAAAAGTATGCGTCGCGAAAACTTAGGATAAGTGTGTTTTATGGGTTTTTTCCCAGTCATTTCAACAAGACACTGCCAAGGGGACCTCTTCTAAAGTACTCTTAGGCAATGGAGACATGGTGTAGCATTTCATCAATCTAGTTTCATGGGTAATGAAGCAAATGAAGCATCTAACCTACATGTTAACCTATTTTCCTAGGATAATTAACCCAGATTAAACTGTTGGGTTAATAAATTACTCTACCTAAGGGCTATCTGACTAGGATTAGACAATCTGGTCAGATTTATTCACTAATCTAACCTAAGGTCTATCTGACCAGGATTAGATAGGCTGGTCAGATTTATTCACTAACCTATCAACATTAAAATTTAAAAGAACTTGGCCATGCTTGAAAGATATGGCCAAGTTACTATTATTGCATGGGGCTTTTTCTTTTCAATTCTTTTATGCCCTCTTTTCTTTTATTATTTTTCTTTCTTTTCCTTTCTTTTTCTTTTTCTTTTTCTTTTTCTCAAATTATTTGCAGAATGAAAAATCATTTGTCAATAAAAACACTAGATACAGATAATATCCAAGTCATCAATTGATTCCCATAATTTATGGGGTGATAACAGTGGCTCCACCTGGGGATGGTACTTGCCCTGTTAAGTGCCAAGAATCCTTGTTCCTGTCATTTTGAACATATATTCCTAGTAGCCTTTATTGGTCTTATTCTCAAAACTTGGAAAAAAAATGGTCTGTAGCTTAGGGCCTTCTCTTTGGGCTTCAACCGCCTGACTAATGTTCCTCACTCAAAAAATGCAAGTGAAAAATGAAAATTAAACTGGTATGTACAATGGAGAGTGAGTTCTTCAATTCTTTTACTGAGGTGGGACATAATGCTTCAACATTCTTCCATTCACAGGCGCTCCTGGCAGATCTGACCCATCGACGTTGTTTAGCAAGAAAGCATTGTTTCCTCTGAAGGCTTAGATCATGTATGGTCCCGTCCATAGATGGTAAAATTTCCCATGCTTTCCCTTGTCCTCATTCCTGGCATCCCACCTCAACACCAGATATCCCAGCTAAAAATCATCCTCCTTGGTCCGTTTGTCAAAGATCTTCTTGATGTTTTCTTGGATGACCTATGTTTTGTTGAAAACTTCTTCTCTAGTCTGTTGCAAATGAATCATCTGGTTGATTCTTCTCTATGAGTCATTTGGCTCAGCTTGCACATCTTGTAGCAAATTCATGACAGGGACTCCTAAAGAAGTGGGGAAAACAGCCTCTGTACCATATACCAGCTGGTATGGTGACATACCAATTGACCTTTTGGTGGTCAGTCTGTCAGCCCATAGAGAAAACACCAACTTATCATGCCATGATTTTTTGTTTTCCTGCAATGTTTTCTTGATGATATTTACCAAAGTTTTGTTTGAAGATTCCGCCAACCCATTCCCTTGAGGGTAGTAGGTTGTGGAATGCCCCAAGCCAATGTGGTACCAGTTGCAGAAATCTATGAGTTTCTTCGACCGAAAGCCAGTTGCATTGTCAGTAATGATCTTTCTAGGACAACCAAAATGAGACAAAATATTATTTTCAAGAAATTTGATAATAACAGAGTCAGTGGCTTGCCTGCTTGGTACTTCCTCGATCCACTTGGTGAAATAATCGGTGGCCGTGAGAATCCACCTGTGTTGGCCGGAAGAAGGTGGGTGAATTTCTCCAATGAAATCGAGCCCCCATTGCTGGAAAGGTGCCTCAACTGATATAGTTTTCAGAGGTAAAGGAAGGAGTTTCCTTTTGCCTTCAAATAGTTGACACTGATGACATGCTGTTACCTTCTGATGCACATCTGCGAACAAGGTGGGCCAGTAAAATCTAGCTCTGAGTATTTTGTTGGCTGTAACCTTCCAGTTTAAATGGCCACCACATTCTCCTGCATGAAACTCTTGCAACACTTTATCAGCTTCATCCTTTAGTAAACAATTTAACAGAATGCCTGCAGGGTCTTTCCAATATAAATTTCCTTCTAGAATACAGAATTTCAAAGCTTTCAACTTTAAAAATCTAGCTTTAGTCTTAGTTAAACCAGGTGGATCTTGTAAATTTTGTAAAACGAATATGAGGTCTGCATACCATTGAGAGTTTAGAAATACCTCTCTAACATTTGGAGTCGCCATCTCACCATGTTCATCTGCAACATCTAGAAAATTAATGTCAAGAGCTTGGAAGTTAGATTCAGCCATTAATTTAGCAAGGCCTTGGCCTTTGATTAGTTTGGTGGGCTTAATCTTGATATCGTATTCTAAAATGACAGCAATCCATTTTCCCCTTCTTCCATCAGGGTTATCCTGTGTCAAGATATCCTTTACTACCGTGTTTGGAACATAAGCTATGGTGTGGGAATGGAGAATGTAGACCCTGAAGTCCTTAATGGATTTTACCAAAGAAAAAGCTTGCTTCTCCATGATATTGTAGTTCAAGGAAGCATCTCTTAGAGCTTTGCTGAAGAAAGCTATGGGCTATTCATACCCTTCACTGTTCTTCTGCAGTAACACCGCTGCTATAGTATGTTCAGAGGCGAAAGAAAAAACATAAAAATCTTTAGTAAAATCGGGTCTGATCAAAACTGGGGCTTCTGTGAGTGCTCGTTTGACTTGTTCGAAGGATTGTCTGGACTCAGAGTCCCATTTTATTTTTACGTCCTTTTTAAGCATGTTTGTAATGTTTCGGAGGAGTTCAGCCAGATTGGGAATGAATCTTCGTAGAAAGTTAATTTGCCCGATAAAAGATTGTAGTTCTTTGAGGTTTCTTGGGTGTTCTAACTTCAGTATGGCCCCGATTCTACTGGGGTCTATTCTGATTCCATCTTTAGAAATGATGTGTCCCAACAATTTGCCTTCTTCTAACCCAAAAAGACACTTCTTAGGATTTAACAAAATCCCAAACCTTCTACATTTCTCGAAAACTCATTTAAGGTGTCGCAGGTGTTCATCATCGGATTTGGAAAACACAGTCACATCATCTAAATAAATGACAATAAACTTACCAGATTCTTCCACGAAGGCGATATCCATTACCCTCTGAAACATGGCTCCTGCATTCATCAGACCGAAAGGCATCTTCACATACATGAAAGTGCCCCATGGGGTGGTAAAAGTGGTTTTATCTTGATCGTTCGGGTGAACTAGGACTTGGTTGTATCCTGAGAAACCATCTAACAGAGATATCCTACTGGACCCGACCACCCTTTGCAGGAGGTGGTCCATTTTCGGTAGTGGGTAATTATCTTTCAGGGATACTTTGTTCAAATTTCGGAAATCTATGCAGAGTCTGATTTCCTCGATTTTCTTACGTGTAGGGACTAAATTAGAAACCCACTTAGAGAAGCGTAGAGGGACTATGATCTTGGCATCATACATTTTCTTGATTTCTTTTTCTATCAGAGGGAGCAACTTGGGATTTATCCTCCTAAGTTTCTGCCTAAATGGTTTTTGAACTTCCTTTATGGGAATCTTGTGTTGTATGATACTGGTATCATAGGCTTTCAAATCTTCATAGCCCCAGGCAAAAACATCTGAATATTCTTTGAATAGCTCAATGTATTTGAACTTTTGTTCTGTGGGTAAATATTTGGACAGTTCGACCATCCTAGGCTTCTCTTCAGTGCATATGTTACAGTCCTCTACCTCTTGTCCATGAGCTTCTATTTTTGGTTTTTTAGCTACATTGTTACTGTCAAATAAGTCTTCTAAGGGAACAAGACCTCTAGGAAAAACATTACTTTTCAACTGTAAAACATCAATGTCTAATTCGTCATTCCCTAACTCTCCTGAATCTACAGCATCTACTCCTGAATCTACAGTATTCACACTATCTACTTCAAAATCCAAACTATTTACATTTTCGTCTTCATTTTCTAAATCTATGTTAGTACATTCAAAATCATTTTTGCATTGCAGGAAATCTTCTATCTGATCATCATTCCCAAACACCTGCTAGTACCTTATATTATCGGGAACTCTCGGTCTGCATTTCACCTCAACAGTATATGGGCGAGTTTGGCGGAAAGGAATCTTACAGGAGGCTGCTGACGTAGCCAATCCGTCAGCCAGAATATTCTGTCCCCTTGCCATTACCTGCAAGTCAACCTCATTGAAACACTTCAAAGCATCAAGAACATCATTCCTATAGGCTCTAAGGCACGGGTGTTTAGCAGCATACTCACATTTAATTTGCTTGATTATTAATTCAGAGTCACCCCTTACCATTATCTGCTTAGCACCAACTTTTTTCAACAGCTTCAGACCGAGCATTAAAGCTTCATACTCGGCAACATTGTTAGTGCACTGGAAATTTAATTTGTAGGAATGATTTTTTGAATACCTGTTTCGATGATTATGCAACCAGACTCCATCTCCTGCTCCTTCTTTACTCACAGCTCCATCCAAATCCATACTCCAGAAATCGACAGGGAATTCTTCAGTGATTACATTTTTCATCTTTGCTACCTCACCGATTTCTGGACCTTCGTCTTGACTAGATACATATTCCATTAGCTGAGTATCTTGCTCTTCTGTATCACCATCATTGTACAAGATGAACAAATCTAAATCGGAATGTGCAGAATAAAGGGGGCAATTGTGCGGTTTTTCCTGGCTACTGACCATGTACTTCATCAGTGTTTCTCTGTATAACCTTCTCTATTGCCCAAATACTGGGATAGTGGCGTAGGACATATCCACCTACAGGGTTCCTTTCAACTTAGCTCCCCAAGACCGGGATAGCAACATTCCATACTTAGGCAGGATATCTGCAACCACTACGTCCATTACCATGCTTTTTGAAGGGATATGAACTAGGGTGATGCATAAGTCTTTGATCAAACCAATACATTTGACTTTGCTGGAGTCCAATGCATGTAAATCCTTGTATGGTCTGGTGACCTCCAGTCCTAGTTTTTCCATTAGTTCTTTAGGAATCAGATTATGTGAGGCACCTGAGTCCAACATAGCATTATGTAATATCAAGTCGTCTATGTTTAAACTGATGTAAAAGAGAGCTACATCACTGGTGTCGTCTCGACCATCTACTTCAGGTTCGAAAAGGTGTTCGGGATGATCGTCAGTAAGGTTCACAGTGTCCGAATGAGTCACTGATCCAATAGTCAAGGCCTTGGTGCCTATATTAGGTTCAATGGCCAGTGCTTTTACTACCTATGAACGATATCCGTCTCTGTTCATCAATTTTGTAAGTGGGATGGGAATTTTTATTTTTGCCAATTCCCCTTCAAGGCTAAAGAGTGTAAGAGCTCCGCCTTGGCTCATCAGTTCTGATTTGTCCGCGATGTTCTTCGACTCAGAATTACTTGGCGGGTTAACATGTGAAGCATCAATTTGTGATGGTCTTTTTAGAATGGTGATGTTTTTCTTCAAAGGAGTGTCATCTTTACTCTTCTCAAAAATCTTCTCGGCAGTAGTCTTCTCAGATGTCTTCTCGGTAGAAGGTTCAGGGGTTTTCTTGGTTTCGACTATCTTTTGGAAGAAGTCCCTTCTGTCTTTGAACTCCCTTCTGTCTTCTTGCTATGCAGATTGTACTGCCTGTGTACTTCCAGAATAACATTCTCAAAGGCCTGTTGTTGCACATCTTCGGCTTCTTCACTTACCTTTGTTTGATTTAGCAGAAAGAGTTCCTGCTCTTCTTGAGTAAGGAAAATGGCCTCGTTGTCATGAATGCCCCTAAGGATGATGTGAGTGTCCTCCAATTCCTCAATCACTTCTCCCCCTTCATCAGCATAGTTTTCTTGTAGAGGAGGTATGATCGGCTGATCTGGGCCCCTCTGCTCTCTTTGATCCAGAGGATCTCTCTGTCTGATCTGAGGAGGATTTCTCCTAAAATTGGGGTTTTGTATCAGAGGTGTAGGTTTGTTGTCTCTCGGAGGATTTCTGTCTGACACATTCACTCTTTCCAGCATTAGTTCCAAAGTTTTGACCATAGAATCCCATTTGGAATCAGTGGTCGACGTGGAAGGTTCTTCTTTGATCTTGACTCTCCTTTCTAATCTCTGACAGGCCCTTTTCGCCAACAGATTGGCCTCCACACTAATAGCACTCTTCTACATGTCCTCTAGGGTTGCAACATTCCTTTCTCTTAATTGGTAAGACATGTCAGCATCAAATCCATCAGGGAATTTAATCAATGCCAAACCCTGTGGACGTTTGATTTCAGTTGGGATTGCATTATATAAGTTGTTAAAGCGGGTGCAATAATCTTGAACCGTCTCGCCTTGATTTCTTTTTATATTCTCGTATTCTGACAGTATTTGGAGAGGATTTTTCTTTACCTCCCATCTGTCAAGAAAACTTCTTTGGAATGCAACAAGGTCAGGAACTGAGGCGGCAGGTAAAGCTTTGAACCATTTCTTGACGTATCCTATCAGACTCTGGGAAAATAGTCGCATTTGAGCATCAGCCTCGTCCACTTCTTGTAGGTCGAAATAGTCATTCATCTTATCCACATGTTGTTGGTTGTTTATAGGTCCGGTTGCATCGAACTGTGGAAGTCTTGTTTGATAGTCTTGAGGCATGGCATGTAGCGGCTCAGCCAACACCAACGGAGCATATCGAGCTGCCATGATGGGTGGAGGAGGTTGGAGAGAAACCTGGATGGTTGGCGATGTAGAGACTGAAGATGAGGGTGAGGAGGGACTGAACAATACTGAGGTAGTGATTTGTAGTTTAGTCGTGGGAGACAAGACTTCTGGGCTTCGGGGTTGCAACACAGTTGGGTCAAAAACTAGTCCAGACACAAAACTGTCGAACCATGTTCTAACTAGACTTCGAGGTGGAAAGGTATCAAGATCAAGGTTTTGAGAGGTAACGGGTTTTCCTGAAAAGGAAGGTGACTTATGCAGGGAAGTATGACTCCCTAAGCCGGCAACCGAGACCTTTTTCTTGAGTAAATGTTCGGGGTTATCTATCACTATTGCGAGTTCTGGGTCGGGATGAGATTGAGTGTGAACCTTCTTGGAAGCTAGAACTATTTTTTTTTTTGGTTTATATATATATATTTTTAATTTTGTGAGTCTGAAAATAATACGTACAAAGTTTGATCAACCTCTAACCTTACTTTCTTCTCAAAATCGAACTTTCTTTTAGGGGAAAGAAAACGTGAAATTTTCAATTTTTAGTTCTTCCCCAGTGAAGTCGCCATTATGTTAGCACTTGGTAAATTCCATAGAGGTTGAAACAAAAGAAATCTACAAAGGTAACTTTATCCAACCACTTTTAAAGCTGGGAATCTAGCCCTTCCAGCTTCAGAGAGGGATCTCTCTATATGATTTATCTTTGTTTTTAACCTCAGATGTTAGGCTAGGTAAAGAAACAGGTAGGTTTTGTTGTAAAAGTGTTTTTTGAATTGGTTGAGACAGCCTACACCTCCATTGGGCTATGGGGTCTGTGTTAAAATAAACATGAGATACAAACCATAAACGCAAAAGAAATAATTCAACAGGGCGAGATAATATACTCACTGGATCTTCAATAATTTAAATGATGGACATAAGAAAAGATGAGAAAGATCATTCAACTAAGAAGCAGTTAAGAATTCCTTAATTGAAAACCTTAGAAGATAAACATTAAAACCTTTAAAGTTGGAAACATGGTATCTAAGATGAATCCTGCAACATACGTTACTTTTATAGATTAGTTTCAAAAAACAATATGATCACAAAGCAAAGAAAACATTCAACTAAGAGAAAAACGTCACCAGTGAATACACACAAGAATCCTGTAAAAGTGCTTCCTCTTTATTAATGGCACATCTCTTCAAAAATAATTACAGTCTGATAGCGTCAGGGTGTAAAGATCAACAACCCTCAATACATTGAAAAGTGAAGTATTTATAATTCAAATTACAAACGTTCCTCTCATAACTGATTAGGACGTGCTCATTCTATTTTTAGTCTAACTAATTTAACTGATCAAAACTGCTTGGTGACTTGGTGCAACTGCATGTGGAAATTTTGGGGTAGGCCATTGGCGAGGTTTCTGAACAACCTATTTTGACTGGACAGGTGACTGGATCTGGATAGCTCATGTGCTAATCAAGCAGATCGCAGAGTTCCTCCCATCTGATGTGACTAGGCACCGTGACTTTGAGAAGTCTCCGATACACTTCGTCCATTTCTGTATATTTGGCGAATGTGGGCTTGGTGAGGAATATGTATCAAATCTCGTGCTAGATGCTAATGTCAAATTGAAGAGAGTCCAGGAAATCTTTGCCAGAGATGCTCCCTTGTATGCCAGCAAACTTGGAACTGTCCTTAGATACTTTAGTCAATTTCTTCTTGTAATCCTGAAGTGTCATCAATTTATCATTAATGACTTTCAGACCAGGTAGACTTTTCTTTTGGAGAGCCTCGATCTTGTTGAAGAATTTATGTACCCCTAGGTCCATGGTTTGAACCTTTTCCTCTAGTTGAAGCATCAATCCCCTCTTGGTCAAAACTCTTTTGACCTCAAGGATGGTTTCTGTTCTGTCCTCTATCCTCAACTCTTCCAGCTCTTCTCTGGTCTTGGAATTGAGGAATTTGATTATATCATTAGCCTGAGTTGGTCTATCTCCCAACTCCACTCTGATCTTCTCAATGTCCTATTTACTTCTCTGGACCAACTTGTTCTGTTCAAACATGATTTGGATCATGGGACAGATTTCATTCATGGACTTTGTGATATCTGTCCATACATTCTCTTTGACCTCAGCCAAAGTCTTCCCTGCCATTGTTTGCTTTTCGAGCTGCTGTAACTCTTTTCTGAGCTGCTCAGTTACCTGCCTTTCTTTGGATAAGCGGGTTTGGAAAGAAGTTTTGAGTTCCCGGAGGTTCTCAACTTCCTTCTTCAGCCTGCTGATTTCTGTCTCTTGCAGGTTCATTTTCTCCATTGATTTGGCGAGATCGGTTGTGCCTTCCTGTGGTGTCACTGGTGTCGCGGATGGAAGTGTTGTTACTGTTGCTGTGTTTGTCCCTAATATTGGTATAGCAGTCAATGGAATGGCCTCCATAGACTTTAGCTGTTCTTTCTCCTTTAGCAATTTCTCCATCTCTGCTTCCATCTCTTTGAGCTGGGCATTCTTCTCCATGAGAAGCTTAAGCATTTTGTCCTTCTCTCCTTCTTTTTCTGCTATCTCTTTCGCCTATGAGTCTTCTGTAGGTGGGAGTTTCAGCTATTTCCTCAAGGAGGCGATGTCTGCATTGTTCTTCTTGATCATTTCTTCTGCATCTTTGACATTCGAGGGATCATAACCAATCTTGAGGACTAGCTACTCCAACGTTTTGATTCGATTGTCCTTCGCAAAAGAAGATATCTTCTCCAACTTGAGCTGCGTTTGAGCATTGTTCAATGATATCTGAAATTTTGCTGCAGAAGCTGAAGCATGTGCCAATGTGTGAAAAACCATCTCCCCTGTTTGTTTGTGCAGATCCATCTGATCTGCTGGGTGTACTCCTTCGTTTGGAATTCGAAGGTGGCCCTCTTGTAGTCTGAAATCACCTTGGGATCTGGTACCTGTGCTTGGAGGTAGGCCATGTGCATCCTACCCTTCTCTGTGTCGAATGCAGACAACAGTCTATGCTACACAGTCGACGTTTGTCTCTGAAACTGGGCATAAGTGCTGCTAGTCAGGGTTTGATTCTTCTTCTTGATCATCTCGTATTTCTCGAAGATGCCCAATTTAGGCCCAGTCTTGCCTGGCTGATTGTCTAAGGGGGAGTCGGTAGACTTGTTCGACACAACTGTGGTGATCTCCTTATACTAGCTTGAGCCGAAAGGTGGAATGACCGTCTTGGTTACTGTGGTAGGCGGAACTTGTGATTCTCCAGTTGAACCGGGAACTGTGGTTTTCTTGGGCCTTTTTGTATGCAATTGGAACTCCTCGGATGATACCTCTGTGACAGGAGGAGATGAATCCTGTCGGGGCCTCTTTTCCTTCGGGACTTGTGGTGTGGATGTTGGAAGTACAGTTGTCGGGGGAAACTGTTGTTCCACTTCGACCAAGGTGTCTGGTGCCCACACTGTTTGATTTGCAATTTTTTTGATCTTAGGCTTGGACTCGTGGATATATGGTATGTTTTTATTTTTCACCCGCATTTCCGAAATGATCCCGTGTGGATCATAGTGCCATGGGAAACTAGCAAAGAATTTCATTTCTTTCAATATTCTGTCAGCTTCTTCCCCGACGCCTCGGCTATTTCATATGAAAGAGCCAATATGCCCTTTGATTCTCAGTTGCTACTTCTTCTTTAGGGAAACAAAATGAATGTCATATGAATTCATGATCTTCCTTATATACTCCAACGCAAATATTCTTACCGACACATACTTTGGCAGTTTGTAGGGTGTCAATTCGCACCTGAAAACTCTGATCTTGGAGTGGTTTTGATAAAGGTACCAGTCCCCTGTCTTTGCGTTGTCCGAGAAATGTAGAATTCTCTGGACCTCATCATTTATTCGTGGTTCAGGCATACCAGTCAGCATGCTTACCACAGGGTGATAGAAAAGATCGATAAATGCCTTGAAGCTATATTCTATGGAATTGTGCTTCAACAAATATGTCCATGCTATGATTGGCTGAGGCCTTCCATCTGCATCCATTTTCTGCATAGAAAAATTGAATTTATCTGCTTGATAGAAAAAAAACATGTAAGCCAATATGGAAGAATATCTGAACATGCCTTCTGTGCCAAAATTCACGAACTATTTGTGAATATTGTTGGCCAAGAAGGTACTGGAATCAAACTGTGTGGTGGGTTTTTCGTCTGTGGAGAAAATAGACAGAAAACCCAGAATGGGCTCATCTACCCACTGGTCGGAATAATATCCTAACAGAGCGTAGAGGGAGGAAATGATCTGATTTCCCTTGGTGGAGAACATGGATGATGGGTAGGGGAGATTTTTGGAAGGGAGTGGAGTGGAGGTGGGAAGGAACAACTCGAATATTTGAGCTCTCTGGGGAAAAGTCATCTTTTGATACAGCTCTGTAAGGATTTCTAGGTTGAATGGGGAAGAAGACTCAACACAGGGAATTGCATCATTTGGTCAATGTCTTCGGGAGTGATGAAGAAGAGGACGTATCCAGATGATGAGACGATGGCCCTTTGGTCGGGAATATAATGATCTTGGATTTTGAGGGAAAATTCGGGAAAGTGGTGTATCTGGGGAAATAGGTACAGGGGAAAATTGGACTCCCAGAGTCCAATCTCATCGCTCTAGTCCAGGAACACTTCTCGGAGCCGTGACTGTAGGTCTGAAAAATCAAAGTCGCAAATGGTATCTACGATCAACCTGTCTTTATCCACCAATGGGATTTTGTCCTGGTCAACAAGAGGAGGAAGAAAAGGATTCTCTTCTCCTTTCGTTGGTCTTGGCTTTGGCACCATCTCTGCAATAGTACCTACAATAAACAATATGTTAGTGGGGTCGACTGACTATGGATGAAGGCGATGGAGAAGCAATGGAGGAATACGAGATAAGTTTTTGGCATGATGGACGAATAGTGAATGAAAGAGGCATAACGGTAGTTTTATTCAAACTGAGGTCGGTTGGACGTGGGAGACAGGTCAACAGGATAATGGGTATGTTATCCTGTAATAAATGGACAACGGGCCACTTCGGGGTGATGTGGTAGGTGACGGTGGCTAAAACATATGGACGAGTGACATGGAGGCTGGTGATTGGAGGTAAAAGTCGCAATAGGAGATCGGTCATGAGTGAAAGGGGTGTGGGACTGACAGCAATTATGGGATGGGACACAACTCGGGAACAAGCGGAA
>JZKD02S1641792.1:736829-755615 GCA_000966675.3 Picea glauca
ACACATGATTGGTACATACTTGGTACATGGTTGGATGCACTTGTTTATGGTATAGGTTTATTACAAGTTATTTGGTATAGGTTGGTGCATGGTTGATGCACTTGTTTATGGTACAGGTTGATTATAGGTTGTTTGGTACAGGTTGGTGCATGGTTGATGCACTTGTTTATGTTGATAGATTGATATCTATTGAGGATTGTTTCCTCATCTCAGTTGGTGCTGAGAATGTAAGATGAGTCTTGCATATAGAGATGGTGCTCTTGTAGAGTTGTACTCTATTCAGTTGTTGCTGAAAAACCCCTCGATTGAAGTCCATAAAAAAAATAAAAATTGTGCATACATCTTGTCTTCTTTGTATTCCTTGTGGAGATGATTTGTTGATGATATGTTGTTGATATTTATTCACATCTAATTGATTATAAATGACAAAAATGAGTAATGAGAAAATGTTGAATGTTAACTAATGAGTTTTTGTGTAAGAGGGAAGTT
This sequence comes from Picea glauca, assembly GCA_000966675.3. NCBI lineage: Eukaryota > Viridiplantae > Streptophyta > Pinopsida > Pinales > Pinaceae > Picea > Picea glauca. The sequence continues at coordinate 737,319 of JZKD02S1641792.1, forward strand.
TTGGGAAAAAGATCCCCACACTCATTCACCCCCCCCCTCTAAGTGTGGTAGGTGTTTCCAAAAATCCCACTCATTTAGTCCACTATCACTGGGGACTATTTTTAGGTTAGGTTGATAAGTTGCTTAAGTCAATCACATCGACCAAAATTTTTAAGTTTAGTTGACTCGGTCATATTCATCGTCGAAAATGAACACGGATCAAGACTCAACCTATATGAAATGTGATGTTCATAATAAATTTAAAGACATTTTGTGATCATTACTCTATTCCTCCTTGCATGGATATTCTATCTCACTGGTTAGGCTATGTGTGGTATTAAAATTATTCATGCATCTTAGCCTATGTTGTAGATAATATTGAGAGGAAAGTATAAAGGGGAAGGGAAAGTTGCATAGAAATTCAAAATTCGACCCACCATTCATTGAATCATGTTTACATGCACATCCCACATCCCATGACCTTGGCTTATTTCGATCTAGTCAGTCTTCAAAGCATTATTTTACAATACCATCCCCACTAAATAGATTTATTCGTTGACATTTCCTATCTGTAGGGTTGCACAAAAAAAATATTTATTTTATATGGAAAGCACAGGAAACTTAGCATCTTCTTGATCAGTGTGTCCAAATGTCCTAATTTGTTTATTTATTTTTGAAGGTTCATGCACAAGAAACATCTATTATTATTTGCAAGAAACAAATAATCTTCTTATCTCTCCATGAAAGCACCATATTTTTTAACAACTTCCTCATCTTGGAATATGTTTTATTTTGTACATCCTTCTCGGACAACATCCAAAAGCATCATCCTCAAGCACAAAGCAACATATCCTTTTATTTTGCAGAATTCTATCTCCATCTGTTTGATTGGATTTCCATCGCAAAGGGCACTGTCTGCAACCAATGTACCTGGTTACTTCATAATAACCAATTTACAAGGGTTCTTTTTGGTTTCTTATGCAACTTTGTCTTCAATCGAAAAGGACGGGCACCAACTACAATGATTGATTACTAAGAGTGGGGCTGAATTAGTAATAGAGAAATTTATTTCCTTTTTAACCACAATATATAAATGTTGTTTATATCTCTGATCAATTTACCAATATCATTTAATAAGTGTAGAATGAATAAACCATGAACAATTATAAATCACACCAGTATTTTTACATGGAAACCCAATGTAGGAGAAAACCACATAATGCTTTTTCTTATATGTATTTAATAATTACATTCATTGGAAGCATCAACTTCCTTTTCTTTCCAACTACAACTGGAAGGAGGCTCCAACCTCCTATATTTTCAGGTTACAACCTAAGGGAATCTCCAAATCCACAATTTTTTGTCTCCAATTTGAAGGAGGCTACAACCTCCTATGTTCTCCATCTACAACTGAAAATTCACTACAACCACCTATCCTTGCCCCGTCCAACTTGCTTGAAATATAAGTGAAATGATAAAACCACTACCACATTGTCCCTGTGAGATACACCATTGTAAACATGTACCAAATTGTGCCAACAACCTATAACCAACCTATACCAATAACCTTTAATCAATCATCTACCAGATGTTAGACTGTACCAAAAAATACCAATAGGTACATGACCTGTATATGTTGCAACTCGTGTATATACGCATCATGTATATACCACAACCTACATATGTACTCGACATGTCTATACTACATCCTACGTACACCTTCAGAAAGCTAGGTTTTTTACCTTTTATGAAACTCAGATACTTTGTTGACTTTGTCACATCAACCTACAACCTGACACTATTTCTTATCTGTAGTTGTGACCTACGCATACATCATCTTACTTATCCCTTAACCAAGTGCATCTATGTCTCTCTAGTCATGTGCCATACATGTGTGTACAATCATGAACAACTATAATAACCCTTACATGGAATATACATCAATCCATCATTGATATGCAGCCCCACACTAGACAAACAACTTCACAACCACTTCATAACCACAATCTCTCAATCATGTACCACTAACAATATGTACCAATGATGAATATCAAATATACTAGCTATGTATTTATGTAGATCTTATTTATACAATAAGTTCCAAACAACCAATAAACTCTCTAGGGAAAATACTCAAACCCCTATAACCATATCTCATGTAGACAATAATATCCAACTACACATAGAAATAAGTCATACCTTTTGAACTTGCAGATAAATTTGTTGTACCTGATCACTACAGACCATCATGGGAGCTTGCTTTTAGACTCTAGAGACCTCCGATATTCATCTCCTCAAGATTTCATTGTTTTTCCCAACTGTACGTGACCTCTTATTCTTTGGGATGCATATGTATGTGCTCTATTCTCTTGTATCCTGCATATGTATGTGCTTTGTTCCACTACAACCTACGTACACCTCAAAAACTAGGGTTTTTTCAGTAATTCTTCAATTCCAAAAATTTCACCGTCAACCCTTCTTGTTATCTCAGACTTATGTAACTTCAAATGTATCAATGAGTACCTACAATAAACTTTTCACAAATAATGGATATTCAATGTTCTCATTAGATATAAATAGGAGACCCTTGCTCTCTTATTTATAATCTCCAAGTAGCTTCCTCTATGGGTTATCTTCTAACCAACTTAACCCAACTTCCTTCTTTTATGGCTAACCAAATTCTAACAACTTTTCCACTTATAACCACTTTATCTACAAATAGTAAACTCTCCACTTCTAGTTGAGCTAATTTATTTTTTAGTTATTTTCTTATTGCAACAACTTAACCCATGATTAACTCCTAGTTTCACCCACTTTGACTAGTCAACTTCTTCTAGGAGTTTCTATAATAATTTGACATCTTTGACCTTCTAGAGGCTTCTAGACAACTTATGAGGATTCTCCAACTTCACAATGCCATAACTCTCGATCCATGAGGAGTTACATGGAGTTCCACATATCACTGGAAATGGAATGACATGTAATATCTATCTAGAATAGTCATACCTACAAATATACTAATATTCATACCTTTATACCTCAAACAAACTTGAGTCCATTAACCATACTATTGGGGCTATCGAAATTTTCTACCGAACTTGCTTCAAGGGTTGAAATCAATAACAACCAACCCAATTAATCAACACTCTCCCCCTTTGACATTGATGGAAACACTATGATGCAACAATGAAGTCATATCACTCATGCTCCCCCTATGAAGATCGCTCCCAATGGAATCATGCTTCTCTTCGCTCTCTCCAAACATCTAAATCTCTATCCATGCATCTGATAAATCTCTCCCCCTTTGACATCAATGGAAAAGGAAAATTTTTATTAGGGTTTCTCCCAATCACTAGACTATCCTTGGGGCTTCTCCCCCTGACTGAACTCTTCTTGGAACTGCTCCCCCAAACTGAACTGTCCTCTTTATGGTGCTTCCTTGTGTAAATCTAAGACATCTAAGAATAACATTCAATATTAATTGTGGGGTAGAAACTATACCAATTTTTTGACAAAGATACTCAAAGGATTCCCTTGGAAGCAGTTTTGTAAAGATGTTTGCAATCTGTTCTTTGGTTCCAACGTACTCAAATCAGATGTTCTTCTCTGCAACCTATTCCCATAGAAACCGATACTTGATTGGAATGTGATTTTTCTTGGAGTGCATCACTGGATTCTTTGAGATATTGATGGTGCTTGTATTGTTACAATATATCAGAATGGGCTCATCATACTCAACTTGTATATCTGTCAAAGTTTGTTTCATCCATAGAACCTTTGTACAATATGTTGTTTCTGCAATATACTCTTCTTTGTCTATTGACAATGATACTAATTATTGTTTCTTGCTTATCCAAGATAACAAACACTCACCCAAATAGAACGATGCTCCAATTGTACTTCTACTATCATCAATGTAACCTGCCCAATTTTCATTTGTGTAGGAAATAAGTGATATATCCTTTCCTTTTGGATACCTTAATCCAAATTATCATGTACCCCTGACATATCTGAATATCCTCTTTACTGATAGAACACATGATTCCTTTGGTGCTTCTTGAAAATGTGCCACCTGTCCAACTACCTACATTACATCTAGTCTAGATGCTATCACATAAAGTAGGATGCCAATCATTGACATGTATTGCCTCACTTTGAATAATCACTTAACTTGCAACTCGTTTGCATAGGAGTATTGACTGATTTGCAATCTTCCATTTTGAACCTTAACATTTCTCTGATATTCTTGGTTTGAGAAATAAAAATTCCTCGGTTTCTATGACATAACTGAAGACCCAGAAAGAAGGATAGTTCTCCAAGTAATGACATTTCAAATTCATTTTGCATATCCTTTGCAAATTTATGGCTCAACCTATCATCATCACTTCCAAAAATCATACCATCAACATAAACTTCAATTAATAAAATGGTATCTTGAGTTACCTTGATTTAGTGATTGTTGTCTGCATTTCCTTTCTTGAACCCTTACTGCTGTAAATATCTATCTAGTCTAGAATACCAAGCTCTAGTGGCCTGTTTGAGACCATACAATGCCTTCTTTAACTTGCAAACATAATTTTCATTCTCTCACAACTCAAATCCTTCTAGTTTCTCGATGTATACTTCTTCTTCTATTTCCCCATTCAAAAAGGTTTATTTCACGCCCATCTGATTCAGTTTGATATTCTTGGAGCATGCATAAGCTAGGATCAATGTAATTGCCTACATTCTAGAAACTAGAGAAAACGTCTCTTCAAAGTCAATATATTCTACCTGTGTATATCCTTTACATACCAATCTAGCTTTTTTCCTGATAACCTTTCTGTCTTTATTCAATTTATTTCTAAAGACCCACTTTGTGTTGATCACATTCTTGTACCTTGGCCTGAGAACCGATTCCCAAGTTTCATTCTTCTCTATCTAATACAACTCTTAATCCATGGATTTTTATCCATAATTCATCTTTGTTGGCATCTTCAAAGTTGCTTGGCTCAATCGAAGATAAGAGTGCTAAGTGTAGTTGTTTTGGTGAATGAATTCTTCTTCTAGTCTCAATTCCTGCATCTTTGTTCGCAATGATCTGATCTGATGGATGATTCTTTTGTATTCATTTTCTCTGTGTATTTGGAGGTACTTGAAGATTTTGATGCCCTTTCTCTTCTGCTTCTAACAAATCTTCTTTATCTTTCTCTTCTGCTACTTCTTCTTCCTTTTGTTCTTCTTCGTGAACATGTTCGATTGGATCCTTTTCTTCTTCCTTTATTTTTCGTCCACTTGTCTCATCAACCGTCACATTGATGCTTTCCGCAAATTTTTTGAGCCTCATATTAAAAAATTTGCATCGTTTCCTTGTTCTCGAGTATCCAACAAGTATGTCTTTTTCCACATGAGAATCAAATTTTCCCATTCTGCCATCTTCTCTCTTGATATAGCATTTTCTTCCCAAAAATTTAAAGTTCTTCACATTCGTTGGCCTTCCTTTCTGTAGCTCATAGGGAGTTTTATCACAAATGTTTCTGAGCATTAATCTATTTTGAATATGAATTTTTGTATACATTGCATGTGCCCAAAAGACATCTATCAACTTGGAGTCCACTAACATACTTCGATCCATTCCCTATATCTTCCTACTATTCCTTTTGACAATTTCATTTTGTTGAGGTGTCCTAGCAACAAAGAATTGATTTTTTTATTTCATGCTTGTTGTAGAAGCCCATAAATTCCTTTGAAGTAAACCATCCTCCATTATCATATCTCAAACATTTTATTTTTGAATCCATTTCATTTTCAACCATTTCCTTGTGTACCTTGAAGTTCTCAGATGCTTTTAAGTTCTTCCTGAGAAAAAAAAAACCATTCATCCTTGTATAATCATCAACCAATAACATAAAAAATTTCTCACCTTTTAAACCCTTTGTTGTAGTTGGTCCAACTAGACCAGTATGCACAATTTCCAATGGTATTGTTGTGGAGTATTCTTTTGATTTGAATTTGGTCTTTGTTTTCTTTCCTTTTTGACAATGCTTGTATAAGGTGTTGGTTGGATTCGTGATCTAGGGAATTTCTATGTCTGCTTCCTTTTTACTGACTTTGAAAAGGTTGTCAAAGTTTATGTGACCCATTCTTTTGTGCCATAGCCAAACTTCATCTTCCTTTCCTAGACAACACTTTTCATTTCCAATTTCACTTAATACATATATGTTTCTTGAAGTTCTTACGGTTGTTGCAACCAATCTTCCTGAACCTATTTTCCTTATCTCACACTTATATGAATCAAACACAAGTTTCTAACATTGGTTACACATTTGAATTACACTTAGAATATTATGTTTCATATATTCCACTAGTAGAACATTTTCTACCTTGGTATCCTTGTTTCCAATTCTAGATGTGCCTCTTCCAATGATTCTAGTGGAGTCATCATTTCCAAAGGAGACTAATCCATATATTTCCTTTCTCAAGGTTATAAACCTATCCTCGTCACCTTTAATGTGCTTTGAGAAGCCATTGTCAACATACCAACCATGTTTCTTGTGTTTAGCTTGTAGAGAGAGTTTGTATTCTTCATTTTTATACCAATTCTGCTTTCTTATCCATATTCTTAGGTTACTGTCTGTGACCATTTTTATTTCGTTGTGTTTCTCTAAGAGGGATTGTCATTCTACAATCTTTTTCCCTGTGTCCAAAGTTGTTTCACTTGTAGCATTCCACTTAAGTGCTCAAGGATTCAAATCTGTTGTAGCTTCTTCTCTGTGTTTCACTAGCCCTTCTTGGATAGCCATTTTTTGCATGACTTTCAAAGTTGTTTATGTTTCTATTATTTTTTCTATAATTTACAACTTTATGACCAAAATTGTTACATGAATAACATAAACCAAAAAAGATAGTTTGATACCTGGGAGTTGAAGATGTTCTTAAAGGAGTTACTCTTATGAACCCATATTCTTATTGATATCCTTTTCATTTTGACTTTTTTTTATTTTGGAATCTAAAACTTCTAGGTGGTGGAACATCTCTGTGATAAAACCCCTTGTCTTCTTCCTTCTCGGGAGATCCTCTCACTATCTCTGCGTAGCTTCTTGATTTTGTCTTTTGATCTGTAGTTTTGGAGCTTAATCCTTTTTCTGTCTGATTTTATCCTAGCCTAGACTTGTCATGATGTGGTCTCTGACTATTGATAATGTTATCCAAAACCTTAGAGTTATTCTGCATGTTTTTATTTTGGAGGTATTTTCTCAATGTGAAAATCTATGCTTCCAAATATCCAATGATCCTATTTTTTTCTTCCAACATCTCTTTGAGAGTTTCTTCAATTATTTTTTATTCTTCAACTTGTATGTTTAGTTTAGTGATCATCTTCTCTAGTTATTTAGAGTTGGAATTTCGTGTTTCCTCTTTTCTTTTTATTTATTCCTGTATTGACTTGTTTTTCTTCTTTTCCCTTTTGATAAATTCTATGGCACTCAACAATTCTTCTCTGTAGTTAACTTATTCCTCTTCATATTCTTCTTCGGTGCCTTCTTTAACGGAGTCTTCTATTTCCGTGAATAAAACCCTTTCTGTCTCACTTTCACTAACTTCATCTTCATCTGATGAGGATTTGTCTTGTTTGGTTCAAAAGATTTTCTTGAATACTTTCTTTTTGGTTCTTTTTCCTTTGTATATTTGTTTGATATTTGAATAATCTTCTTCATTTCTTTTCTTTTTCTTATGAGGACATTTGTTATAAAAATTACCAATACCATCACAATTAAAAGAAAATCAATGGAATCTTACGTCTATATCTTTCGTCGGTTCCCTTTTTCAGTCTTCTAACAAAGTTGGCTACTTCTTCATCATCTTCTGATATGTCATTGCTTATGCTCTATGACTTTTCCTTTTTCTTACCCTTTTTCTTTGAATTCTTGGATGATTTGAATGATGCTTCTTTTGTAACTGTATTTTCCTATTCGATTGTCATTTCATAGGATGTGAATATTCCATGTAGCTCATCCATGCTTATTGAGTCCAGATCTATTCTTTCTTCTAGTGCTGAGATATTAGGTTCAAATCTCATTGGAAGATATCTTAACACTTTTTGAACAATTATAGATTCATCAACTTATTCTCCCAATCCTCTAATTGCATTCAGTGTTTCATCAACTCGTAAAAAGTAAGCTACAATATTTTCACCGTCCTTCATCTTTAGTTGTTCAAATTGACCTTTGTAAGTTTGAATATTTGTTCCTTTAATTTTTTTTCTCCTTCATAAACATTATGATTTTTTCCCTATATCTCCTTTGCAGAGTTGCAATGGATAACTTTAACATATATTGAATCACTAAGACCATTCAGAATAGCATTTTTTTCCTTTGAATTATTTAGACTGAGTTTCCTTCCATTTTCATTTGTTGGATGAATGACAGGTTCTTTATATCCATATACTATTGATTTCCAAACCTCAAATCCTTGTGCTTGTACATATGTTTTCATCCTTCCACTCCATAATGCATAATTATTTCCATCAAACTGTGGTATTCCATTTTTATAGATATTGTTTCTCTCCATGATCTACCATCCAATGGTTAAATCGATTCCTGAAGGAACATGCTCTGATACCAATCGTTGGATTAATGAGAGGGGGGTGAATCAGTAATATAGAAATTTGATTCCTTTTTAACAATATATAAATGTTGTTTATCTTTATCAATAATTTACCAATATCATTTAATAACTATAGAATGAATAAACCATGAACAATGAGAAAACACACACATACATAGTACACCATTATTTTTACATGGAAACCCAATGCGAGAGAAAAACACAAAATGTTTTTTATTATATGTCTTTAATAATTACATTCATTAGAAGCACCAAATTGATTTCTTTTCCAGCTGCAACTGGAAGGAGGCTCCAACCTCCTATATTTTCAGACTACAACATGATGAAAGCTCCAACTCCCAAATTTTTTGGATCCAACCAGAAGGAGGCTACAAACCCATATGTTATATGGATACAACCATAAGGTGGCTACAACCACCTATCCTTTCCCCATCCAATTGATCTGAAATATAAGTGAAATGATGAAACCATTGTCACACTATCCTTGTGAGATACACCATTGTAAACATGTACCAATTTGTGCCAACAACATGTAACCAACCTGTACCAATCTATGCCAACAAACTGTAACCAACTTGTACCAATAGCCTATAATTAATCCTGTACCAGAAGAAAACCTGTACCAACAAATACCAACAGGTACACGACCTCTATATGCTGCAACTCATGTATGCACATGTCTTGTATATAATGAAACATCTGTATGTACAAAGCCTATCTATACTACAACCTATGTACACCTTTAGAAAGATAGGTTTTTCACTTTTTCTGAAACTCAAACATTTTGTTGCATCTATCACATCAAATCTACAACATGCCACTTTATCTTGTCTATAGTGTTGACCTATGAATATATCATATTACATATCCCTTAACCAAGTACATCTATGTCTCTCTAGTCATGTGCCATACATGTGTGTACAATCATGAACAAGTGTAATAACCCTCACATGGACTAGACATCAATCCCTCACTAATATGCAACCTCACACTACACAAACAACTTCACAACGACTTCATAACCACAAACTCTCAATTGTGTACCAAAAACACTACAAGATATGCCTCAACACTAATAAGATGCAACAAAGATAAATATCAAATATACCAGCTCTTTATTTATGTAGATATTATTTATGCAATGAGTTCCATACAACCAATATACTCTCTAGGGAAAATCCTCAAACCCCCATAACCATATCTCATGTAGAAAACAATATCCAACTACAAATAGAAATAAGACATACCTTTTGAACCTGTAGATAAATCTGTTGTACCTAATCATTATAGACCTTCCTGGGAGATTTCTTTCAAACTCTAGAGACCTGGCATATTCATCTCCTCAATCTTTCAAGTATTTTCTCAACTGTACGTGACCTCTTCTTCTTCAACATGCATATTTACACGATTTTTCTCCTTCAGCCTACATATGTACATGCTTTGTTCCACTACATCCCATGTACACCTAAAAAAATAGGGTTTTTTTCAGTAATTCTGAAACTTTCTTCATAAACCCTCGTTATCTCAGATTTGCATAACTTCAAATGTATCAATCAATACTTGTAATAAAATTTTCACAAATAATAGATATTCAATGTGGTCAATAGATAAAAATAGGAGACCCTTTCTCTCATATTTATACTTTCCAATTAGCTTCCTCTAGGGGTTATCTTCTAACCAACTTAACCCAACTTCCTTCTTTTAGGGATACCACACTTCTAACCACTTGGCCACTTATAACCAATTTATCCACAAATAGTAAACTCTCAATTTCTAGTTGCAACTAATTTATTTTTTAATTATTTTATTATTGCAACAACTTAACCCATGATTAAATCCTAGTTTCGCCCACTTTAACTAGTCAACTTCTTCTAGGAGTTTCTAGAATATTTTGACTTCTTTGACCTTCTAGGGGTTTCTAGACAACTCATGAGGGTTCACTAACTTCAGAAGACCATAACTCTCTAACTGGGAGGAGTTATGTGGCCTTCCACATATCACCGTAAATGGCATGACATGTACTATCTATCTAGAATAGTATTACCAGAAAATATACTAATATTCGTACAATTATACCACAAAAAAACTTGAGTCCCTTAACTATATTGTTGGGGCTACCATAATTTTCTACTGGACTTCATTCAAGGGTTGACATGAATAAAAACCAACCCAATTAATCAAAAGTAAATCGATATCTCATTTTGTTAAAAACATTATCTTTGTCTTATTCATATTCATAGAGCAACACAAATATTTCTTTCTTTCTTTTTTCCGATTCCTTGTACATATTTGTCTTCAATCTGTATTTATGAGAACTCATCAAGGATATATGAGAATCAATCGATCTTATCTCTCCATATCGATCTCTTCTTATATCTCCATCTTCTTAAGGTTCATACCACCCCCATCTCCTATTGTTGTCACCCAGCCAAATGAAGGAGGCAATAGCTCCATTGTTGTAACTTGTATATTACATAGGCATTCAAGAAGAGATACATTAAGGAAAACATATCAAGACACACATACTCAAGAACTATTTGTGGGAAGGTTAACCAACTGAGTTCATATTCCTTCTTCAAGAGTATTTATACATAAGACAAATGGTTGGAGCAGTTGCACCTGCTCCAATGAATCTTTAGTTAGGTGAGTTTATCCTTTAATATACTTTATTACATGTTTTATTACATATATTCCTATATTCACTTATGTATGATAATTTCTAATGTATAATGTGTGATGACTATTACAAGGGACTAAAAGGCCTCCCAACACACTTTTATTTCTAGTTTTTGGTAGTATTTATAAGGGTACTTTATTTAGAAGAGTATTGACATTATGATTTTCTTTCATATTCCTAAATTGTAGTTTGGCAGACTTTACTAGTAATATCATTAAGTCCTAGCCAAGATGGATCCCTACAAGCATTGCATACATGATTGTGTGCATTATTTAAGTTGAAGATTTATATTTTTTAAATTTCTTCATTATTGTTATGTTTGACATATAAAACCATTTGTTTGTGAACAGTTGCTAGGTGCTTCAAAAGAAAACAAATTTGATCTTTCTAAGATATCCATAGTAGGTTTGCATGGGGAATGGATTTAAAAAAGGGGTGTGATTCTTATGAAAAACAATAGAACTATCTACATGTTTGGGTGTATTATATTAGGACACATTTTATAGAACTTCCTTTGGATGCATTTTTCTATCATACAAGTATACAACAGGATAAAACCTCTCCTACTCTTTTATTACAAATCTATGAAATTTCCCATGCTTTATTTTTCTATTTTAACTTGAATGAATATGATCAAGTGGGTTGTATGTTAATTTGTTTATCTTTATGGATTTTCAAGCTATTTGGAGAAGCTAGAAAACTTGATTTTTTTACCTTACCGTGAATCATAATATATAACCAAAATAGAATACCCAAATCTAAAAAAATACCACAATGTAAAGAGTTAAGCATTTCTAGGTAAAGGAATCTATTTATAACCCAACATCTATATATACAACATAACTTAGTGGCCACTGATTAGGATTCTTGTAAACTCTATTCTTCTATCCTACCTCTCAATGGATATCCATCAAAATAGGTTATTTAGATGGTAGCTTCTAACAACATCCATCTGCAGATGTGCTCTTGGACGTATGGAATGCCCAACCAAGAATACTTTGAAATGGATGAAAAACAACCATATTCCAATGGACCCTTTAAAATAGCTTTATATAATGTTTATCATGCCTTAAATGTTCCTAAGAAACCTCTATAGAGGACCATACACAATCAAAATGCAAGGACCCCACACAACTATTGTTGTTTATGACTAGGCTCAATCTCCTTCTACCATGTTAGCACTCGAAGTCCTTAAAACCTAACTTTCTCAAAGAAAGGCCTTTTGGCCACTCTTGGATCAATTGATCCTTGATATTCTTGGTTAATTACATTTTATTTGGACAATTTTGAGCCTCAAATCCTTCCTTTTGTTGCAATCCAAATCTTGATCATAATAAAAACCTAATTGTTCACCATTACATTGTGAGGGGCATCAACTTGTGTTATGTCTACCATGGTCTAGAATAAGTTAGGTTCTTTAAATTTGATTCCATCCACCATCACCATCCATTACTACAATGGATTCCCTTCCCTCCTACAAGGGTTTTACCAAAATTTCCCCATCTAACTAAAGGGAAAAACACTTAGAGGTTGTGGAATTCCCATTTTATTATAATATCTTACTAGGAAATAATTAAATGTATTCTATGAAGATGGTTTATTCATCAGTGTTTTTCACCACATAATTCCTTAATGAATGGAATATTGTAACATTTGACTAACTTGAATAATATGAACTAAATGTTATTTCCAATACAGATAATGTGTTTCCCACCAAGTAGGGACTTCATTTCTTCTTGTAACATCAACCATTGCTCATGCTCAAAGACTCGTCCTTTCTTGGGGTATACAAGGGACCCCCACCCAAAAATAGAAAGAGCATAAAAAAAAGTCTTATCAATACCAATGAACACCATTTCCACCTTATAATATCTAAGGTCTTGATTAATGGTTTTATATAGACCTAGGGTAAAATAGGGAAGGGGGGTTGGGATAACTAGTTGTTTTCATACATAATCGGCTAAGAGAAGAAATTCACATAAATACTAATGCATATATCCCACTCTTGAATCTATCTCCCAACCTTTCATTTTGATTCTTTTGAACATATATCAACTAACATGGTTCCACCACAAGATCCTTCGAGAGTGTTACACTTTTTATTCTAATGTGTTATTAGGGAACCCACCACCGATTATTTCACTCTTCACATCCACTCTAATATCCATCAGATTAATGGATTGGGTTTGTTTGAGGGTAAACATCTCAAGGATTGAAGAACCGCCACTATTTGTTTTGAAGAAGGATCATTTTAACTCAATTCATGTTCTCTAAGAGATGGGTCATTTTCGTGCATTATGTTAAACTGAAAATGAGCACTCGAGCAAGCACCGATTTGTTAGTGTTATAAAGATATGTTGGAAATACAATATTTGGTATCCATCTATCTGAATAGGTGAAACCATCAAACACACCTTCTGTACATCCCTTGATAGGATAATTTATGTGTTAACTTGGCTTTGGTGGATATACACATAGGAGGAGATGAGAAATAATTTTGAGTTGTTTCTTATTCTCAAGAGAGCATGTGTAGCTTGAACATGATATATGTCTCAAATCTAGGTCTTGGTGATCATTGTCAAGGTTATTTATTCATTTGACCCTCCACCCCTCTCATCAAAATAACATCACCAACCTACAGGTTATGAGTGGATGATCTACTGATCATGTGAACACACTTCTAAGGGGTGGAGGGACAACCCACTCGTCTCCTCTTGAAAACAGGTTATCTAGGTTAATGAAGCATCTCAATAAGAATATATTCATGGGGTTTAACATGAAGGGGGAATGGATTCCATTATATTTTAGTGGGTTGGTTTCTACAAGATCTAATTGAGATTTATTGATGGATGAAGAATAATAAAATATATTTAGAGTTTATATCAATATATATTGTTTGAGAATATTTTTTTTCTATTAAGAAAGAGATATTTTCCCAGATATATTTGAACAACCACCTCTCTAATTTACACCCATGGAATAACAACCAACCACCTCCATCACTTTCTCTTTCCTACTGCATAGTAAACTACCTCTAATAAGAGAGGACTAGAACCTAGTGTTGATCTAATTCCCATAGGAAATATAATGACCACTCAATACCCTCTTTAGTATCTAGTTCTAGGTGAATACATAGCCCTATTATAACTAGACCATCCTTTCTAACAGATTTGGTAACATGAATGAGTAGATATGAAATTTTTTACTCTCTAACACCTTAGTACTAAGAAACCACTATGACTTTGTGTTGCATGACCATGATAAAATACTTCATTATGTTGAATTGAGAGGGAAGGGAGACCTAGAATAAAATAATGAACATGATAAGATATCTGGACCAACCATATCGATTCAAACCTTATAGGTATAATAGTTTTATCAAAGGTACTATTTTTTCATTAGGAAAACACTAGATTGGTATCTCCCTTAAATAATTCTCAAGCAACGAAAAAGAACTTATGTGTCAAGCTACCTCTAATAATGAGTCCAATTCATCACTCTTCAAATTAAAATCTAAGGGGAGAGAAGGTGTTGGTTTGGTCTTACTTTAGAACTTGATCTATAAGTACCAAAAAAGGGAAACAAGACCTTACCTACTATCCTCTTAGTGATTTGGTTGACACAGAAGGGAAGGAAATCCCTCTAGTGTTTGTTCCCACTCACCTCCTATTTTGTGATAAATAAGAAACCTATCCCACTACACCCTGGAGCATGGTGAGGGTGGTAGGATTTTATATGTGAAAATATAAATAATTGGTTGGAAAAATTCATCAAGAGAGCATACTTCAAACTCCACAATTCTTAGGGGAGGATGGGTAATTTTAATAATAATATGAGTATTCATTAGTCAATTTGATAATCCATCTTTTTTTTATCAAAATTGTATCTATATATATCCCACCCATGTTCAAACCAATTCCTGTTAGGATCTCTTAACATTGTTCTTCCACCATATCTTCTTAATACACAATGAGATATAACAAGTGAACAAGAGTATATAGTTTTTTTTTACTTGTTGAAATATTGGTATCCTTATTTAATATGGATATCAACTAGTTGAACAAATTCATTCAAAGAAAAAGAGGAAATATGGACTAAAGGAATATTGCATTTCACTCACACTATTTTCATATATTTCTTTCTCCCTTATTCATCCAAAATGATGATTTATTGATTTATCGAACATGGTTAATTTCAATGAGACATCGAATAAGTATAAAATATCTTGAAGAAGATTGAAAATAGATTGATTTGTTGAAATGAGATTAAATATTGAGATTGATTGATCATCAAACACCCATACATAGGCCTTTAACCGAATGAGCACAAGATATAATGGGTTAAATCAACCTCTTCTCAACTAGATATCTTCAATATAATATATAAGAACATGAAATCATCTAGTATAAAGTCTCTCATCTCAACATAATCAATATAGTTAGAGCAACATAAAAAGTGGTAATCTCCTAATGATGCCCTCTTTTGATACATATCTCTTCCATTGGTTTTTTCTATCACACTACTCTTGTTCTCTCTGGTTCTTCTTCAAAATAGATCATGTTAAATGCAACACATTTAAAATATAGAGAAACCAAAAACAAGGAATTATTCCCCAGCCAGAGAACCCCTAACCCCAAACATATATTCTTTTTCTTTGAATAAAAAATGATAATGATGAAAAAGGAAATAATAGTGATCCTCTACTTCTTCTATCAATATGATTTGGTGCTCTATACCCATCCAAGGAGGATTAATTTTATTATAGGTCAAATACATAATATATTCATCATTCTGAAAATGGGTACTGATATTGATAGATAATTGATAATCACTCAGAGACTTACTAATAGTATTGGTTGTTTAGACTTACCATTTATACTGATAGAAACTTTGTATCCTATTATTATCAGAGTATTTGAGAAGGACCTTTTGAACTTGATTTATAATAGATGGATAAAATATAAAGGTCTAATTTAATGAGAAATAGATCAACAAATATCAAGGATATGACTAGAGATTGATTGATATCATGAATCATTCAAAAGATTTATCTTTATAATATAGAATATCTTCTCTCTTGACCTCAAAAGTGTTGGTGAGAGGAAGGGAATTTACTTGTTAGATATCTACTTTGTATGAATGTTTCTTAAAATGTTCTCTAAGGCCCCAAACATTGATATAATTGGAGGAACATAGTTAATAATCCCCCCAACCACCACAAAAGACAAGGAAGACGTAGATGGTTTTTCATTTAATCTTATCAATGATTGGGTTATCGACTATCCTTTTGAATCTTCTATTGGTTTTATTTCTTTCAAAACTGTCACTTGTTGATCCTTGTTCCATGATGGTCGAGTGTTTGAAAAAGAGAGCTCTTCATTTGAAATGATTGAGAAGATATTAGGGGTGAATAAAAGGAAAGGGTATATATTTTTGGGTGGCCTTGTTGCTTGCTTGGGTAAGAAAAAAATTTGAGAATTCATCTAAGCTCAATCATAATGCACATTATTCAAGTGAGAATGATCTTTAGATTTGAATGAGCACTCATGATCATATTTTAATGGGCAATCAAGATTATTAGAAGATACCATAGCATGTGAGTGATCTTGTTCCATCTCTTAAGAGTGCTCATGTGATCTTTCTCATTCACTCAATATTTCTCATGTGATATTGATGAAAACATCATGATGAATAATATTCATCACTGGCCATACTTTATTGATCCCCCCCTAAACGTTGAAGCATGGATTTTGTTTGATATTTTAAGGTTGGATTATAACACATCTCAAAATAGGTCCCTCCATTTTTCACTTTTTAAATTGTTTTATCTCAATCATAAGATGTAAGTCTACCCTTTTGAATCTTTTACAAAGGGTTTTGGGTTGGGTAATAATGTTTGTTTGATGTATATTTTCTCGTTATGGTAAATAAATCTTCATCTCTCAAAATGTGTTGTGATGAAAATGTGTTCGATTGATTGATAACACTAGTGAATATATATAAAGAACATCGATGTGATGTGTTGATCGAACAACCAACCAACCCTGCTAGTTATCAAGAAGTAAGAAGTAGAATAAATCATATCAAAATCAAAAGAAAATCAAAGAAACTCAAGATCAATCAAATAAGTTCTTGAAGAACCTCCCACTACTAATGAAAAGGGGGGCAATATAGCCCCTAATCTTATTTTCTCCTCTTTGATCTTGTGTTGGGTTGAACTACATACACTATATATTTAGGGAACGATAGGGGTTTAGGGTGGGAGGGAACCTTGTTATGGAATAGAGAATCATATAATTTAAAGATAACATAATTTCATCTAGGAAAGGGAGAGGTAGAGATTGATTGGTATTAGTTTCATTCTTCTATAGACGGTGGAGGAGGAATATGAGCTCATTCTCAAAATGGAAATTGGGAGTAGAGTTATGATTTTGATTCAAGAAATAGATATTCATAAGATAATGCATTCATCAATGATCATGATGTAGGTATTATATAGGGATGAAGAAGGTGATGAAGTTTGAAAAGGTGGAAAATTATTTGATCACATATCTAAAAACTATTGAGTGGGTCTATCTATTGGTAGAACACCCACTGCCAGTATTTTTTTTCATCACCACAATTCAGAACCAGAAAGGACCAACACTAAAAGGAATGGTCATTGATATATGAACAATGATGGAATCTCACTCCAAGATCAAATAAATGAACTTGAGTTTCATTAGAAATATTGGATTGTCTAAAGAATGATTCTGATATACAAATGATCACCTCATATTGAAAAGAAGTATAGATAATAGTTTGAAATGAAGATACATAAACAATTGAATTTGTTCAGAACAAATACACGAATTATGAAAAACGTGATTTCAGTCAAAACATTGTGCAATTCGAAGGACATATAAAAATTTGGTTAAGACCAAGCCCATATATTTTTACGAATGATTTATCCTACCCCACTATGTGCACCTTGTATTGGATCCAACCTAAAACCCATAGGGAATATATATATATATATATATATATATATATATATA
>JZKD02S1641792.1:784829-817902 GCA_000966675.3 Picea glauca
TCTCTCTCTCTCTCTCTCTCTCTCTCTCTCTACACACACACACACACACACACACACATATATGAGATAAAGGGTACAATTATAATGAAAGGGTGCAATGAAGTGCTCGCCTACATACAAATATAACACCATAAATGCAAGAAATTCAATATATAGGGATTAATAATGGGTTTTATGCACAACATGGGGATTTTTCTAGGGGTTAAAACCCTTCTTATTTATTCTTATTGTTCCTATAATTACTCATAGTCTTTCCTTCTAGTTTACCAATCGAGTGTTCCTAGACTCACATTTATTATAGTTTTCTTGGGCTTGGGCTCCAAAGGAATGCAACGAATATTGGGAGAAGATGAAGAAGAGATACAATATATACCATATCACAATAGTTTAGATATCTTTGAATTCAAGGTCTTAGAGGATGATTGATAAGAAGAGGATACTACCCAAGAGGAGGTGCCCTTCAACTAATTTAAATTTTGAAATGAATCGTGTGCATGATTTTGATTTTGGAGAGTGAGCTTCTTCAATATGATAGATGATAATAGGAATTCCCCTTAATTTAGATACATAATAGATATTGTTTCCTTCCTTTGGATTGGGGAGGTTTCTTGAACTATTTTATGAGGTTTGGAGTGTTCCTACAATTAATGATACTCTACTTTCCCCCTTTGTTCCCATAGGGCCCTTAATCCATAATGGGAAAGGGTGTCCTACTTCGGGGACAACTATGACTAATATATAAAATGGGGTTATGAAGAGAGAGAAAGGGTGCACCCCCAACTCCATGCTATGAGTTTCCCTCCTCCTAGGATCACCTCAAATGGGAGGAGGTTATGTAGGAGGTGAAGGGTAGGGGGAGGGAATTCATGTTACATATAGAATCTGGTCATTCCAAGAAACTTCATTCCTTCATTCCTAGGTTCACCTAAAATGGGAGGAGGTTAGGTAGGTGGTGAGGGGTAGATTTAAGGTACCAGATCTATTATAATAGCTAAAAATAGAAATATTGTAGAGAATAACCATGGAACAACACAATAGATGAAACCACAACACCAAAATAATACTTTTATTGATAGGAAACAATGTTCACTTTCCTCTTCGAGGAGGAAACCTCCAATATAGAAGCACTCTATAACAATAATTCTCAATACAAAAATTTCTATGCCCTCGAATCCTATTTATACTAAATATATCTATCAAAAAAACAATCTAGAGGAAGATCTTCTCGAAGAGGACGTTTCTATTAGGTCTTATTACATTTGACTTATTCTTCCTTATTACTAGGCCTTATTAATGTTGGCATTTATTACATGGAAAATATATTAATCTATGTACCTACGTGATGGGTTAGGGAGTTTATGTCCCTAACATGCACTACTACATATGTACGAAAAAATCAATCTCGTACTCCACTAGTACAGATAAAATCGGTCCTATTGACGAATTTTACTTGATTTTTTTGTATATTTTTTTTAAATACTGACATTCATCGACTATTCGACGACATGGTATTTATAGTTGGCTATCCGATGGTTACAGGTGTTAACATTCATATATTCAATGGTGGAAATGGTTAATGATTTTTCTTACCAACTATTGACAAAGTCAATATTTTTGTCCATTAACAAACATCTCTCTAGTCAATAGTCGTCGGATGTCCGATGAAAAAATGATATATAATTTAAAAAGTTTGAAATATTTAAGACATTTGACATTGTTCCTATACTAGCAATGGTTTGCATAGGTTATATGTTAGGATATTTAGACACTTAGGAGTTAGTTAATATCTACTTGGTCTAATTTTTTCTTAGGTAAAAGTGTGTTTCTTAGTGTGTTTCTTTAGTATGCACTAGTATGCATTTGTAGTCAGAAAATTCGACGGTCATGATATGTTCTCGACATAGAGTTATATGACGGTTCATATTATCCTTCATCTTAATGACCATTGATTTGTGTATTAACACCCGATTGGTCCATGATATGTATTTAAAGAGAATGGAGGTTCATTTGTTGATGATCGATTGTGAGAAACTCTCTTGTAAAACATTTTTGTAATCTTTTTCTTTTGCATTAATAAACTACTCCAAGTGGCCATGTTGGCTGGAGTCATGGATGTTTCCCCATAGGGTTTTACCACGTAAAAACATCAGCGTGTTGATATTTGATATGTTTATGTGAGTGGTTACTGAATGTGTTCATCCTCTATTTTAATGCCTATGTTTTTGAACATGGTATCAGAGCCTGTTTGTAGACCCACTCATGTTGTAGATCGAGATCATGAAGCTGAGTTTGCTCATCTCCATTTTATGTAATTTAATTACATTTATGGGCTGAGAGGACTATTATATTGCATCCAAAGTGCTCATTTTAGTTAGTAACACTTTTCGTTTCCCTCAAAAAGGTTTTTGTTTTCCCAAGATACGACCATTTCAATCAGATCTAGAGGTATAAGGTATGAATACACATTTTAAATTTTTTTGCAGAGTATTATTTTGGTTATATATTATTTATTTTTGGGTTGCTACTCTTTTAGACTTGTGTATTCTCTTTTCCCCGCGCTTTGTGCGATCTCTAAAAATCATAAAAAAATAGGAAAATGTGCATCTTCCGAGTAAGCTAACTGAGATCTAACCCTTGTTGTTATTGAGAAGAATTTTTTTTTCTTGTGTGAAAAGAGTTTTTTTTAGCACACTCTCCAAGGCCGTCTTCAACAACAACAACAACAATCCTTTTTCTAAACAATACAATATGTTTTTCTAGACCATTTGGTTAAAATGTTCCTTAACAAGTAAGAGTTATTGAGTTCAAGTCTCTCTTTTGCTACTTTTTTATGAAAAAGTTCATGCTCAAATTGTAAAGTGTATATCACTTCAAGTATAAAAGTGAATCACTATAAGTAGATTTAATATTTTATTTTAGAGTTATTTATTTTGCATGGAAATTTTCTTTTGTAAAGTAACTTCATTGTAAAAGTGATCTCCACTTCTGTTTATAAAAGTGGGTCACTTCGTAAAGCAACTTACACCAACACGTGGTCCTTGGGTTACCATATATGCCCTTTTTTAAAAGGGCATAACTTTCACATCCGAAGTCCGTTTTTAGTGTCATTTTTTTAAAACCACATAATTTTTCAAGATCTTTCCATCGCGATCATTTTTTTTATTTTTTAATTCCATATTATCTACATATTTAATATGGATTCTTCTAGTAATCTTTTGCTTACTAGCACCAACTACTTCCAATGGAAATATCATATGGAGGATTTATTAAGAAGTAAAGTCTTGTATCAGATTACCTTGGGAAAGGAAAAAGAACCTACTGATGTTGATAAGAAAGTCAAATGGGATAATAGGAGTGAATAATCACATGGACTAATAAAAATCTCCATCTCTCTTGATTTAAGGTTCCACCTTAAAGAAATTGATGACCCTGATGAAGCTTGGGAAAATATTGAATCTTTATTTGGTAAACTCAGTATTATTCGAGCATAATAGTTAGAAAATCAAGTATTAACCTTAAGTCCAAATGATTTTTATTTCCTTGGAGATTATCTATCTAATTTTAAAACACTCACAATTTTGTGTGAAGAATGTAAGATAAAAATGGAGGAAGAGCATTGCATCTATCTTATTTTTTCTAAGTTATGTAGTGCATATTCTTTGTGTGTATCTACATTTTATTCCATGAGAGAGGATCTAGGGAAATATTATCTTTTTTTTTGTAAATAAAAAGATGATCTTTATATTAATTCCAGTTGAGAATTTACAAAAGGACCTGCATCCTGTCTACTTACAAAGATGCCTACATCCTATCTACTTACAAATATGTCTACAACCTATCAACTTAAAAAAATGCCTACAACCTATCTGTTGACAAAGATGCCCACATCCTATCTTCTTACAAAAATTCATGCAACCTATTGGCTTACAAAATTGGCTAAGATAAATGGAACCATATCAACGATTCTGATCTCCTTTGTGACTTTGCGACTTAGCGGCTTTTCTAGATCGACGGTTCAGATCTCCTTGAGCACCAACTGTCTAGATCCTCTTTTGTATTTCATGATTTTGTATATCAGAAACTTCGCGGCTTGGACTGACAGCTTCCTCCATGCTTAAAACTCCCAATTACCGAGTTCCCAAATTTTTTTCACGTCCGATCAATGGGACCAGATCGATGGTCTAGACCTCCTTTAGCACCATCGGTCTAGATCTACTTTCGAATTTCATGATTTCATGTTTCGCGACTTGGGGATGCAACTCCCTTCATGCTCCGAACTCCCAAAACTTGAGTTCTCAAAATTTTCTCGCATCAGATCAATGGGACCAGGTCAACGGTTAAGATATCCTCTAGCAACAAAAGTCTAGATACTCTCTTGCATTTGGTGACTTCATGACTTGGACAAAAAGCTCCCTCCATGCTTCGAACTCCCAAAACCTGAGTTCACGAGATTTTCTCACATTAGATCAATGGGAACTGAACGACGGTCAAGATCATCTCGAGAATCAACGGTCAAGATCCTCTCTCGCTTGTTGAAAATTTGTCAATTTGGGAAACAACAACCTCCGTGCTCCCGACTCCCGATTGTCAAGGTCCATGAATCAACTACCAACTAATGTTCTTCTTTGTTCTCTCCTGAGCTTATAATCATTTCTAACTTGGAAGATATGATAATTAGACAAAGGTGGCACTCCGTTTGGATTAGGGCCATCCATCCGAGAAAGCTCCTCGCATTGGAGCCACAGGGGAGACCTTTGGGACTGCCTGGAATCGTGGAGAATTATCTATTGCTTAGAGTCAACTCCTGCATTGGCTAGTCTGTCTGCAACTTTGTTTGCACTTCACTGAATGTGTGAAGGGATTAGAGTTAGAGAGGGTCTGAGAAGAGCCTAGAAGTTGTAAACAGGGCCAAGGAGGCACCAACTAGGTGTGATTTTCTCTGGATCTCGGCCATTTAAGATTTTTTTTGCCAAGTCTATTATGATTTTGGAGTCTCCTTCAATGATCAGACAGGTGAGGTTTTGATCTAGTTCCATTTTCACTCCTTTGATAAGACCCCAAAGATCTGTTGAATTATTGGTGTCACATGCGATATTTTCGACGATGAGGCTTTGATTTGGCCTGAGCTATTTGTTATGATCGTGCTATAACCTGAGTGTCTTGGATTTCCTTTTGATGCGCCATCAAAGTTGACCCTGTGGAAGCCTTGCAGGGGGAGGAGCCACTTAGAGGGACTGAGGGATTTTGAAAAAAGAGGCGGTTGCTAAGGAGGGATGGAGAGTGAAAACAAGAAGCCCCAGGAATTGAGGAGTGAGAGCTCACCTGGGTCAGTTGGGAAGTCTTCCTTGATCCATGATTGTAGTTGAAGAGTTTTCTGGAGATGCATGAGGATTGTGTTCCACGGGAGGGTGGGAGGAGATGGATGGGAGTGAAATATTCTTCTGTTTCTCTCTTTCCATAGTTGACAAACTATGAAGCCTAGTAAGAGTTGTCATGTTATGTTCAAGATAGGGCTTTTGAAGGGACTAGAGCCCTAGTCCCTAATGGTGCTTATGATGTTGTTTTTAACTCGTTTGTTTTTTCTAATGAACTGAATGGCTTGGTTCCAGATGTTCGTACTGAATGGATAGTTATTTAGAGGGTGCTCCATGGTTTCTGCCTGGAGATGGCAGAGATGGAAGATCAAGGGGCTGATGAAAACTTTTTTTTGAATATTGTCCAAGGTTAAGATCTTGTTTTGAATTATAAGACAAAGGAAATTAGAGATTTTGGGATAGAGTTTTGATTTCCATATTGTTGTCCAGATGCTATGTTTCTAAAGGTTATGGAATTTCTCCTGAAGACTGTATCCCTCCTTGAGAGTGAAGCTTCCATGAGGTGTGTATCCCCATTTGAGAATGTCTTGGTATGTGATTTTTCAGAAGTTCCTTTGGCTTGCAGCTTGTTTCCAATGCTACAGGTCACAATCCATTTCCACTTGGAGTTCTTAATGATTAGATTTCCAATTTCACCAGGGAGAGCTGCTAGGGATATCTCTCCACAAATCTACCACTTTGAGAGTGGCCAGATATTGAATGTGATTTTCATAGGATTGTAGATTTTCTTCTAGTTGTAGGGGTGTCATTTGTGGTCAGGAATCCATCTAGAATAGAGCATTCTAGCCATTGCAAACTTCCCAGAAAGCATGTTCCTATATGAGTGGTCTATTTTTCTAGGTCGCATATCAGATGTTGGAGCCTTCGATTTTCTCTTGCATTCTTATGAGTTGATTTTGATGCGTTTTTGGGGCATATTTGCATTTCCAGAGTTTTTCCCAGATCTTTGCTGGTGTTTTGAGCCATATCCAACAAATTCTTTCTCTCGTGATGTTGTTTAATTTTCCAGGGTCCCGAAGGCCCAAACCACCTGAGGATTGGGCTTGCATACCTTGTCCCAACTGACAAGGGCCCATTTTTTGTTCGGGTTGTGTCCATTCCATAGAATGTTTCTTTCCAGATTCCTTATTTTCTTTACGACAGATTGGGGGGTAGCTAGGGCTGAGAAGAGGTAGGTTGGGATGGATTGGAGGAATGACTTTAAGAGAACCAATCTGGCTGGAAGGTTGAGGGATCAAAAGGTCCAGTTGCTAATACGATTGGTGATGGAGAGTAGGAGGGAGTCCTAGGAGATGTTTTTGGACACTGAGTCAGAGAGAGGGAGTCACAGGTAGCGAGAGGGAAAAGTGAAAATAGGGGTATTCAGAAGTTGAGAAAGGTGTTGTTGGATTGCTACAGGAGTATTAAAAAATAAGAGTTGTGATTTGGCCAGATTAAAGGTGGTGTCGAAGGCTTCGCTGAAATCAAAGAGGAAGGAACTTAGTTTGATTGATTCTTGCATGGTGGGGGTGTTCATTAGCAGTGTGTCATCAAAAAATTGGTCGTGAGAGGTTTCCATTTGTAACCCATGAAGAGGGAGGCCTTAGAGAGATCCATTTTGAATTGGGGCCTTGATATAGCATCCTAGACCTTCAACCATTATGAAAAAGAGCAAAGGGGAGAGAGGGTCACCTTGACTTATTCCTGTTGAGGGGGATAAGGGTTGAGAGGGGATACCATTGATGAGGATATAGAAAAAGGTTGAGGAAATGAGGTTCATTATCCAAGACATCCAATCATTGTTGAAACCAAAATCCAATAGGAGATCTTTCATGTATTTCCAACTTAATTTGTCAAAAGATTTTGAAAGGTCAAATTTTAGAAGCATACCTGGAGTATAGGTTCTTTTGAGTGAGTGACTGATTCCATGGAAAAGTGTAACCTTGTCCATGATTTTCCTTCCTTTGACATATCTTGATTGCTTCTTGGAGATGATGAAGGGGAGGATTGGTTTAAGTATTAGAGCTATGACCTTGGAGATGATTTTGTAGATCACATTGCAAAGAGCTATGGGTCTAAAGTTTTTCGGATTTGTGACCCTTTATTCTTTGGGAATTAGAGTAAGGAAATTGGCATTTAGTGCTGGAAGAAATTTTCCTAAGCTCTGAGATTATTCCACTAGTTGCCACACTTTCTCCCTTAACATATAACAACATGAGTGGAAGAAGTATGTTGTGAAACCATCTTGACCTAGAGCCTTGCCTATGGGTAACTCCTGAATAGTGTGATCAACTTCTGATTGTGTTATTGGTGTCATGAGAGCCTCATTATGTTCTTGGGTGATTATAGTTGGTATATTTTGGGTCACCCTCTCTATTGCTAAGGTGTGGTCCACATTGGGTTCTGAGAGAAGATCCTTGTAGAAATCTTCCATCTCGTGTGTTATTTCCTGATGAGTTTACAGGGTGTTTCCTTGTGAGTCATCCAACTTTGTGATATGATTGATGAGGCATCTATGGATCATGGAATGATGGAATAATTTGGTGTTTTTCTCTCCCTCATTGAGCCATTGAACCTGTGATTTATGTCTCCATAGGATTTATTCTTGCTTGTCTGTTTCTTCTAGTTACCTTTTGAGTTCATTCTCCTCCTTCTGCTAAGTGATTGTATATCCTACATGAATGATTTGTTTCTGAAGCTTATCTAGTTTTTGTTCCAGTATTTTCCTTTCCTGGAAAATGTTACCAAAGACTTCTTTGTTCCATTTGCGCACCTGTTGTTTGAAATATTTGAGTTTTTGCTGGAAACAATACATTTTTGTACCTTTCTGATTTTCCATAGTGCTCCACCAATGGCGAGCTAGCTCCTGGAAATCTAGATGGGAGAGCCAAAATATCTCAAATCTGAAGGATTTAAGCTTTGGGGTAGTAATAGTGTCAACCCAAAGCTGAACTGGCCATTGGTCTGAGCCTACCTTCAGGAGGATGTTTGAATCTATTAGGGGGCCTTCCAAAAGGAGAGTTTTTGAGATGAAGAAGTGATCAAGATTGCATGGTATTTGTTGGTGACCTGATATTTTATTGGTCCAAGTGTAGGTGCCATTTCCATTCTCCATATCTACCAATCTGAGGTTTTTTATGAGTTCCTAGAATTTTTAGCTATCCTGCTCCAGGTGCTTCCCCCCCTCGTTTCTCCTCCAACATGAGAATCATGTTGAAGTCACCCTCTATTATCCATCACTTGCCTTTTGCTAAATAACCTAGGTAATCCAGGCTCTAAAGAAAGAGGTCTTTGTCTTGGTTTTTCTGCAGTCCATATACATTTGTGATCATTCCCTCCTTGTCTGAACTAATGGCTCTGTAGTGCATTGTGATGGTGCATGGAGTGGATAGGCCTTGATCGAGGATGACTGTAGTAGGATTCCATAGGATGGCTAGGCCTCCTGAAGCCCCTTTTGAGTCCATTTGATAGGATTCACAGTTGTGCTAGCATATTTTTATGATACCTTCTGCAGTTTGCCCTGTGCATTTTGTCTCTTGTATCATGAATATATTAGGGTCTTCCATTTTGATGCAGTTTTGAAGAATCCTTTGTTTGGATTTTCCATTTAAACCTATGATATTATAGGTGAGGATCTTCATAGTTAACAATTTGGTGGGTGGGAAAAGGAGCTCTCTCAGAGTGTGTGAATATGTCCCAAGTTAATCATATAATTTCCCGCCTCCTTTATGAGTTGATGGGATGACTTTCTACCCCTTCGTTTGTTTTCTTTTGGGTGTTTTCTTGAATATTGGTTTGGGTCTATGCTGATCAATAGCCTATATGTAGCCCCTGTTGATGATTTTGTGGAATTTCCTGAGTTGGTCCTCTAGTAAGGTTTGGAGATCCTTCTTGTTGAGTTCTTCCTCTAACCTATCTAGGTAGATTTATGCTAGGTCTTGGTCATCCATTTCCATGATTTTGTCTTCCTCTCTTTCTGGTTATTTCCCTGATACTAGGTGAGTCTGTGGATCTACTTGGTTTGCTGGGGTTTGATGCTTTTATGCCAAATGATATTCCTTGTGCTTGCTGGGATCTTTCCCTGCGGTCTTGTGGGGGTTTTCTACCTCTTCTGCTTTTGGGAGGCGATTAAGGGATTCAAATGAGTTATTATTTGGGTTCTTTTTTCCATTGTTGGTTGTGGTATTCTTATGCGCTTGTATCCTTCGATTTTGAACCCGAGTAAATCCTTCCTTTGGTTTCTCTTCAGCTTCCCTCTTGGGGGGGGCATTGAGAGGGAAGTCTCTGAAAAGGTGTCCATGTTCATGGAATTTTTGACATATGAAAGGGATGTGTTTATAATCTATGGTTTGGGCCCATTCCTCATCTTGTTATTCTAAAGTAACTATGCCTGGTAGATCTTTGAAGATGTTCATATAGACACATATCCTATCATAAGAGGTGTATTTTCTTTGTTTGGTAGCTTCGAAAGATTTGACATATTTACCCAGGGTATTTCTTATGCCCAATAAAATTTCCTCTAACCAGAATTCTTGGGGTAGGGAATAGAGGTGAATCCATACTATTGTGTATGTGAAGTTTTCCTTTTTTGGGCAAAAGCAGTCTATCCAAAATTGTAGGTAGAGGCTAGCCAAGTTGCATAAATATGGTCCCCCTTCAAATATCTTATCCTTGTCCTCTAGGTTGTAGAATATTACAGTAAAGAAACCTTCAGAGATCAGTTGAATCTCATAGTCTCCCTTGGGGTTCAACCATGCCTTGATCTAGTGGGCTAGGTCTTTTTCTGAGGGTCGGAGACCTAGGAATTTTCCTATGAGGGAATGGTCTCGCATGAACTGCATATGCTTTCCTATCCTAGTGGTTTTGATGACGTACCTAGGTGCAACCGGTGCTTGTGGGATACATTTGTTGGGTGTCTAGACCCGAGCTTCTTTTGGATGTAAAGACTCAATACCTATGTTCAATTCTTTGCTTATATCCATATCTTCCTACATATATTGGCCTCGTAAGTGCAATGGTGGCTCAAAGGATGGTCAACACACACGCAAGTTCTCTGGATCGTTGGTAGAAAAGTTTCGGTAAGAGAGGGCTTTCACCCCCTGTTGGCCCTTGACCAAGTTTTGAAGAATACTTGGTCATATTTGACCCTTTTTGGGACCACAACAACTTGCCAAAGATGGAGCACAATGTGAAGCAAAAATTAGGGAAGAAAGACCTATTTTAGGGTCCCTTTTAGGGTTTTGGGTTGATGTAAAGGGGAAAGGGATGTCGGCCCATGGGTTTACCCATGCTTAGGCCCATTTTTTAATCTATAAATAGATACTTAGGCAATGTAAGTATATGATGGTAGTAGTACATCTGTGTGCTAGTAGCTGGATCTGTGTGGTCAGATGTATATTGGAAGTGCTATGTGCAAGATTGTAAGGAGATTGGAAAGCTCAGTGAAAGTTGTTGTAGTTTTGTGCTGAAGTGAAAGGAAGAAGGATCTAGTGAGCTATGCAAGTCTTTTGTCTTATGCGAAGTAAGGGTTATTGAAGCTCTGTGTTGTAACTGCTTGACTGAGATAATATAAAGAAGAATACTTTGTGGACGTAGCCCTAGGATGGGGGTGAACCATGGTAATTGTGTGTATTGTGCTCTGTGCTTCGACCTAATGTGTTTATCTCATTCTTGGCTAAGTGATTGTTGTGATTAAATAGATCTAGTTATGCTCTGTGCTTATGATATATGAATGAATGTTAGATCTGATATATAAGATGCTTAGTGCTTGATCTGCTGAATCTAATCTATATTTATGTGGCTAAGTATTGAATCATCTTTAGTCTAAGTATTCACTTCGATGCTATGTGCTATCTGTGAAGTACCATAAGGGTTAAATATTGATGAGTGATCTATGCTAAGTGCCCTGTAAAAGATATAATCACAGATCAATGTCCCAGCTGAGGTTGCAGACATATGAGTCCTCAACCACATCTGCCTCTACCTTGGGTGAGACTTCATCTTCTTCACAGGTTTTTCCAAAAGGGCCGATAGTTAGGGTTTTGCTAGTGCACTCTTGAGCATTGAACCCTGGGTTTTCCCCTGTGCCAACAAATGGTTCCAATGGCGGGACCTGGAACTGTGATTGTTGGGAACTAAAGAAGAAAAAGATTTGTGTGAAATAATCTCTATGCGTAGATGTGTTTCCCTAGTGCGCAATATTCTAATTGACTTACGAAGCTTTGTGCCGAGAAAGAAAGGTCATATCTGAAGGAAAGAGGCCAGATCTACAAGAAAGAGGTTGATATTGAAGAAAAGAATTGATATCTGATCACTTTATGCTCCAAGAAAGGTAAAAGTAGAAATTTCTGCAGAAAAGAGGTAATATCTATAATCTCTAGCCTCTAGTAAAGGTAAGAATAGTTCAAGTTTTAGATCTGAAAGCTTTGTGCTTTATATAGGTAAGATAAATGGAAATTTTTTGTTTCTGAAGCATGAATTTAGGTGCTTGATAGATTTTGTCCTAGCCTGAAAACTAGAGCATTGCTAGATAAAAGACAGTTTGATATGAATAGGTCTGATAGGAATAGTGAAAGATATGTTATACCTATGCATAGAAAGAATTTTTGGACTAACCAATGGATGCAGGATCCTAGAAAAAAAAATGTGTAGGCTAGGCATCATGATCCTAACACTCAGTACAAGAAGAGTTGGGGATCATGGATGATAAAGAGAGGATTAACTCTTTGTTACAATTGCATAAGACCAGGACATATTGCTAAGGAATTCCCTGGGAGAAACCCTAGCTACCTCTGTTGTAAAGATATGGACCATGAAGTATTGGATTTCCCTAGAATGATTGCTAGAATTGAAAAACTGAATATGGAACAAGCAAACTTTGAAGGAGATCAAGAGACTAAAATTATGGAAGAACCCCAGATAGAATTAGAGATCATGTTACTAAAAATAAATAAACCCTAGATGATCATAAGGATGTCAGTTTTTCAGAGATCTTCAAAGAAAAGGAGAAAATCAAAGTAAGAATAGGAGACTTCGACATTGACTGTGCTCTGGATGAGGGAACACCGATGGACATTATGATAGAAAGCACTTGGGAAACCATAGGAAGGCCTATTCTAGTCCCTTCACTAGGAACCATCAGATTATTTAAAGGAAAAATGATAACCCTATGTGGCAGAGTTACCCATATAGCTATGAGTACCCATGGAACTTCGACAGAGGAAGATTTTGAAGTCATTATATTTATTGAGGACCATGCCCCATTTCCATCTTTGTTAGGAAAGATTTGGATTGAAAAAGACCAGATCTGGAGGAAAGAAGAAAAGGAAGCCCTAGAACAGAAGAAGCAAGAACTCATGGAATTTATGACTAGAAGGATCTCCTACTTGATGGAGGAACAAGAGAATATATCTTAGTTGTTAAACACCAGGGAGCTGGATGTTGAAGCTATAAGAGAGTTAGAGGAACCACAGAAGACTGAAATACCTAATCCATATGACGAATGAGTATTACCCTTGGATCTGAAGAAAGAACCTAAGCAGCGTGAAGTGACTATGTCGAGAGAAGATAAGACTCAGAATGGAAAAAGGATGACTGAGACTAAGCTCACTGGTAAAAAGGATAGGAAGCTAAGTAAAAAGAGGGACAAAATTGAAAAGTTATAGAAGACTCCAGAGGAAACTTCACAGAAGGAAAAATCATAAGAATTGAGTTTCGGCGCGATATCAGAACAATGACATTTGGCACTTTGCCATGGCGCAACAATATAGTTGTTGGACCAATATACCCGTTTGACTTCCTCCCTGAATGGGTCGAAAAGAAATTATGGGTTCCCACTAGACTATTGGATAGCATCAGAGTGGATAGAATGGAGTTAATGAAAGCCAAATATCTATTGCAAGCAGACCGTTGCTAAGTTTCCCTACTTATTCTGTCGTGCTACGCACCGAGAATACTTTTTTCTAAGTGAGAATTTGAGCCTGAAACTTGAGATTACTTCACCTTGTAATCATTTCCTTATTCTCGTACTGTTCATCATAGTCTCTGAATTCATTTTCACACCTGAGCTAGTGGACCCAAGCTTGTATGTCGGACGAGCTCAACGCTGTTGAGAAAGTAGTTGAAGAAGTTTTGATTGACCTAATGGCTGAGAGAGTCATTTTTGAGAGAAGGATGTCTATAGGTGTGCAAGCATCATCGAAAGGAGGAGTCCAAGCTTCTCACTCCACTGCTCGCAAAGAAGGACCTTCCAGAACCATGACTGATACAAGAACAAAGCACAAAGATGATATTGCAAATGCCAAGTTGATCCCACGCATTTTTCCGGCTTACATACCACCTTTGAGCGGCAAGATTAACCGCGATGGTGTACCCAGAGACTTTGAGTACACCTTGATCACTATGTATCTTTCGAAAGGGGTGTGCGCAGTACGTGCTGACCAGGATAAGCTCACAACACTGAAATTTAATGATTTTAACCTTGGAGATTGCAAAACCTACATCATGTTAGCTCTGCATAAATACTTAACCAAGACCAAAGGAAAAAATCCTAAGATACTCATAGTCCTGGATAGAGAACCTCGCATAGTCCACACTGCTCAACGTAATGAATATCCCTCACTTCGATAGACACCAGGAAGTCAACACATGTGTCAAATTGTTTCTATATTTCTACCACAACGGATACTTATTGTTGGACCACCGCATCAGTGTGGATCTGACTATGATCAATTAGATCATAGGACTTAGCATGCAAGGCCCTGACCCACAAGAATTTTACCCAAGAAAGACCTCAGACCGAGGACTAGCACAACAAATAAAGGAAACTTATGGAGATGTAGAAAATGGTACGTGAGGCTACAAGGTAGCCTCTATCCAGAGTGGCACAGTGTGCCTTTCATGTTAGCTAATCGTGGGAAATATAGTTCATAAGAATAGACCAACACAGATGACTAGTTTCATAGTTGACCTCGCAGGGAAGTGCATCGAGGGACTACAGATGAATTGGGCACAATATCTTGTAAACCAATTAGAGCTTGATTGCAAAGGAGCACAAGACCAAGGGTATGAGTTCCACTTTAGTTGGTTTCTCATACTCATCACTTTCATCACTTGGGAACTGGTAGAGGGAGCCACTTTTCTAGACATTGAACCTTTTGAACCACTAGCCGCGAAGTTTTGTACGATGTGGTACTCCAATGACATGAAAAAACAGTGGAATTCCAATGTTGTCTTCCACACCTACTTCAACCAAATGAAGAATGCAATTCAGTCTACACTGCAAATCACCCCAAACATACTTCATAGGTTTAGACCTTTGATGAAATTTAGTGCAGACCGCCACTTCACCTATATTATAGCATGCGGTGATGAGCATAAACAACATCTCCAATCCTACTACAAGCTGACAGAAGATGACTTGGAGGAGATTACCAAGGAATGGTCGGCATACCTCCTTGTTGCAGCAGACCCCGTAGACATGTTCGATGAGGAAATCCCTAAAGCAATGCCGAATACAACTTGGCCAAGCAAGACTAAGAAGGATGATGAATTTGAAGATATCCCTATCACTTCCATGAAGACTACTTCGATCTCAGCTATGCAGGGAGGTGATGGTGACGAGCTAGGTGGTACAAAAGTTGAGAAAAACAGAGGCGAGGTTACTCCACCTAGAGAGGAGGAGGATCGCTCTATGAAGAGAAAGATTACACCACCAAAACCTTCCTCCTAAAAGAAGGCTAAGGCCACTTAGGCCATGCTTAAAACTAATCTTACCCCAGATGAATTCGACTTCTTAATTGCCACGTTGAATGATGTTTCACTAGAGCTTGCATAAAAGCAAGAAGCAAAGCAGGAGGAGCTATTCAACCAAATCAAAGGCAAACTTAAAGAAGTGCAGTAGGCACTCCAATCCAGACAATCAGTTTCTACAACACCATTGATAAGCAGAACATCAAGAATAGATGATGTGCCCACTCAATTACAACAGATCATTGATCAAGTTGTTCATCCTCTAAATTGACATCCCCACTACCCTATTATACTCCTCATCTATACCTTCTTGGATTACCTAAGCTTGGATAAATGACAAAGAACACTACCATTAGCCATTGATAAGGTCATAAGGTAAAGTTTAATTAATTCATACATTTTTGTGGTTTATTGAGCTAGGAGATCAAATGTTTCATGTACTAATGATTCAATTTTCCATGTATAACCTTTGACCTCTAGATAAGTCCAATCTTACTATACTAGCTCAGCTATCTAGTACCAAGTGCACCTTCTATTCATATCTGGTACCAAATCTCACCTGTCATGATCCGGTACCAATGACTGTAGACTGTTGTGATCTGGTAACAAGCATTTGTGCACTGTTCAGATCCATTACCATCTACCTGTCACGATCCGGTACCAATACAGGAAGCTGAATGTACCAAGTTTAGCTCCAGATCCTGCCCAAGAAAATTGTTGGATGTTTACTGAATCATGAATGTTTTAGCAAGGCTATGTTAGGATAGTTTTTTATTGCCTCATCCTCATGCACTTCATGTCATGAGGATGAAGCTTAAAATATGTAACCGAATAATTAAATTTGACAATTGACTGATTTGTAAAAGATTTCACCTCCTTGTGTTTCATGACTAAGATTGTTTAAATAGTCATGGAAAGGATGATGGAGGTAGTGGAGAGTTAGCATAACATAGCATGTGAAGTAGCGTTACATATTGTAGAACATATTCTAGGTGAATATTAATAGTAGGACGTCATTTATCTCCATGTCTTGATCGTCTATGATTGAATCTGAGTTGAGTTGTTCACATAGTTTCATTCTAAGTTTTGAAGTTTGAGTAAGAGTGATGTGTGGCTTGAAAGTAATCTTACTGTATACTCCAGTCGCTCACCTGTTGAAGTGGCAAGGGCCCACTGCCCAACAAAGGTCAACATCTTCGTAGATTAGTATTAGCATTTAATTTAAATAGTGTAAATGTTAGATTAGTTGAAGCTTAAATTCTTTCAAATGATAGTAGTATAGTTTAGACAAGGATTTTGATTATATGATTCCTTATAGATATTTACTCACTCTGTTTTGCATACACTCTATTTCTGTTTTTATGAATTTGATTTTGTTTCATGGACATGAATATTGGAAGCAGTAGTCAAATATATTTGAAGGAGAACTAGTGAATTTCACAACAACAAATTGTGAACCACAACATACTCAGTATATTGACTATTGAACTACGCATGATATGTCTTGATGATTTATGTGTGATTTCCCTTTCAGAAGTGTGATTGCATAGTTATTTTTCTGGTTCAGATAGTAGAGTTGATCTGTCAAAAGAACTCCAACTCATACTTGCATGCGCCATAATGGAGTAGATAGTCTCTCTGTGAAGGACAACCAAAGTGTGTTTCAGTTTGCTAGTTTGCTTTCTTTCCATTATACATAATCCAGAATAGTTCTATACTCATGAAATTAGAATTACCTTTCTTATTGGTGTCTTGTAACTCTGTTGATTATGAATCAAAGATTGATAATTAATGAGTGCATTATACTAAACATATAAGTAGCAAAACATTTTGGCGCCGTTGTTGGGGAGCTGCAAACGATAGGACGTGATTTTTAGCTTAGATTGTTTGCATAGTTTTTGAATGCTTTTAAAGGCTTCTTGAGGGAGGAGGATAAAACATTTAAGACATGAGTGAAGATCCATGCATCCACTAGAGTGGGGTTATCTAAAGCCATGTTTCCTTCTTACCTTCTAGATAGAATTAGGATTTCAATTCAGTTAAGAATCAAATTTCCATTTTATGCATAAATATAGAGATAAAAAGGGTAGATTTGTAATCTCTAAAGATTCAAAAACAACCCCCTCACTAATCCAACTAACACTGGTGCAGGAAAAATTCCACAGGGAGAAAATTCAAGGGGAGCCAACGAGGCTCCAGAAGGAGAACTTAAAATGAAAGAATCAACATTGGGGTGGGTAGAACATGAATTTGATGAACATTTAGGAGACACACAAAATCCATTTTCTAAACCATCTATCAGTGGAATGGAAGAAGAATAAGGAAATGCAGTCACGGAGACTGAGACTTTTGGGTTTCCAATCTTGGATATTTCTAGAAACATCAGCATGAAAAATATCCCACTATAATCATTACCAACTTTCAGAGGTATGTCAACTAAAGATATATGTTTATTTTTATTCGAGTTTGACATATTATGTAGAAGCTACAACTACTAAGACGATGCCCAAAAAATTAATCTCTTTCCTGCTACAATGATATATTCATCCTTAAGATGGTTCATGAGCTTAGGAGTAAATAAAATCCTCTCTTGGGATCAGATGAAAGACACATTTTTATAGAAATACCAAGACTATTGTAAGGATAATGCCAAAAATGACATTTTTAAAATGCAACAAACAAAAGATGAAATCCCTGAAGACTACTTAGAAAGGTTCTTATACAACTATCAGAAATCAAGACTATTCACCACAGACCCAGTTGTAGTAAGAAATGTATTCTTGAAAGGTCTTAGAGATGACTGCATAGAAGTTTTAAAATTGTTGAGTTCAGGAGATGTACACCAAAAGGCTTTTGCAAATATTGCAGATTACTGTAGAAGATACTCAAGAGGACAAGCTAAAATAGGGAAAGGACCAAGAGATTATTTTAGCAGAAATACAAAAATAAGCTCAGGGACTGTCACCATAACTGAGTTAGGAAACTTATTGGAGAACTTTAAAATAGACATCTTGAGCACAATCAGTAACCAGTTAGATACTCTAAACCTAAAAAAGAAACAAGAAGAAGAGGTTTCTTTATAAATATTTATTCATAGACGTCGAAAGAAGCACAATGGATTGTGTACACTAGAACACCCCACATCTGAGTGTCCAACTTTACTTGAGCTACAAGCCATGTATAGGGGAGGAGGAGTCTCACAAGAACAACCATACCCTTCCAGAAGACCTTGGATAGCACAAAACCCCAATACATTTTATGACCCTAATGCACAGTATCATCAACAATAATGGGGTCCTTCCCCAATGACCTATACACAATGGATGCCTCAACAAGCTCAAACTCAACCTTGGCAACAAGGTTGGAGGGGACTTGTGTATGGAAATCCCTCTTACCCTACATATCCACAATATCCTACAACCATTTCCCAATTACTAACTAGATTCAACCCACCATAGATGCAATATTTACTCCCACCTCTTATACAATAACAATTTACAACCCCCTTGAATCCTAACCAGTAGCAGCAAGCACCTATAAATGCCAATCAATAGCCACAAAACCAAGCTGCCCACAACCCTCCGAAACTAACAACAATCCCTCCCAAACAATCATTAACCCCAATAATAAAAACACCCACCCAGTGCAAAATACATAAGTTCAAAACTTTCCCACCTATGAAATTCAACTACGATCGAGGAAAGTTGTAAGCTAATCAAATCCTGCAGTTTTAATTCGGGAAGAAAATGATAATCATTTTAAAGAAGAAAACACTCAAACCACCCCTGTAGAAGAAGAGACTTCCCCTCCTATTTCAATCACTTCTCAGTCTATACAAGTACCTCAACAAGTTAGTCTTCCACCCTACCCCGAAAGACTATTAGTGAAGAAACCTGACCCAACCTTGCACGGAGATATAGAGGATGAATTACGAAATGTATGTATAAAAATATCTCTGTTGCAAGCCATTAAGGATATCCCCATAAATGCCAAAATCATAAGGGATCTTTTCATTAAGAAACTAGGAAAGAAGAATAAGGAACTTCCCCTTGTTCAGGTGGTGGGACAATTATCTAAATTTGTTTCTGAAATGCCATACAAATATAATGACCCTAGAAACCCAATAGTCATTGTTGAAATTAATGGTATTTCTTTACCAAACACATTCATTGATTTGGGTGCAACAATTAATGTAGTTCCTTTTGACACTATGCAAAAGCACCAAATCAACTAGTTAAGACCAACCCAAACCATGATAGAGTTGGTAGATAAGTCAGTCATTAGCCCTGAAGGAAGTTTAGATTATGTCACAGTGACTCTAGCTTCTTGGGAATATCCAGTAGACGTTTTAGTCATCTATTATAAATCATCCTCCAAACCAGGACACCCTGTGGTTCTTGTCTGCCCTTGGCTGGCCACAAAAGATTCCTTTATCAACTGTCGGTCTGGTGAGATGACTATATCGAATGGCACACATAGCCAAAAACTTGTTCTCTTCCCTCCTGCCCAACCGGCACAAGAAATATGTGTTTGTCTAGAAAACCCTTATGGAGAGGAAGATTGCATTAGACCCCTGTTAACACTTGAACAAGTAAGAGGAATGCAAGAAAAATCGGATGAACATGTCTTAAGTTTATTTTTGGCTAATACAAATTGCATTGAATACCCGAGGTCTTTTGCAGAATTGTCACACATTTTCAGTTCCAAATTTCAACAAACTTGGCACCCTGATATCACTCAATTATATACTTTATCACCAACGTCCTTAGATAAGGAAGAAACTACTGAACTTTTTGAGATTAGAAAAGGACAACCTTTGTATATCAACTCTAGTTTGGAACCAGAACAAAAGACACAAGTAATTGAAATGCTCCAAAGACAATTTGATGCCTTTGCATGAGATTATGCATACATGAAAGGAATTCACCCTGACACATGCACACACCATATCTACACTAATGACCAAATCAGACTCCTTCAAGCCAATCTCATATACCCCATTTCAGATAGTCAATGGGTGTCTCCACTTGTCATATTTCCCAAGAAAAATGGTAAGTGGAGAACATGTGTAGACTTTAGGGAGTTGAACAAAGACACCCATAGGGATTATTTTCACTTAGAATTTATTGATCAGGTGTTGGATATCTTGTCGGGAAAGAAGTATTTTTGGTTCCTTGATGGGTTTAGTGGGTATAACCAAATACAAATAGCACCCGAAGACTAAGAGAAGACCACTTTCACCTGCCCATGGTGAACCTATGCTTATAGGGTGCTTCCTTTTGGACTTTGCAATGCCCCATCCACTTTTTAAAGGGCTATCCTAGCCATTTTCTCTGACTTGACCAACGATTGCGTAGAAGTCTACATGGAGGACTTTACTGTCCATGGAAAAGACCAGTCTAGAAAAAGTCTTGATTAGGTGTAAGTAAACTAATTTTTCTTTAAGTAATGAAAAGTCAAAAGTGATTCTCATCTAAGGTATTGTTTTGGGACATCACATCTCTAGTTCTGGAATGAGAGTTGATTCGGAAAAGATTTATATTATCACACAAATCAGAATAAATTCCTCACAAAAGGAAGTTCGCATGTTTTTAGGGCATGCTGGCTACTATAGAAGATTTATTTCAAATTTTACAAGCCTAGCTACCCCTTTATTCAAGTTATTATCTAAAGAAGCCGAATTTAAGTGGGATTATGAATGCCAAATATCTTTTGAAATTCCAAAACATAAATTGTCAACTACCCCTGTATTAAGATGACCAAATTGGTCCCTTCCTTTTCATATCTGTACCGATGCCTTAGACACAACCCTTGGGGAAGTTCTTGGACAAAGGAAAAATAAAATTCCCTATGATATGATTGGTCAAACAGATATTGCAATCCATAGTGGTTTGTCATAAGTACAAATTTTCTTCCCAGGAGGTAATGCCTCCACATTTCAAGGCGTGCACTATGACAACTAGCTCTAGATCATGGGTCACATAGTTGACTTCATGCTCATTGAATTTTCGGGATTCATAGCAGACCACACTTCCTCCTTGCATAAGGAATCCTCCGAGCCCTTCCTTACATGCATTTGTGCACACGAGGAAGTCAACTTTGGGATCAACGATCTTCAACATGGGTGCATGGGTCAGTAGATGTTTCAGGTTATGAAATCTTTCTTCACATTTCTGTGTCCACATGAATTTTTTCCCCTTCTTATGGAGGGCAGTGATTGGACAACAAATATTGGAGAATCCTTTTATAAATATCCTATAGTATCCTGCTAATCCCATAAAGGATCTGATATCTGAAACATCCTTTGGGGTAGGCCATTCCATGATAGACCTGATTTTGTCAGGGTCTACTGCTACTCCTTCTTTGGATAGAACATGGCCTAAGTAATGTATTTGCTTCTAGAAGAATTCACATTTGCTGAATTTGGTATAGAGATAATGTTCTCTTAGCACTTGCAGCACAAGCCTAAGATGCTCTTCATGCTCTTCTTCATTCTTGGAATAAATTAATATACTGTCAACAAAAACTAGCATGAATTTGTCTAGGAATTTGCTGAGTACATTGTTCATCAAGCAAATGAAAGTGGCAGGGGCATTGGTTAACCCAAATGGTACTATCACAAACTCATAGTGACCATACCTCGTCCGGAAGGTAGTTTAATGGATGTCTTCACCCTTGATTCGAACTTGATGGTATCCCAACCTCAAGTCAATCTTTGAGAAAATAGATGCACCCCCTAATTGGTCGAATAGGTCATCGATCCTGGGCAAGGGGTACCTATTCTTTATGGTTACCTTATTGAGTTCTCTATAATATATACACAGTCTAAGGGTACTGTCCTTCTTTTCCACAAATAGGACTAGTGCTCCCCATGGAGACACACTGGGCCGGATATAGCACTTATCCATCATTTCTCTTAATTGGAATTTGAGTTCAACTAACTCGGGTGTGCTCATCCAGTAGGGTGTCCTAGACACTGACACCGCTCCTGGTGCAAGTTCTATCGAGAAGTCTATGTCTCTTCTCAGAATTAGACCTGACACCTCTTCCAGAAAGACATCTCTATATTTTCTCAAGGTAGGCTGGTATGACCTTTTCGACCGTTCTTTTGGTGCCAGTGGCTAACTCTACCAACCATAGCTTGGTAGTTTCGTGTGGCTATAGTTTACACTTATCAATAGCCTTAGGGGCTATATAACTAAAATTTGAACCAGGGTCAATCAAAATACACACTAGATGGTTGGAAATCATACCTTCTATTTCCACCACTGAAGCTTGGTGGTCATCTTGGTTATTATCTAAGGCTGCATAAATTTGTGGCACACTCTTGGCCACATCGTTGACGGTGGTAGCTTCCTGGATGTTGTAAATTCTCCGACTATTCTGTTGTAGGTGTGGATAGTCTCTCAGTAGATGTTCTTCTCCACAACCCCAACATTTCAAAGGTTCTCTCTTTGGGTTATCAGTCTTTACTGGGGAAG
The DNA here is from genome assembly GCA_000966675.3 of Picea glauca. Lineage (NCBI taxonomy): Eukaryota > Viridiplantae > Streptophyta > Pinopsida > Pinales > Pinaceae > Picea > Picea glauca. The sequence continues at coordinate 807,415 of JZKD02S1641792.1, forward strand.
ATCCAGAAAGTTTATCTCCGCTCAATGAGGGAAAGTTATGATGGTGTACACTTCGGGCTGGGAAGCTCATCCTTGAGTTCTTTTTATAGTCCTTAAATCTTGGAATTTAAACCCCTTTTTCTGGAATCCCGAACTATTCTTCTACTTCCAACATTCGCAAGATTTTGTTCGATGTCCAAGCTGTTCATAACAATATCTTTCCTTTCAGATAGTATCTTCTAGGGTCTTTGGTTCATCAAATTCAATCCTACTCTAATAGTCCTTAGGTAGTCCACTAATGAATCGTTGCGCCTTTTCCTTTTCTACTTTTATGTAGGGAACATACATCAACAACTCGAGGAATCTTCTGACATACTCCTCTATGGTGAGTTTCCCTAGCTTAAATTCATAGAATTCTTTAGTCTTTTCAATGAAATATTTTTCTGATAGATACTTCTTCCTGAAGTATTTCTCAAACCATTCCTATGACAGGTCTTCTTCGTCAATCCCTTTTACATTCTTAAGGTCTTCCCACCAAATGGAATCCTTTCCATTCAAGTTGAAGGTGGCCACTCGGGCCTTCAAATTTTCTAAGAAGTCATGGACTCTAAAATACTTCTTTACTACAAGCAGCCAGGCCTCTCCTTCCTCTCCTTTCTTTATTTCACCGTCGAAGGAGGGTGGTTTTGCCTTCCTAAATTATTCAAATTTATGACCGTTGGAAAGCTTTCGCTTCTTCTGTTTTCTTCAAGAATAAGAACTAGTTCTACTACTAGAAGAGCCCTCCAAACTGCCAGCTTCCTTCCGAGAGGAATCGTCCGCCATTGGTCCTTTACCTCTAGGATGGACCTTTTTCGAGGTGCTCCTCTCAGTGTGGCCACTCATATGACCATGTTTCTGTACCTCAGGTTCATGTTGCATTTGTCTTTGTAGGTTGGATAAGCTCTACAGTAAAACTACATTAATTTTTATTTGCTTCTCTTGTTCTTTCATCATCCTCTCATTGTCAGCCTTGCAGCTTTGTGATTTGACCATGAGACTCCTCACAGTCTTGGCTAGATCTGGAGGGGTCCCTACTGACCTACTTTCATCAGACTCTTCGTCTCTATTGTGGGGGCCTTCCCCCACCTCTTGGTGAGTTTCCATTCTATGCTTTTGTAATTTCCCATGGTTGATCGTCCGCTTGGGTGCAAAAGACAAACGCTGATTATTAGTCAATATTTATATTTATTTATAACCAGTACATAATTCATATTTTTCACATGTACACACACACAATAGGAGTTTTCATTCTTAACTTCGTCTTTTGATTAGGAAGGTTAAGACAGGGGGTTAGACCTTTTAGGAGTGTTTCGAATGGAGCTTCTGCACAACTCGTTCATGAGCCCAAGCAGGCCAAGTGTTGTAACCATGCTCTGATACCAATTTGTAACATACCCACTTCGAAATTCAGAAATTTTCGGCCTTTTTATTCTTTTCTCCGAGGAACTAAATTCCATGAATCCCTATAGGGCCTGATACAGACCTTTCCATCCCTTATCCGTACTTATATGATTGGTGGCTAGGACCATAGGTCTTATCGGAAAGGTGCTCGATGGATTTCGTGATTCGAGAAATCGCAATACATGTATTTCCTTTTCTCTCTTGTCTTTCGAAGGGCCGAATCCTGAAACAATTTTAACCACTTATTGAGATTCATAGCAACTCGGATTAAGCCCTGGTACTCTACCCTTCGGGATTTTGCATACCGAAAATTTGGGATATGTAACGCCAGGAGGTTTCGCGCTTAGGTTTCTCGGGAGACGAAACTCTGAAACCTGCATACATACATACATACATATATATATATATATATATACATCACTCCGTCTATTTTGGGAATTCGCAAATCGGGTTTTCGAGACTGGCGAGTACAAGAGAACTTGCCAATAGGTATCTCAGGTACCAAAATATTGAAATACCCAATATTATCTGTGCTAAGAGATTTTGGCATTCCTCCTTTCGGGATTTCGCGTTATGTGAGAACAAGGGGTCTTGCCCCTAAGTTTCCCAGAAGCCGAAAACTCCAAGTCATAAAAAATTTAGACATGCTCCTCTATTTCGGGGTTTCCTCCATTGGGATTTCGCTAATCGAGGTTTTGAGACTGGTGAATTCATGGGGCCCGCACTTAGGTACCCCGGGTGTCGAAATATCAAAGATACAAGAGGTGGAAGATTCACACTCCTCGACTACCTGAATGGCGAAAAGTCGATACACCCGCTCATTATACACTTGACCAATTTCGAGGTTTTGCAAGTATGTGTTTCAGGATTTGTGAGTACAAGGAAATACTTCCTTGGGTGTTCCGGGTTCCGAAACACCGAAAAATCCTAACTCATCCATACGCCATCATTTCAGGTTTTTGTGAATCAGGATTTTGGGTCTTGAAAGTACAGGAGAACTCGCACTTAGGTACCCTGTGTGCCGAAAAGCCAAAATGCTTACCGGCCACCATGTGTACTCTATAGCTGGACGGTCCAGGTACTCCCGTGGGTCTTGGAATCGACAGTCCCAATTTATTCTCTACTTATGAAGGTTAAAAAGGGGTCAAGGCATTAACGCATGCATTCCTTCATCCAATTTAACGATCAAAACATACCTTAGATCCTCCGAAAGGATCTCCTTCATGCATTTAGCAAGAGGAAGGGTATCCTGGGTACAAAACCACTGAAATGTCCTTAATTCCTGCACACGCTATCATTTTGGGATTTTGTGGGTTGGGGTTGTAGGACTCAGGAGTATAAAAGGACTCGCACCTAGATACCCCGGGTACCGAAACTCTAAAATATCGAAGTCTAAGAATACCATTCTCTCCCGTGTAGGATTTTAAAAACTACGCCATTAATTCCTTCTTCAGGCCCTTGGGTAAATTTCACCAGGTTTGAAGACCCGACTAGAATGTCCTCTTAAAATGTCTGAGCTATTAGCTTCTATGACTGGTAGTGAGAAAGATCAAGGTTTTTACTGCGAAGGAAATCCTTTCTAAGCACTTACCCCAGCTTTATAGAGTGAAGGAACTTTCCCGAAAGCAAACATGAAAAATTGCACTTATTCATAAATATATATATATATATATAAACTGAATGTGGTCATTCCAACATAAGCATGAAACCACCATTTCCAATCAAAACACCATGAAAACACTTCTTACACATAAACCATTTATAAGTGTTCAAACCATGAGCATACATTCCAAGATACTCAATGCAAAACACAAGATATAAACACTTATCAGAAAACACTAGGTGATGCAGCTACTGAGAGGGGTGCTCATTTCCACCCAACTGTAGGCTCAATGACTCCGAATGGATTTACCACTAGCCACCCCTGAGCTAGGCCACGATGCTTGAGACTCTTATTCTTGATTCTTCAACGATCGAGAACAAAGGTTACTCTCCTCTTCTCTGCTATCGCTCACTCTGTATTTTGTTCCAAAGTTCTTCCAATCTCTTTCCTGCGATCTCTCCCTCACATCTGTTCCCCTCCCACACCTTTTACCATCCTTTTCTCTTCCAACGAGGTTGCATGTGGCAAAAATTTCCATACGATAGTCAAGTCGGGGGCGTCCATGGATGGGCGATTCACCCCCATCCATAATTAACTTATGAGGAGCCTTTTCACCTACCATCTTGGCGTGTAATTCATTTTGGGGCCAGCGAGCTGCTCTTGGTTCTTCGGGCCAGTGAAGACTAGATACGGTTTGGTTCAGTGGAAGTTAACACCACCATTCCAGGTGCCTTCCACCACCTTTCTTCAGCCATCGTGGTCTCTTTTTCAACACATCCCCCTCCCAACAGTCCTGCAACATATATTCATAACATTATTTACATTCGTCAACCCTTTATACTAAGGTCCATTCAAATCACACATTCACATCTTTGAGTTTGCCATAGTTATTGGCCAGTATAGTTATTTTTACAGACTGGGGGAAAAAATGTGTTACAATTCCCTCCCCCTTAAAGGAACATTATCCTTGATGTTCTATCTATGAAAATGACATGTATGTATCGAGGTAAACAAAATCGGATATGCCTGTTTCATGGCATCCTCCATTTCCCATGTAGCCTCATCTGCGCCAAAATGTCTCCCCTGCACCTTGACCTATGCAATGGATCAGTTCCAGAGTGGGGTTTCCTTTCTGTCCAGTATGCATTTAGGTTTTGGTAGGAATTCCCCCTCCGGTTCCACCTAGATCACAGACCAGTCAATTATATGATTAGAATCATGTACATATTTCTTCAATAATGAAACATGGAAAACATTATGTACTTTTACTGTGGGAGGAAGTTCTAGCCTATAGGCTACAGGTCCCACTCTATATAGAACCTCAAAGGGTCCACAGTACCGAGGTGCCAACTTGGCACAAGCTCCCATTTTTAGGGAACTCTTGTTGGGCCTATCTCTAAGATATACATGGTCTCTTGTCTTGAACTCTCTTGGAGTTCTCTTTTGGTCGACGTAACTTTTCTGTTGGTTCTGAGCGACCTTTAGGTTTTGTTTTATCTGAGTCACTTGCTGTTCCATTTCTTTCAACATGTCAGGTCCAAAATAAATTTTGTTTACGGGATTACTCCAACTAACAAGATTGTTGCACGGCCTACCATAGAGGACTTCAAATGGACTCATCCTTAAGGATTCTTGGTAGCCGTTGTTGTAAGCAAATTCCACTAGTGGAAGGTAGTCTTCCCACTTCTTGGGTTGATGCATTACATGCATTCTTAACATGTCTTCTAGTATTTGGCTCACTCTTTCTGTCTGTCCATTGGTTTGACAATGATAGGCGATGCTAAACAACAACTTGGTCTCTAAACCAAGTAAATTTCATGTCTCTGTCAGACAGGATCTCTTTCGGCATACCATCTAGTCTGAATATCTCTTTCATGAATACCTCAGCGATTTCTATTGCTTTGTAGTTTGACTTGACGGGGATAAAGTGAGAGAAATTGCTCAATTTATCCACCACTACCATGATGGCATCATTTGTTTGGTCGAGGTTGGTAATCCAGTGATGAAATCCATGGAGATGGTTTCCCATTTCCATTCTGAGATTGGTAGAGGTTGTAATAATCCTGTTGAGTATCGGTGTTTTGATTTTATCTGTTGGCATTCTATTCATTTGGCTAGGTACTCAGCTATGTCTTTCTTCAATCTAGGCCAATAGAATTGTTTCCTGGTGGCTGTGATCATCTTCTCGTATCTTGGATGACCAGTATAGGGTATTTTATGTAGCTCATCTAGTATGAACCTCTTCAATTCATCACATTCTGGGATATACAATCTTCTTCAGTAAGTGAGCATGCCTCCTTCCATCATCTGGTAGTCTCCATACTTTATCCTTGTGGGTTCTTGTTGTAGGTATGAGGTCACAGTATGGACGAAGGGATCTGTTTCTTGTGCATTTCTGACTGCTTCCTTGACATCCATCTTACAGGTGCTTATCACTACCTGGTGAATTGTTTTCATACTTCTCCTAAGGGCATCAACCACCCTATTTTCCTTTCCTTTAGTGTGTTTGATTTCGAAATCAAACTCGCTAAGGATGGCCATCCACCTAGCTTGTCTAGCGTTTAGCTTTGGTTGGTCAAACAGATATCTCAATCTACAGTGGTCTTTCATAAGTGGAAATTTTCTTCTGAGGAGGTAATGCCTCCACATTTTCAAGGCGTTCACAATGGAAGCCAGCTCTAGATCATGGGTCACATAGTTGACTTCATGCTCATTCAATTTTCGGTATTCATAGCAGACCACACTTCCTCCTTGCATAAGGACTCCTCCGAGCCCTTCCTTACAGGCATCTGTGCTCACGAGGAAGTCAGATTCGGGATCGATGATATTCAACATGGGTGCATGGGTCAATAGATGTTCCAGGGTCTGAAATCTTTCTTCACATTTCTGTGTCCACATGAATTTTGTCCCCTTCTTCTGGAGGGCAGTGATTGGACACCCAATCTTGGAGAATCCTTTTATAAATCTCCTATAGTAACCTGCTAATCCCATAAAGGATCTGATATCTGAAACATCCTTTGGGGGAGGCCATTCCATGATAGACCTGATTTTTTCAGGGTCTACTGCTACTCCTTCTTCGGATAGAACATGGCCTAAGTAATGTATTTTCTTCTGGAAGAATTCACATTTGTTGAATTTGGCATAGAGTTGTTGTTCTCTTAGCACTTGCCACACAAGCCTAATATGCTCTTCATGCTCTTCTTTATTCTTGGAGTAAATTAATATATAGTCAATAAAAACCAGCACAAATTTGTCTAGGAATTTCCTGAGTACATTGTTCATCAAGCACATGAAAGTGGCAGGGGCATTGGTTAACCCAAATGGCACTACCACAAACTCATAGTGACGATACCTCATCCGAAAGGAAATTTTATGGATGTCTTCACCCTTAGTTTGGACTTGATGGTATCCCGACCTCAAGTCAATCTTTGAGAAAATAGATGCACCCCCTAATTGGTTGAATAAGTCATCGATCCTGTGCAAGGGGTACTTGTTATTTATGGTTACCTTATTGAGTTGTCTATAATCTATACACAGTCTAAGGGTACCGTCCTTCTTTTTCACAAATAGGACTGGTTCTCCCCATGGAGACACGCTGGGTCAGATATATCCCTTATCCATCATTTCTCTTAATTGCAATTTGAGTTCAACTAACTCGGGTGTGCTCATCCAGTAGGTTGTCCTAGACACCGGCAGTGCTCCCAGTGCAAGTTCTATCGAGAAGTCTATGTCTCTTCTCGGAGGTAGACCCAACACCTCTTCTGGAAACACATCTCTGTATTTTCTCAAGGTAGGGTGGTCTTCAAGGCTTGGTTTGTCATCTTCAATAGTTTTCAACACCTGTATTGCATATAGGGGACATACTTTTTGGAAATACTTTCTCATTTGCAGAGCTGATATTTGTCTCACAAAGACAGGTTTTTGGATCCCTTGAAGGGTTATCCTTTTCCCTTCTTTACTTACAGATTCTAAGGTTTTATGGTAACAATCTAATCTGGATTTATGGGTGGCTAGCCAGTCCATACCAATCAATAGATCATACGATCCTAGGGGTAATATGTTAAGGGTTGCATGGGTGGGGAATTCACCCAACATTAATTGGCGAGCTGGTATGACCTCTGCTACCCTTCTTTTGGTGCCAGTGGCTATCTCTACCAACCATGTATTGGTAGGTTTTTTTGGCTGTATTTTACACTTATCAATAGCCTTAGGGAATATATAACTAAAATTTGAACCAGGGTCAATCAAAATAGACACCAGATGGTTAGAAATCATACCTTCTATTTCCACCACTGAATTGTGGTGGTCATCTTGGTTATTATCCAAGGCTGCATAAATTTGTGGCACACTCCTGGCCACATCATTGATGGTGGTAGCTTCCTGGATGTTGTAAATTCTCCGACTATTCTGTGGTCGGTGTGGACAATCTCTCAGTAGATGTTCTTCTCCGCAACCCCAACATTTCAAAGGTTCTCTCTTTGGGTTTTCAGTCTTTACTGGGGTAGATCCAGAAAGTTTATTTCTACTCAAGGAGGGAAAGTTTTGTTGGTGTACACTTCGGGCTTGGATGCTCATCCTTGAGTTCTTTTTATAGTCCTTAAATCTTGGGGATTTAAACCCCTTTTTCTGGAATCCCAAACTATTCTTCTACTTCTAGCCTTCATGAGATTTTGTTCAATGTCCAAGCTGTTCATAACAATATCTTTCCTTTCAGATAGTATCTTCTAGGGACTTTGGTTTGTTAAGTTCAATCATGTTCTGATAGTCCTTAGGTAGTCCACTGATGAATCATTGCGCCTTTTCCTTTTCTTCTTTTATGTAGGGCACATACCTCAGCAACTCGAGGAATCTACTGACATATTCCTCTATGGTGAGTTTCCCCAGCTTAAGTTCATAGAATTCTTTAGTCTTTTCGTCGAAATATTTTTCTGACATAAACTTCTTCCTGAAGTATTTCTCAAACCATTCCCAAGATAGGTCTTCTTCGTGAATCCCTTTTACATTCTTAAGGTCTTCCCACCAAATGGAATCCTTTCTGTTCAAAGTTGAAGGTGGCCACTCGAGCCTTCAAATTTTCTAAGAAGTCATGGACTCTGAAATACTTCTTTAGTCCAAGCAGCCAGGCCTCTGCTTCCTCTCCTTTATTTATTTCACCGTCAAAGGAGGGTGGTTTTTCCTTCCTGAATTCTTCGAATTTATGACCCTTGGAAAGATTTTGCTTCTTCTTTTTTCTTCGGGAATAAGAACTAGTTCTGTTGCTAGAAGATCCCTCCGAACCGCTAGCTTCCTTCCGAGAGGAATCATTCGTCGTTGGTCATTTACCTCTGGGATGGACCTTTCTCAAGGTACTCCTCTTAGTGTGGCCACTCATATGACCATGTTTATGTACCTCAGGTTCATGTTACATTTGTCTTTGTAGGTTGGATAAGCTCTGTAGTAAAACTGCATTAATTTCTATTTGCTTCTCTTGTTCTTTCATCATCCTCTCATTCTCAGCCTTCCAGCTTTGTAATTCGACCATGAGACTCCTCACAGTCTCGGCTAGATCTTGAGGGTTCCCTATTGACCTCCTTTCGTTAGACTCTTCGTCTCTATTGTGGGATATTTCCCCCACCTCTTGGTGAGTTTCCATTCTATGCTTCTGTAATTTCCCATGGTTGATCGTCCGCTTGGGTGCAAAGGACAAATGTTGGTTATTAGTCAATATTTATATTTATTTATAACCTGTACATAATTCATATTTTTCACATGTAGAAACACACAATAGGATTTTTCATTCTTAACTTCATATTTTGATTAAGAAGGTTAAGACAGGGGGTTACTCCTTTGAGGAGTGTTTCGAATGGAGATTTTGCGCAACTTGTTCATGACCCCAAGCAAGCCAAGTGTTGTAACCATGCTCTGATACCAATTTGTAACATACCCACTTCGGAATTTAGAATTTTTCGGCCTTTTTCTTCTTTTCTCCATGGAACAAAATTCCCTGAATCCCCACGGGGCCTGATACAGACCCTGCCATCCCTTATTCATACTCATATGATCAGTAGCTAGGACCATAGGCCTTATTGGAAAGGTACTCGTGGGCTTTCACGATTTGGGAAATCACGATACATGTATTTCCTTTTCTCTCTTGTCTTTCAAAGGGCCGAAACCCGAAATGGTTTTAACCCCTTATCGAGATTCACAACAACTCGGATTAAGCCCTGGTACTCTACCCTTCGGGATTTCGCATACTAGAAATTCAGGATATGCGATGACAGGAGGTTTCGCGCTTAGGCTTCCAGGGAGCCGAAACTCAGAAACCTGCATACAGATATATATATATATATATATATATATATATATATACATATACATCGCTCTGTCTATTTCAGGAATTCACAAACCTGGTTTTTGGGATTGGCGAGTATAAGAGAACTTGCCAATAGGTATCTTAGGTACCGAAATACTGAAATACCCAATATTATCCGTGCTAATCCATTTCGGCATTCCTCCTTTTGGGATTTCGTGTTATGTGAAAACAAGGGGTCTCGCCCCTAGGTTTCCTGGAAGCCGAAAACTCCGAGTCATCAAAACTTTAAACATGCTCCTCTATTTTGGGGTTTTCTCCATCGAAATTTCGCTAATTGGGGTTTCGAGACTGGTGAATTCATGGGGCCTGCACTTAGGTACCCTGGGTGCCAAAATACCAAAGATACTAGAGGTTGAAGATTCACACTCCTCGACTACCCGAATGCCGAAAAGCTGATACACCCGCTCATCATACACTTGACCAATTTCGGGGTTTCACAAGTTGGGGTTTCGGGATTTGCGAGTACAAGGAAATACTTCCTTGGGTGTTCTGGGTTCTTAAACACCGAAAAGTCCTAACTCATCCATACGCCGTCATTTCAGGTTTTCGTGAATCAAGATTTTGTGTCTTGCGAGTACAAGAGAACTCACACTTAGGTACTCTGGGTGCCAAAAATCCAAAACGCTTATCGACCGCCATGTGTACTCTATAGCTGGACGGTCCAGGTACTCCCATGGGTCTTGGAATCAATGGTCTCCATTTATTCGCTACTTACGAAGGTTAAAAATGGGTCGAGGCATTAACGCATGTGTTCCTTCATCCAATTTAACGATCAAAACATACCTTAGATCCTCCAAAAGGATCTCCATCGTGCATTTAGCAAGAGGAAGGGTATCCTGGGTCCTGAACCACTGAAAGGTCCTTAATTCCTCCACACACTGTCATTTCGGGATTTCGCAGTTTGGGGTTTCCAGACTCACGAGTACAAAAGGACTCGCAGCTAGATACCCCGGGTACCGAAACTCTGAAATATCGAAGTCTAAGAATACCATTCTCTCCCGTGCAGGATTTTAAAAACTACGCCATTAATTCCTTCTTTAGGCCGTTGGGTAAATTTCACCAGGTTTGAAGACCCGACTAGAAGGTCCTCTTAAAATGTCTAAGTTGTTAG
>JZKD02S1641792.1:818100-833498 GCA_000966675.3 Picea glauca
CCGAGCTAGACCACAATGCTTGAGAATCTCTGTCTCGGTTCTTCAGTGATCAAGAACAAAGGTTACTCTCCTCTTCTATGCTATCGCTCACTCTGTATTTTGTTCCAGAGTTCTTCCGATATCTTTCCTGCGATCTCTCCCTCACGTACGTCCCCCTCCCACACCTTTTAACTGCCTTTTCTTTTCTGTTGAGGTTGCATGTGGCACAAATTTCCCCATGGTGGTCAGGTATGAGGCCTCCACAGATGGGTTGTTCACCCCCATTCCTCATTATCTCATGAGGAGCCTCTTCACCTACCATCTTGGCAAGTAATTCATTTCGCGGCCAGGGATCCACTCTTGGTTCTCTGGGCCAGTGAATACCAAATACAGTTTGGTTCGGTGGAAGTTAACACCACCATTCCAGGTGACTTCCACCACCTTTCTTCAGCCATCGTGGTCTCTTTTTCAACACATCCCCCTCCCAACAGTTCTGCAACATATATTCATAACATTATTTACATTCATCGACCCTTTATACTAAGGTCCATTCAAATCACACATTCACATCTTTGAGTTTTCCATAGTTATTGTCCAGTATAGTTATTTTTACAGAATGGGGGAAATAGTGTGTTACAATTACCCCCTCCTTAAAGGAACATTATCCTCGATGTTCTATATATAAAAATGACATGTATGTACCGAGGTAAACAAAATCGGATATGCTATTTCATGGCATCCTCCATGTCCCATGTAGCCTCATCTGGGCCAAAATGTCTCCACTGCACTTTGACCTGTGCAATGGTTTGGTTCCAGAGTGGGGTTTCCTTTCTGTCCAGTATGCATTGAGGTTCTGGTAGGAATTCTCCCTCCGATTCCACCTAGATCACAGACCAGTCAATTATATGATTAGAATCATGTACATATTTCTTCAATAAGGAAACATGGAAAACATTATGTGCTTTTACTGTGGGAGGAAGTGCTAGCCTATAGGCTACAGGTCCCACTCTGTCTAGAACCTCAAAGGGTCCATAGTATCGAGGTGCCAACTTGGCACAAGCTCCCATTTTCAGGGAACTCTTCCTGGGCCTATCTCTGAGATATAGATGGTCTCCCATATTAAACTCTCTTGGAGTTCTCTTTTGGTCGATGTAACTTTTCTGTCGGTTCTGAGCGACCTTCAAGTTTTGCTTCATTTGAGTCACTTGTTGTTCCATTTCTTTCAACATGTTGGGTCCAAAAGAAATTTTGTTTATGGGATTACTCCAACTAACAGGAGTGTTGCACGGCCTACCATAGAGGAATTCAAATGGACTCATCCTTAATGATTCTTGGTATCCATTGTTGTAAGCGAATTCCACCAGTGGTAGGTAGTCTTCCCACTTCTTGGGTTGATGCATTACATGAATTCTTAACATGTCTTCTAGTATTTGGTTCACTCTTTTTGTCTGTCCATCGGTTTGAGGGTGATAGGTGGTGCTAAAAAACAACTTGGTCTCTAAACCAATCATCAATGACTTCCAAAAGTTGGAAGTAAATTTCGTGTCTCTGTCAGACACAATCTCTTTTGGCATACCATGTAGTCTGAATATCTCCTTCAGGAATACCTGAGTGATTTCTATTGCCTTGCAAGTTGACTTGACGGGGATAAAGTGAGTGGACTTGCTCAATTTATCCACCACTACCATGATGGCACCATTCTGTTTGGTTGAGGTTGCTAATCCACTGATGAAATCCATGGAGATGGTTTCCCATTTCCATTTTGAGATTGGTAGAGGTTGTAATAATCCTACCAAGTGTCGGTGTTTTTCTTTTACCTATTGTCATTCTATTCATTTGGATAGGTACTCAACTATGTCTTTCTTCAATTCAGGCCAATAGAATTGTTTCATGGTGGCTGTGATCATCTTCTGGTATCCTAGATGACCAGTATAGAGTCTTTTATGTAGCTCATGCAGTATGAACCTCTTCAAGTCATTGCAATATGGGATATACAATCTACTTCAGTAAGTGAGTAGGCCTCCTTCCATCATCTGGTAGCCTCCATACTTTATCCCTGTGGGTTCTTGCTGTAGGTATGAGGTCACGGTCTGGATGAAGGGATCTGTTTCTTGTGCATTTCTGACTCTTTCCTTGACATCCATCTTACAGGTGATCACCGCTGCTGGGTGAATTGTTTTCATACTTCTGCTAAGGGCATTGGCCACCCTATTTTCCTTTCCTTCAATGTGTTTGATTTCGAAATCAAACTTGCTAAGGAGGGCCAACCACCTAGCTTGTCTAGCGTTGATCTTTGGTTGGTCAAAAAAATATTGCAATCCATAGTGGCCTGTCAGAAGTACAAATTTTCTTCCCAGGAGGTAATACCTCCACATTTTCAAGGCGTGCACTATGGCAGCCAACTCTAGATCATGGGTCACATAGTTTACTTCATGTTCATTCAATTTTTCAGATTCATAGTAGACCACACTTCCTCCTTGCATAAGGACTCCTCCGGGCCCTTTCTTATAGGCATCTGTCCACACGAGGAAGTCAGTTTCGGGATCGACGATCTTCAACACGGGTGCATGGGTCAGTAGATGTTTCAGTGTCTGAAATCTTTCTTCACATTTCTGTGTCCAGATTTATTTTGTCCCCTTCTTCCAGAGGGTAGTGATTGGACACCCAATCTTGGAGAATCCTTTTATAAATCTCTTATTGTAACCTGCTAATCCCATAAAGGATCTGATATCTGAAACATCCTTTGGGGTATTCCATTCCATGATAGACCTGATTTTGTCAGGGTCTACTGCTACTCCTTCTTCGGATAGAACATGGCCTAAGTAATGTATTTTCTTCTGGAAGAATTCACATTTGTTGAATTTGGCATAGAGCTAATATTCTCTTAGCACTTGCAGCACAAGCCTAATATGCTCTTCATGCTCTTCTCTATTCTTGGAGTAAATTAATATATCCTCAATAAAAACCAACACAAATTTGTCTAGGAATTTTTTGAGTACATTGTTCATCAAGCACATGAAAGTGGCTAGGGCATTGGTTAACCCAAATGGCACTACCATAAACTCGTAGTGACCATACCTCATCCAGAAGGTAGTTTTATGGATGTCTTCACCCTTAGTTTGGACTTGATGGTATCCCAACCTCAAGTCAATCTTTGAGAAAATAAATGTACCCCCTAATTGGTCGAATAGGTCATCGATCATGGGCAAGGGGTCCTTGTTCTTTATGGTTACCTTATTGAGTTGTCTATAATCTGTACATAGTCTAAGGGTACCGTCCTTCTTTTTCAAAAATAGGACTGGTGCTCCCCATGGAGACATGTTGGGTCGGATATAACCCTTATTCATCATTTCTCTTAATTGCAATTTGAGTTCAACTAACTCATGTGTGCTCATCCGATAGGGTGTCCTAGACACCGACACCGCTCCTGGTGCAAGTTTTATCGAGAAGTCTATGTATCTTCTCTGAGATAGACCCGACAAATCTTCTAGAAACACATCTCTGTATTTTCTTAGAGTAGGGTGGTCTTCGAGGCTTGGTTTGTTATCTTCAATAGTTTTCAACACCTGTATTGCATATAGGGAACATACTTTTTGACAATACTTTCTCATTTGCAGAGCTAATACCTGTCTCACCGAGACAGGTTCTCAGATCCCTTGAAGGGTTATCCTTTTCCCTTCTTTACTTACACATTCTAAGGTTTTATGGTAACAGTCCAATATGGCTTTATGGGTGGCTAGCCAGTCCATACCAATAAATAGATCATACGATCCTAGGGGTAATATGTTAAGGGTTTCTTGGGTGAGGAATTCACCCAACATTATTTGGCAAGATGGTATGACCTCTACTACCCTTCTTTTAGTGCTAGTGGCTAACTCTACCAACCATGGCTTGGTAGGTTTTTGTGTCTGTAGTTTACACTTATCAACATCCTTATGGGCTATATAACTCAAATTTGAACCAAGGTCAATGAAAATAGACACTAGATGGTTTGAAATCATACCTTATATTTCCACCACTGAAGATTGGTGGTCAACTTGGTTATTATCCAAGGCTGCATAAATTTGTGGCACACTCCTGGCCACATCATTGACGGTGGTAGCTTCCTGGATGTTGTAAATTCTCTGACTATTCTGTTGTCGATGTGGACAATCTCTCAGTAGATGTTCTTCTCCACAACCCCAACATTTCAAAGGTTCTCTCTTTGGGTTATCAGTCTTTACTGGGGTAGATCCATAAAGTTTATTTCCGATCAAGGGGGGAAAGTTTTGCTGGTGTACAGTTCGAGCTAGGAAGTTCATCCTTGAAATCTTTTAATAGTCCCTAAATCTTGGGGATTTAAACCCCTTTTTTTGGAATCCCGATCTATTCTTTTTCTTCCAGCCTTTGTGAGATTTTGTTCGATGTCCAAGCTGTTCATAACAATATCTTTCCTTTCAGATAATATCTTCTAGGGTATTTGGTTCATCAAATTCAATCTTGTTTTGATAGTCCTTAGGTAGTCCACTGATGAATCGTTGCACCTTCTCCTTTTCTACTTTTATTTAGGGCACATAACTCAACAACTCGAGGAATCTACTAACATATTCCTCTATGGTGAGTTTCCCCAGCTTAAGTTCATAGAATTCGTTAGTCTTTTTGTCAAAATATTTTTCCGACAGATACTTCTTCCTGAAGTATTTCTCAAACTGGTCCCAAGATAGGTCTTCTTTGTGAATCCCTTTTACATTATTAAGGTCTTCCCACCAAATGGAATCCTTTGCATTCAAGTTGAAGGTGACCACTCGGGCCTTCAAATTTTCTGAGAAGTCATGGACTCTGAAATAATTCTTTAGTCCAAGAAGCCAGGCCTCTGCTTCCTCGCCTTTCTTTATTTCATCATCGAAGGAGGGTGGTTTTGCCTTCTTGAATTCTTCCAATTTATGACCCTTGGAAATCTTTCACTTCTTATGTTTTCTTCGGGAATAAGAACTAGTTTTGTTGCTAGAAGAGCTCTCCAAACCACCAGCTTCCTTCTGAGAGGAATCGTCCACCGCTAGTCCTTTACCTCTGGGTTGGACCTTTTTTGAGGTGCTCCTCTCAGTGTGGCCACTGATATCACCATGTTTCTGTACCTCAGGTTCATGCTGCATTTGTCTTTGTAGGTCGGATAAGCTCTATAGTAAAACTGCATTAATTTATGTTTGCTTCTCTTATGCTTTCATCATCCTCTCATTGTCAACCTTGAAGCTTTGTAATTCGACCATGAGACTCCTCACAGTCTCGGCTAGATCTATAGGGGTCCCTACTTCCCTCCTTTCGTCAAACTCTTCATCTCTATTGTGGGAGCCTTCCCCCACCTCTTGGTGAGTCCCCATTCTATACGTCTGTAATTTCCTGTGGTTGATCATTTGCTTGGGTGCAAAAGACAAATGCTGGTTATTAGTCAATATTTATATTTATTTATAACCAAAACATAATTCATATTTTTCACATGTGCACACACACAATAGGAGTTTTCATTCTTAACTTCATCTTTTGATTAGGAAGGTTAAGACAGGGGGTTACTCCTTTTAGGAGTGTTTTAAACAGAGCTTCTACGCAACTCGTTCATGAGCCCAAGCAGGCCAAGTGTTGTAACCATGCTCTGATACCAATTTGTAACATACCCGCTTTGGAATTCATAATTTTTCGGTCTTTTTCTTCTTTTCTCCAAGGAACGAAATTCCCCGAATCCCTACGGGGCTTGATATAGACCCTTCCATCCCTTATCCGTACTCATATGGTCGGTGTAACACCTTGTTTACCCCAGCCTGTAAAATTGATTATGCTAGCCAAGAACTATGGCAAATTCAAACATGTGAATGTGTGATTTTGAATGGACCTTAGTATACAAGGTCAACGAATGTAAATTGACATTATATATATATATATATATATTGAGGGACTGCTGAGAGGGGGATGTGATGGAAAAGAGACCACAATGGCCGAATAAAAGTGGCGGAAGGCACCTAGAATGGTGGCGTTAACTTCCATTGAAACTAATACTGTATTTGGTCTTCATTGGCCTAGAGAACCAAAAGCGGCTCGTTGGCCCCAAAATGAATTACCCACTAGTATGGTAGGTGAAGAGGCTCCTCATGAGTTAATGAGGGATGGGGGTGAACCACGCATCCGCGAAGGCCTCAAAGCTAACCATCGCTGGGGAATTCGTGCCACATGCAACCTCGTCGTGAAAGAAAAGGTAGGTAAAAGGTGTAGGAGGGGGACGCGAGGGATAGATCGCAGGAGAAAAAGATCAAAAGAACTCTGGAACAAATTTCAGAGTGAGTGATAGTAGAGAAGAAGGAGAGTAACCTTCATTCTCGGTCAGGGAAGAACATAGACAAAGAGTCTCAAACATCGTGGTCTCAACTCGGGGGTGGCTAGTGGTAAATCCATTTGGAATAATTAAGCCTATGGTTGGTTGGAAACGAGTAGCCCTCTCAGCAGTTGCATCAAATCCAGTGTTTTTTAGATAAGTGTTTAATATCTTGTATCTTCAAATTTATATGCTGACATGTATGTTCATAGTCTGTGCAAGTATGAATGGTTTCAGTATAAGACTGTTTGCATGGTGTTTTGATCTAAAATGATGGTTGTATGCTTTTATTGGGAAGACCACGTATGTCTTATGTTTATGTATATACTGAACTAATAGAGATTTTCAAGTTTGTTCTCAGGAAATTTATTTCCCTTATTTTATCTCAAGTAATGCCTTAGATAGATCTTCCCACAGGGACACCCTTTTTAAAGTTTACCTAAGAATTTGCTGAAGGATTTGATGACATAAGTTTGAAAAACCCTGCATGAGAGAGAATGGTATACCTAGACTTCGATATTTGAGATTTTTGGCACCCGGGGTATCTAAGTACGAGTCCTCTTGTACTCACGAGTCCCAAAACCCCGACCTGCGAAATCCCGAAATGATAGCGTGGGGATGAATTAAGGACCTTTTAGTGGTTCGACTCCCAGGATACCCTTCATTTTGCTAAATGCACGAACGAGATCCTTTCGGAGGATCTAAAGTCTGTCACGTCTATTAAATTTGATGATGGAACGCAGGCGTTAATGCCTCGACCCCTTTTTACCTTTGTAAGTAGTGAATAAATATGGATGGTCGATTTCAAGACACATGGGAATACCTAGACCGTCCAATTGTAGGATACATGTGGCGGTCGGTAATCATTTCAGATTTTCGACACTTGGGAGATCAGAGGGTAAGAACCCTTGTCCTCATGACTCCCGAAATCCCGATATGTGAAATCCTGAAATAACAGCGTATGGCTAAATCCCGATATTTCAGTATTTTGACATTCGAAATATCCTAAGGGAGAGCTGACTTGTATCTGCAAGTCCTGAAACCCCAATTCATGAAAACTCGAACTGACAGCATGTGGAGGGGTTAGGACCTTTTGGTGTTTTGGCACTCAGGGTACCTAAGTGAGAGATTTCTTGTACTCGCTAGTCCCAAAATCCCGTTGGGTTTAATCCCGAAAGGATGATACATGGACATGTTACGATATTTTGGCATTTCAGAAATCAGAATACTCAAGGGTGTATTCCCTTGTACTCGCCAATCCCATAATCCCGATGAGTGTAATCCTGAAAATCTATAGCATGGTTAAGCCTTGGTGTTTCGATGTTTCGACAACCGAGAAACCCAAGGGTTAGTCTTGTTGCACTCGCAAGTCCTGAAATCCTGACTTGAGAAATCCCAAAATAGTATAGTGTATTTCAAGGTTCGGTGTTTCGGAGTTTCGGCTCCTGGGTAACCCAGGTGCGAGACCTAATGATTCTCGCATGTATGAAATCTCGATGGATGAAATCCAAAAATGATAGTAGCGTGGATGAGATACGATGGTTCGATGTTTTGGCATCTGGGATACCTAAGGGTAAGATCCTCTTGTCATCGCATATCACGAAATCCCAAAGTATGAAACCCCGAAATGAGTATAGCATGACTAGAATTTAATGTTCCAGTGTTTCAGCAGCTGAGATATCTGGAGGCCAGTTTCTTGTCCTCACGACTCCTGAAATCCTGACTTGCAACATCCCGAAATGATAGAGTGTGGACAGGTTATGATGTTTCAGATTTTTTACTTCTGGGAGACCCAAATGTGAAAATCCTCCTGTCCTCGCATATAGCGAAATCCTGATAGGTGAAGTCCTGAAATGGACTAGCACACTTGGTTTTGGTGTTTCGGTGTTTCATCACCTAGGATATCCAAGGGCCATTTTTCCTCATGTTCACTAGACATGAAATTCCAATGGATGAAACCCCAAAATGAACAAGGGAGAACATGCATCGCGAAATCCGGGAGCACCTCTCCGGTAAGACCTGTGGTCATAGCCGCCAATCATATGAGTATGGATAAGGGATGACAGGGTTTGTATCAGGTCCCTTAGGGATTCAGGAATTCTGTTCATCAGAGAAAAGATGAAAAAGGCCGAAAATTTTCAAATTTCGTAGTGGGTGTGTTACAAGTTAGTATCAGAGCATGGTTACAACACTTGGCCTGCTTGGGCTCATGAACAGGTTGCATAGAGACTCCATTTGAGGTACTTTTAAAAGGAGTAACTCCTTATCTTGACCCCCTCAATTAAAAAGTCAAAGTTAAGAATGAAAACTCCTATTGTGTGTGTGCATGAGAAAAATATGAATTATGTATTGGTTATAAATGAATATGAACATTAACTAACAACCAACATTTTTCCTTTTTCACACAAGCGGAAGATCAACCGTAGGAAATTATCGATGTATAGAATGGTGACTCACCATGAAGTGGGGGAAGGCTCCCACAATAGAGATGAAGAGTCTGATGAAAGGAGGGTGGTAGGGACCCCTCCCGATCTAGCTGAGACTGTGAGAAGCCTCATGGTCGAATTACAAAGTTGCAAGGCTGAAAATGATAGGATGATGAAAGAACAAGAGAAGAAAATGGAAATTAATGCATTTTTACTATAGAGCTTATCCGACTTACAAAGACAAATGTAGCATGAACCTAAGACACAAAAGCATGGTCATATCAGTGGCCACACTGAGAGGAGCACCTCAAAAAAGGTCCATCCTAGAGGTAAAGGACAAGCAGTGGACGATTCCTCTGGGAAGGAAGTTGGCGGTTTGAAGGACTCTTCTAGCAATAGAAGTAGTTCTTATTTCCAAAGAATACAAACGAAGCGAAAGCTTTCCAAGGGTCATAAATTTGAATAATTTAGGAAGGCCAAACCACCCTCCTTCGACAGTGAAATAAAGAAGGGAGAGGAAGCAGAGGCCTGACTGCTTGGACTAAAGAAGTATTTCAGAGTCCATGACTTCTCAGAAAATTTGAATGCCCTAGTGGCTACCTTAAACTTGAATGGAAAGGCTTCCATTTGGTGTGAAGACCTTAAGAATTTGAAAGGGGTTCACGAAGAGGACCTGTTTTGGGAGCAATTTGAGAAATACTTCCAGAAGAAGTATTTGTCGGAAAAATATTTCGACGAGAAGACTAAAGAGTTTTATGAACTCAAATTGGGGAAACTCACTATAGAAGAATATGTCAACAAATTCCTTGATTTGTTGAGGTATGTAACTTATATAAAAGAAAAAAAGGAAAAGGTGCAATGCTTCATCAGCGTACTACCTAAGGACTATCAGAATAGAGTTGAATTTGATGAGCGAAAGACCCTAGAAGGCACTATCTAAAAGGCAACCTATTGTCATGAATAGTTCGAACATCGAATAGAACCTCTCGAAGGATGGAAACAGAAAAATAGTTTGAGATTTAAGAAGAAGGGTATTAAATCCCCAGGATTTAAAAACTATAAGAAGAATCCAAGGACGAGCTTCCCATCCCAGAGTGTACACAAGCAGAATTTCCCCTCCTTGAGCGGAAATAAAACTTCTGGATCTATACTAGTGAAGGATGATAACCCAAAGAAAGAACCTTTGAAATGCTAGGGTTGCAGAGAAGAACATCTACTGAGAGACTGTCCACACCGACAATAGAATAGTCGGAGAATTTACAGCATCCAGGAAGCTACCACTGTTAATGATGTGGCCAGGAGTGTGCCACAAATTTATGCAGCCTTGGATAATAACCAAGCTGACCACCAAGATTCAGTGGTGGAAATAGAAGGTATGATTTCCAACCATCTAGTGTCTATTTTGATTGAACCTGGTTCAAATTTGAGCTATATGGCCCCTAAGGCTATTGATAAGTGTAAACTACAACCACACAAACCTACCAAGCCATGGTTGGTATAGTTAGCCACTAGCACCAAAAGAAGGGTAGTAGAGGTCATACCAACCTGCCAATTAATAATGGGTGAATTCCCCACCCAAGCAACCCTTAACATGTTACCCCTAGGATTGTATGATCTATTGATTGGTATGGATTGGCTAGCCTCCCATAAATCCAGATTGGACTGTTACCATAAAACCTTAGAATGTGTAAGTAAAAAAGGCAAAAAGATAACCCTTCAAGGGATCCAAAAACCTATCTCGGTGAGACAAATATCAGCTCTGCAAATGAGAAAGTATTACCGAAAAGGATGTCCCCTATATGCAATACAGGTGTTGAAAACTATTGAAGATGACAAACCAAGCTTCTAAGACCACCCTACCCTGAGAGAATATAGACATGTGTTTCTAGAAGAGGTATTGAGTCTACCTCCGAGAAGAGACATAGACTTATCGATAGAACATGCACCAGGAGCGGTGCCGGTGTCTAGGACACCCTACCAGATGATCACACCTGAGTTAGTTGAACTCAAATTGCAATTAAGAGAATTGATGGATAAGGGCTATATCTGGCCCAGTGTGTCTCCATGGGGAGCACCAGTCCTGTTTGTGAAAGATAAGGAAGGTACCCTTAGACTGTGTATAGATTATAGATAACTTAATAAGGTAACCATAAAGAACAAGTACGCCTTGCCTAGGATCAATGACTCGTTCGATCAATTGTGGGGTGCGTCTATTTTCTCAAAGATTGACTTGAGGTCGGGATACCATCAAGTCTGAATTAAGGGTGAAGACATCCATAAAACTACCTTCCAGATGAGGTATGGTCACTACGAGTTTGTGGTAGTGCCATTTGGGTTAACCAATGCCCCTGCCACTTTCATGTGCTTGATGAACAATGTACTCAACAAATTGCTAGACAAATTTGTGTTGGCTTTTATTGACGATATATTAATTTAATCCAAGAATAGAGAAGAGCATGAAGAGCATCTTAGGCTTGTGCTACAAGTGCTAAGAGAACAACAACTCTATGCCAAATTCAACAAATGTGAATTCTTCCAGAAGCAAATACATTACTTAGGCCATGTTCTATCCGAAGAAGGAGTAGGGGTAGACCCTGACAAAATCAGGTCTATCATGGAATGGCCTACCCCAAAGGATGTTTCAGATATCAAATCCTTTATGGGATTAGCAGGTTACTATAGGAGATTTACAAAAGGATTCTCGAAGATTGGGTGTCCAATCATTGCCCTCTAGAAGAAGGGGAAAAAATTCATGCGGACACATAAATGTGAAGAAAGACTTCAGACCCTGAAACATCTACTGACCCATGCACCTGTGTTGAATATCGTCAATCTCGAAGCTGACTTCCTTGTGTGCATAGATGCCTGTAAGGAAGGGATAGGAGGAGTCCTTATGCAAGGAGGAAGTGTGGTCTACTATGAATCCCAAAAATTGAATGAGGATGAAGTCAACTATGTGACCCACGATCTAGAGTTGGCTGCCATAGTGCATGCCTTAAAAATGTGGAGGCACTACCTTTTGGGAAGAAAATTTGTACTTATGACAGACCACTATGGATTGTGATATCTGTTTGACCAACCAAATCTCAACGCTAGACAAGCTAGGTGGATGGCCCTCCTTAGCGAGTTTGATTTCGAAATCAAACACATTAAAGGAAAGGAAAATAGGGTGGTCGATGCCCTTAGAAGAAGTATGAAAACAATTCACCTGGCAGCGGTGAGCACCTATAAGATGGATGTCAAGGAAAGAATCAGAAATGCATAAGAAAAAGATCCCTTCGTCCAGACCGTGACCTCGTACCTACATCAAGAACCCACAGGGATAAAGTATGGAGGATACCAGATGACGGAAGGAGGCCTTCTCACTTACTGAAGTAGATTGTATATCCCAAATTTTGATGAATTGAAGAGGTTCATACTGGATGAGCTACATAAAATACCCTATATTGGTCATCTAGGATACCAGAAGATGATCACAGCCACCAGGAAACAATTATATTGGCCTAGATTGAAGAAAGACATAGTTGAGTACCTAGCCAAATGCACAGAATGCTAAATGCATAGAATGATAAATGCACAAACGAGATCCTTTCGAAGAATCTAAGGTTTGTCACGACCGTTAAATTCGATGAAGGAACACAGGCATTAATGCCTCGACCCATTTTTACCTTTATAAACAACGAAGAAATCAGGACCGTCGATTTCAAGACCCATGGGAATACCTGGACCGTCCAGCTATAGGATACACATGGCGGTCAATAAGCGTTTCGATTTTTTGGCACCCAGGAGATCAGAGGGTAAGAACCCTTTTCCTCATGACTCCCAAAATCTCGATATGTGAAATCCCAAAATAACAGCGTATGGCTGAATCCT
The DNA here is from genome assembly GCA_000966675.3 of Picea glauca. NCBI lineage: Eukaryota > Viridiplantae > Streptophyta > Pinopsida > Pinales > Pinaceae > Picea > Picea glauca. The sequence continues at coordinate 830,719 of JZKD02S1641792.1, forward strand.
GATATTTTGGTATTTCGGCATTCGGAATATCCTAAGGGCAAGCTCCCTTGTATCTGCAAGTCCCAAAACCCCGATTTACAAAAACTTGAACTGACAACATGTGGAGGGGTTAAGACCTTTCGGTGTTTTGGGACCCAGGGTACCTAAGTGCGAGCTTCCTTGTACTCGCTAGTCTTGAAATCTCGATGGGTGTAATCCTGAAAGGACAATACGCGGGCATGTTACGATATTTCAGGATTTTGGAAATCGAAATACTCAAGGGTGTATTCCCTTGTACTTGCCAGTCCCAAAATCTCGATGGGTGTAATCCCAAAAAAGTATAGCATGGGTAAACCTTGGTGTTTCAATGTTTCGCCAACTAGGAAACCCAAGAGTCATTCTTCTTGCACTCACAAGTCTTGAAGTCTTGACTTGCGAAATCTCAAAATAGTATAGTGTATTTCAGAGTTCGGTGTTTCAGAGTTTCGGCTCTCGGGTAACCTAGGTGTGAGGCCTCATGATTCTCGTATGTCGTGAAATCTCGATGGACAAAACCCTGAAATGATAGTAGCATGGATGAGATATGGTGGTTCGATGTTTTGTCATCTGGGATACCTAAGGGTAATATCCTCTTGTCATCGGATATCAAGAAATCCCGAAGTATGAAACCCCGAAATGAGTATAGCGTGAATAGAATTTAATGTTTCGGTGTTTCAGCAGCTCGGATATCTAGAGGCTAGTATCTTGTCCTCACAACTCCTGAAATCTTGACTTGTGACTTCCTGAAATGATAGAGTGTGAACAAGATATGATGTTTCAGAGTTTCGGCTTCCGGGAGACTTGGATGCGAAAATCCTCCTGTCCTCGCATATCACAAAATCCCGATAGGCGAAGTCCCAAAATGGACTAGCACACTTGGTTTTGTTGTTTTGGCACCCAGGATCTCTAAGGGTCAGTTTTCCTCATGTTCACTAGACACTAAATTCCGATGGATGAAACCCCGAAATGAACAAGGGAGAACATGCATCACGATTTTTCCGAATCGCGAAAGCTGGGAGAACTTCTCTGGTAAGACCTGTGGTCATAGCCTCTGATCATATGAGTATGGATAAGGGATGGCAGGGTCTGTATCAGGTCCCATAGGGATTCGAGAATTATGTGCATCGGAGAAAAGATGAAAAAGTCCGAAAAAATTTGAATTCCGTAGTGGGTGTGTTACAATCGGCAGCTAGGACCACAGGCCTTATCAGAAAGGTTCTCGTCGACTTTCGCGATTCAGGAAATCATGATACATGAATTTCATTTTCTCTATTGTCTTTCAAAGGGCCAAAATCTAAAACAGTTTTAACCGCTTATCGAGATTCACAAAAACTCAGAATAAGCCCGGGTACTCTACCCTTTAAGATTTCGCATACAGGAAATTCGTGATATGCAGCAACAAGAGGCGTCACACTTAGGTTTCCCAGGAGATGAAACTATGAATCCTGCAGAGAGATATATATATATATATATATATATAGACATCACTCCGTCTATTTCGGGAATTCACAAGCTGGGTTTTCTGGACTGGCGAGTACAAGAGAACTTGCCAATGGGTATCTCGGGTACTGAAATATTGAAATACCCAATATTATCCATGCTAAGCCATTTCGTCATTCCTCCTTTTGGGATTTCGTGTTATGTGAAAACAAAGGGTCTCGCCCCTAGGTTTCCTGGAAGCCGAAAACTTCAAGTCATTAAAACTTTAAACATGCTCCTCTATTTCGAGGGTTCCTCCATCGATATTTCACTAATCTGGGTTTCGATACTAGCAAATTCATGCGGCCAACACTTAGGTACCCCAGGTGCCGAAATACTGAAGATACAAGAGGTCGAAGATTCACACTTCTTGACTACTCAAATGCCAAAAATCCAATACACCCGCTCATCATACACTTGACCAATTTCGGGGTTTTGCAACTCGGGGTTTCGGGATTTGCGAGTACAAGGAAATACTTCCTTGGGTGTTCTAGGTTCTGAAACACCGAAAATTCCTAACTCATCCATACGCCGTCATTTCAGGTTTTTTTGAATCGGGATTTCAGGTCTTGCGAGTACAGGAGAACTTGCACTTAGGTACTCCGGGTGCTGAAAAGTTGAAATGCTTATCGGCTGCCACGTGTACTCTATAGCTAAACGCTCCAGGTACTCCCATGGGTCTTGGAATCGATAGTATCAATTTCTTTGCTACTTACGAAAGTTAAAAAGGGGTTGAGGCATTAATGTCTTCGCTCCTTCATCCAATTTAACAGTCATAACAGACCTTAGATCCTCTAAAAGCATCTCATTTGTGCATTTAGCTAGAGGAATGGTATCCTGGGTACTGAACCACCAAAAGGTCCTTAATTCCTCCACATGTTGTCATTTGGGATTTCGCAGGTCAGGGTTTTGGGACTCGCGATTACAAAAGGACTCGCACCTAGATACCCCGGGTGCCAAAACTCCGAAATATCGAAGTCTAAGAATACCATTCTCTCCCATGAAGGATTTTAAAAACTACACCATTAATTCCTTCTTCAGGCCCTTGGGTAAATTTCACCAAGTTTGAAGACCCGACTGGAAGGTCCTCTTAAAATCTCTGACCTATTAGCTTCTGTGAATGGTAGTGAGCAAGCTCAACGTTTTTACTGCGAAGGCAGTCCTTTTTAGGCACTTACCATGGCTTTATAGAGTGAGGGAACTTTCCCGAAAGAAGACCTAAAAAAATGCACTTATTCATATATATATATATATATATATATATATATATATATATATATATA
>JZKD02S1641792.1:833548-859794 GCA_000966675.3 Picea glauca
CATTTATAAGTGTTCAAACCATGAGCATACATTCCAAGATATTCAATGCAAGACACAAGATATAAACACTTATCAAAAAACACCAGGTGATGCAACTGCTGAGAGGGGTGCTCGTTTCCACCCAACCGTAGGCTCAGTGACTCTGAATGGATTTACCACTAACAACCCCCGAGCTAGACCACGATGCTTGAGACTCTCTATCTCGGTTCTTCAGCGATCAAGAATGAAGGTTACTCTTCTCTTCTCTGCTATCGCTCACTCTATATTTTGTTCCAGAGTTCTTTCGATCTCTTTCCTGTGATCTCTCCCTCGCGTTTGGCCCCCTCCCACGCCTTTTACCTACCTTTTATTTTCCGGCGAGGTTGCATTTTGGACGAATTTCCCCGCGGTGGTTAGGTCTGAGGCCTCCATGGATGGGCGGTTCACCCCTATTCCTCATTAACTCATGAGGAGACTATTAACCTACCATCCTAGCAAGTAATTCATTTCGGGGCCAGCAAGCTGCTCTTGGTTCTTCAGGCCAGTGAAGACAAAATATAGTTTGGCTTAGTGGAGGTTAATGCCACCATTCCAGGTTCCTTCCACCACCTATCTTTAGCCATCGTGGTCTCTTTTTTAGCACATACCTCTCCCAACAATCCTGCAACATATATTCATAACATTATTTATATTTGACGACCCTTTATACTACGGTGCATTCAAATCACACATTCACATCTTTGAGTTTGCCATAGTTCTTGGCCAATATAGTTATTTTTATAGAATGGGGGAAACAGGGTGTTACAGTAATAAGGAGATGTGTAAGGGAAGATGAAATTCATGATATTCTTCAAGCCTACCATGCTGGTCCTTGTGGAGGACACTTCACAGACAAGAGGACTGCTTACATAGTTTTGCAATCTAATTACTACTAGCCTCATATGTTCATAGATGTTAAAACCTATGTATCCAATTATGATGAATGCCAATGAATGTGTAAGACTACTGCACGAGACCAAATTCCACTTCAATCCCAAGTAGTTATTGAGCCTTTCGAGAAATGGGCATTAGATTTTTTTGGTCCCATTAACCTTGCATCTAAAAAGAAAAATTATATACTTGAATGGACTGACTATGTGACTAAGTGGGTTGAAGCAAAAGCTTTACCAGTTGCAAGTGAACAATTAGTGGTAGATTTCCTTTTTAATGTCATCTTTACTAGATTTGGTGTACCTTGAGAAATTGTGACTGATCAGGGAACTCAATTTACCTCTCATCTAGTCAAAGCTGTTACAGAACAGTACCAAATCAAACACAGGAAATCTACAACCTACCATCCATAAGAAAATGAACAAGTATAATCTACCAACAAAGTTATTGATCCATTCTAATCAAAATAGTAAGCTACACCACAAGGATTGGGCTGACATATTACTGGAAGCCTTATGGTCTTATAGAATCACCTGGAGGAATACAACAGTACATACACCCTACGAGTTGTTGTATGCGAAGCAGGTGCTTCTTCCCATAGAATTCCATATCGAACCTTTAGGACTGCAATACAAGTTGGCATGAACTTGGATGAAGCCCAACAACAAATACTATTTCATCTTAGTGATTTGGATGAAATTAGGCAGGAAGCACTTCAAAGAACCACCCTCATTCAAGAGCAGAAAAAAAAATTCCATGACAAGTATATGAAAAATAAAAATTTTCAACAAGAAGATTAGGCTCTGTTGTATGACAGCAGATTCAAGAACTTCAAAGGTAAGTTAACTACTCGTTGGATGGGACCTTACGAAATTGACACTGTCTATGATAATGGTTCAATCAGGATAAAGACAATTGACTAACAACAAACACCACTACTTGTGGATGGTCACCGATTGAGAATTTATAACAAACCCTGATCAAAAGAGGAATTTCTAACTTGTATACTACAAAATTCAGATATGCAGGTGATCAGTAAGGAAGAATACCTTCCTATTGATCCACATTGATTGATTGGTTTATTAGAAGATTTTGTACATAGGTGTGGATTGAGTTTTGTTAATAAGCTGAAGGTAACAAGGGATTCTTACCTCCTTTTGTTTTACTTTCGCAATTTTTTTTTGTAAGTAGATTTCTATAATTTATTTCATCCTTCACGAACTTGCTAAACATTAGTTTGTAGTGATCAACAATACTCTGTTCTGATCTGGTACCAACAATACTGCTTCGGTACCAGAAATCTTGTTCTAGTCCAGTACTAGTAGTCCTGTGATGGTCTGATACCAGAAGTTTGTCCTTATACGGTACTATCATGACACATTACCTAATTGACAAGGAATGCTATGCATATTTCAAAAGCTTATGTCAATTAATAATAAGTATGAAGACATGAAACAACCACTTAAGATGGAACCAAGAAGCTGAATGCAACATCAAATGGCATCCCTTGTGAAGAAATAATTTATTTTGGTTCTGTTGCCGACTAAAGGGAAGTATCTTTAATTTATTTTGTTTCTATTACTAGCTAGAAGGACGTATTTTAATTTCTTTTGGTTCTGTTGTTAGCTAGAAGGACGTATTTTAATTTCTTTTGGTTCTGTTGCTTGACAACAAAAAAATGACACAATCTTTACCTATGATTGTTCAAAGAATCATAATCTGCTTCAAAGACTAGAATTTTCCTTTAGCCAGTATTTTAGCATGATTAAAGGGACAAAAGAAATATATTAGCCTATAAGTAACTATCTCACCCTAACTAGACTTCAATAGTATTCATTGGATTATCTTTACTAAAGAGTAACATATGAGTATATGAACACTCTCTATCATGGGCACACTAGGAAAATTTTTATGGAAGAGGATGTATCAATACCCTAAGGAAACTTTAGGTCATTCTCTTATGGACAAACTCAGACAAAATTATACATCTGGATCACTCTAAAGAAATAATGTGCAGAAAAAGTTTATTTTTCCTTCAGGCAAATCTTTAAAAGACATTCAAGAAGAGAATATACCTTCCAACCCAATACCATACCAACCTATAAAAAGGTTTTTAGATGATCCTTCCCTATCACCGCGCAAAACACTCTTTAATAAAAACCAAAATAGGTGACTATGGACAAGAAGCCCTGATGGAAAAAGGGTTTAAGAGACTAACCCACCGGGATATTGAACAGGTCTACTGGCAACGGGTATCGTTGTATGGTATGACTAGGAAAACCCATCAGGGTACTGAACATGCCTGTATGTAATGGGGCATTCTGCCTAGGGAAGGGATCTCTCACTAATTATCACAACTACCCAACCAGAGTACTAAACAAGCTTGTTGGCAGTGGGTTCTAGTTGAGAAATGTCTCATCTATACTTGTCTGATTGAAAAAAATCACTTTTGTCATCAAAAAAATGAACACTATAAGAAAATGTCACTATTGACATTTATGAAATACAAACCCTAGATTAACAAGAAACATAATTACTACAAGAAAATTCCATTTGAGAATTACCCTAAGTCAACTTTACCGGTCTGTCATCTAAAGCCTACATTACCTAAGAAGGAAACTTATTAAGAGTGGAACCCTAACTAGGGAGTCTAATCTATTTATATTGTTAAATTTATCTATAACATCTAATGATAGTAAATCTATGAAGCAAGTTAGGGTTGATTTGTTCTTCTGGAAAACATATAAAAACCTCCCTGTCTTCACTGCTGAATGCTATCTTTGTCAATAAGGCATTAAAAGAAAGGCAATTTCAATTTTTAGGCATGTGATCATATGCTAGGTGATAAATGTACTTATGGAATTTGATTTGGTTTCTTTTCTCTTATCATCTTTTCTCCATTATGATATAGATTGTTGAATCTTCTTGCATAAGGATATGCAACATTATTGGCATGGGAGAAAGTCAAAGAGCTCCTTCAGAACTCTTTTTCAGACTCACATCTCACCTTCAAAAACCAACATGATCACCCTACAACCCTGCAGAACCAAACACAAAATAAGATAAACACAGAATAAAGAAGTACAAGAAATTCCAATACCAAGCTTCTAGAAAACTCCAGCCTAAAAAGATGAATTCTGACAATCTACAAGCAGTTGCATATGCTATGGGTATTGATCATACAAAGGTAAAATCAAAGGTAACATGGTATATATTTTCCTCTGCTTATAAAACTACAATAGGTATGAAAATGTATACTAGATCTTATGACCTTAGTATTAAAACCATGCACCTATCCCTCATACCCATATGCCTAAACTTAATCAATCCTCTCATAAGTGCTTGAAAATGGTTGAGGGAAAAATCGCATCAAAAAATGAATATGAAGCATGTCTAGTAATGATAGGCCATGAACATACTTCATCCTTAAGAAAATCATGAACTTATCTTGTGTCATGAGCCATGATCCAACATCAAATTCACCACTGGGAAGTCCAATCACCTATCCCAAAATGATGCTTTGACACCCAACTTCTTGTCCTCATCATTACACTAACGGGTAGAAATGAAATGGCTTACCTGGGTGGTGAAGCTATCCAGATAAGCCTCGTCTAGTCTTAAATTTTCCTTGCAGCATCCTTACTTAAAATTACCATTCACATTATCGACGCCATCACCATGTTTCCCCTATCATTACCTTTCTCTAGTTTCGAGCCTACTCTCTGCGATCTCCAGTACCAAACCCTTACCCTCATCAGCTGACTAAATCCTTGTACTACAACCTGATTCTTTTCTCACAATTTATAACAATGGTCGTAAGTATACATGAATTGGTCTTCCAAATTTATAGAGAGACTGATGAGTTCCAATTGTTTAGAGAGAAGTATGCTAGATCAATATGGATGCCATTTTTGGAGAAATTCACAGGCTGGCATGAAAAGATAGCTCACGCATTTATTCAGGGTTACGATGGAGAGATTGCGCATATAGGCAATTTGCATCTAACAATCAATGAAGCAACCTTAAGGGAGGTCACAAGATTACCTAACAGAGGATCCAAGTATTTCAAAGGAGTAGGAATCAATAAGGAAATGTGCCAATGATTTTTGAAAGAAGACCATCAACACCCTGATTGGAAAAAAGGGATCTCTAGAACCTATATCAAGGAAGAGCATCATCAAATTCTTCCTAGTCTTCAACGATTCCTCACTTGTGAGGGTAGGTATGTTGTGACCTTCATATATCATCTTAGGATTCTATTACACTTTGAAGGAGGCCCTGAAATTGATTTCCCATATTTTTTATGGATTAGTTTGAACAAAATGGTAAGAGGTGTCAAATCCCTATCCAAAACTGAGAAGACTAGCATTTACCATCAAGGTCTGTTGTTGGGAAATAATGCCCTACAGACTAGAAAACTAGGGTCTGATTTGCATGCAGATTTTGAACTTAAATAAATGACCTTTTAACCTACCACCCAAAACTTAAATCCCTCTTTCAAGACACATGCATGGAAAGGAACTACTAACCTTTTTCACTGATGTTTGGTGTAGATCCTCCGTTGCGCTTTACCCGCTTCCTTGCGCTGCTCCTTCCAAAGTTAACCTGCAATCAAGACAAAACACTATGCATGCATGCTATTTTTCTACTTGAGGGTTAGAAATTAAGCATAAATTACACAAATCACAGATAACTCATGCATTGGGATGGGAAAAGTATTCTTTTATTATTTTCAAAATGAATCAACTTACAATCAAAGTTGAGACTGACCACCGCTCCTTGATCCTGATCCTCGGCTCCTCCTCTTCTCTGTCCTCCAACTGCTTTGTGTTAATTCTCCTTAGGCTTGAGGAAAGGCTAAAGGGTTGGGACAAATGGATTTGGAAAATGGGCAAAGTTTCTTCGCTATAATTTTTCCTCCTCCAAATGGTACCCCTACCCCTTCTTTTATAGGCTAGAAGGAGCTAGGGTTTTGGATGAACTCTCGGCCATACATGGCTAGAAGTTTCAGTTAACTAACCGATAGCTTTTTGTCCCGTCGGAAAATTTCCTATTTTTTTTCTTTGTTAGGTAAACGCGGGTTGTAGTAGGCCTGTCAGTGTTCACCCGCGTGCAGTAGTGGGTTAGGGCGTGTGTACCTTTACCCAAAAGGATTTTTAAAGAGGTTTCTCAGCAGATGTTTTGGCAATGAAGGGAAATGAGTTGGCCTGATGCTAGGTAATCATGTATGGTGCAATTTAGGGTTATAACAGATGCCCCTTAATGTGTGAGGTCAGAAGAGCATCTGATGGCCGAAATACATTACCAATTCTTTACCAATTTGTACTGATATGCCGAATGAGTGAGCCCAAGAATCAGGAATCAAGAGGTTTCGTCTGCAAAATAACAAATGTCTCACCAAGGTGAGAATACCCATGATCAGGATAAAATAGAACCATGGCTACCAATCAAATACATTGTAGATCCATGTCAAACAACTAAAGAGTAGCCGTGAATAATACACAGTGTAGCTACATCTCGAAATCAGAAAGATATACATATAAAGTATCCATCTCCCAGAAGCTGATTTGGCCTGATGGTTGTACTTCAGAGCTCGAGCAAAAACTTCAAAATATTCTAAAATCGGGTAGGAGTGTAATATGAGTGTACAACTGCACTACCCAGAGGTCTTCGATGGCTCATCATTTATGGACTTGATAATCTTGATGATTGGACTGAAGTCTTCAGTGATTTCAAAAAAAGACTCGATTGGACGTTTAGGATGGCCGGGTATGCGGACAAGAGACATATTACAGAGGGGCTGACTCAGGCTCAGGGACAAACTTCTCTTGGATAATAGCATGACAAGTGATAAGACTCAGGCAGCATATCTGTTAATCATAATTCTACGAAGAAGGAGGCACCGCAAACTCTCCATATGTTTGGAAGAGTAACCAAACGGTGGAGGACACAACTCTATATAGCAAGCAAAGCTTCCTAAGGTCGTACTACATCCCATAGTCTGATGAATCAAATGGACAGATGTGCTTTATCCCAGGGCGACTCATTATGCTACCAATAAAGAAAATACTTTTCCCATCCTCTTTTTGGGGTATATTTTATTTTTTTGTTCTTTTTGATAATTTGTGAAAAAGAATAAAGGAATATTACGTTACAATGGAGGAATGAGCACAAAAAACATACAAGCTCAAGGCACAAGGAAAAGACAGATGTTCTAGGGAAATGATACTCAGGAAAAATCTTCTAGTGGCCAAAGGTGTTAAGACGCAGAAGCAAAATGTTACAAGGCCGATGGGTAAGGTATGCAAATGCGGTTGATAGAACACACAATGGTAACGTCCTTCGATGGAAGTTTAACGAGCCCAGAGAAGGTAAGCTCAGTGGTTTTTCATATTTAGAGAGTCTGAAAAAGAATAAAAGAAAACTCCATTGGGGTACCTTTTTCGTCAATAGTCTAGTTGGTTAGAAAAAGGGATAAACTATCACCGACTAGACGTCAATTCAAAACCATTTTAATGAGTGTGAAAAGGACAAGATCACTCGACTATTTTTTCACTTTTAAGGAGTCTGAAAAAAGCTTGGCTATGGACTCCTTCAGGAATGTTCTTCTAGACCATTTTAATGAGTGTGAAAGAATAAGGTCACTCAACGATCTTTTTAATTTTAGGGAGTCTGAAAAGAGCTTATCTATGGACTCTGGGGGGATTTCCTTTTCCTAAATTTAGTCCCTCAGGCCCGAAAAAGGAATAAAATTATACCTGAAGATACTCTTCTAAAGAATGGGAATTCAATAGAGTACTCCTTTGTTCGTACAGTTGACCGTCCAGACCGAAAAAGGGGTAAACTACCACCGGACAGACGTGACTTCAAATTTCAGTTTAACGAGCGTGAAAGGCCACAAGATCGCTCAACAATCTTTTCATGTTTAGAGGGTCTGAAAAGGGCTTAAAAGGAGACCCATTATGTTTTGGGAGTCCGGAGGGTAAGTCAAAGAGTGAAAAAGACCCATGCAAATGAGGCTCAAACTCATATTCAGGAAAGACTATATGGACTCCCGAGCCTACAATGTTGTTAGAAACGACATGGACACCATAATGCAACCAGGAACTACCTAGGGCATCCATGTTTTGGTAAGCTCTACCACCAAGTTGCGACACTTCTAGAGAATATTTGACCGTTCCGTGTCACAACCAGATGGGATCGATCCTATATCATAATAAAAAAGGCAACGAGATGCAAAAGTTGGGGTATAATCCTAACCTATATGCTCAAGTTGATTTTTTTGAATTTTTTTTTTATGGACCGTCACTATATTTTTTTTTTTTCAAAACTCAATAAAAAATGTCCCAATACCTGATCAAATCCCTCCCATATAAGTCCTGGATCACTCTAAATGGTTTTTGGTATAAAGAAACTGATAAAAGGGCCCAAAAAAGTGGCAAAAAGAGGCCAAAAAGTCTATAAATAGAAGCTGGCAACTCATTATCACCATGTTGATTTGGAAATTGACTCTGGAGCCAAAAGACCCCCTTTGCCAAAGATCGTGATTCCGGGAGCTATAGTGGACTTCTGCTTGGACCAAGTAAGTACAAACTCCCTTGTCTTGCTATTCAATACTTCTTTTATAGCTTTTAGGTTGATTTTGGGGGTGAGCATCGACCTCAAAAAGATCGGCCCTAGGAAAACACGGGCTATCCAGGGACACCCCGCGGGTACCTGCGGGCAAAGCAAAGCCTTCCCGCGGCTACCCGCGACTGTCACCTCTACAGGCTGCGGGTACCCCCCCTGTGTAATGAAAAAGCTAAAATTAAACAAGTACTGAACCTCCTTTTTGCTTTGTTGTGTTGACAGGATGTATGTTCAGTGGAGGGAGAGGGAGCACGAGGCTACTAATGAGTTAGTGGCTGCAGATCCGAATGTTGTGGCCGTGATGACATAGTGTGGTTTAATAAAATTCTTTTTATGTCTGTTTATGCGCGCGCAACCAAGGCTACTGAATGCTTTGGTTGATTACTGGCACCCAAATGCAGAGGCATTCATGCTAGAGGGGCAATCCTTGGTGCCCACCACCAAGGATAGGATATTTACTTTTTGACTGGCCTCTCGAGGAGAGGGGAACCAGTCAACTTTCAGACGTTTTCTGTGGGGCTGAGAAAAGTCTCGGAGTTGACCGGGGAATATTGTGAGGCTAGGACCGATCATAGAACTTCTTCGATACCCGTTAGTAGGATTACCAGCCTCACCCTACAGACCATTTTATCGCTCATTAGGCGGATTACTGGCTCAACGGCCGTGCATCAGGCTTCATGCGCACAGATGAACTGTGCAATTCAGTGCATGAATGCACAAATTTTTGACTGGAGTACCACACTGTTGGAGTGCATGACGAGTTAGTTGACAGCATGCCGACATCGGACACATAGGAACTTTGGGTTTGGGACCATCCTGTGTTCGTTCTTTTTTGAGAGAGTTCCTTGTTTTAGTCCTCGGTTGACAGTACGAGGACATCTGACCACTTTCCCCATAGTATGTAGATGGACAGTTTTACTGCCGCGATAGGGTGGCGGAAGGACCATGGAGGCCTTCGACGATGACTTTTTTGCTTGGCTGTCATGACAGATTCCGGCTATTGAGGACTACCCATATGCAGGGAACAAATTTTCCAGAGATCCAGCGATACCAGTGCCTCCTGGTGAGGAGCGAGGGGAGATGGGTAAGTCTCCACCTGTGTATGTTTTTTTGTTTGCATATGTAATTTTTATGACTTTTTTGATATATATATCATGTTTTTGTATACCATAGTTTTTGATGAAGGAATGTTTATTGCACGCAGATGTGGGACCCGTGCGACCTGCCGACTATGCACGGAATAGGCGCTGCCCACAGCCAAAAGCCACAGCTTCCGCCGCTGGGGGAGCAGCAGTAGCAGGGAACCTCCTAGCAGGAGAGGCTGAGAAGGTTCTTAGGTGGATTGAGCGGAATTTCACTGCGCTCACTCACACAGTTCCCATGGCAGAGATAGAGGACCTGCCACCGTCCATGTAGACTCATGTTGTGGGGGCACCTCAGACATGGGTCCGATTGTTTAGGTGTTTATCCCGCACTGTAGATGATTATAACAGGGCCCACCGGCCCTGAGCAGACTTTTAGACTTTTTGTGTGCCACGAGCACCTTATTGTATATATTTTTTGAGGGCATAAGCCCGATGACTCGTTACTGTTCCCACTTTTGAGGCGCTTGCGCCCATCTATGTACTCTGAGGATTTTATGATGTTTATATATGGTTTTTATCTCTTTTTGTGTCTTATGGATTATGTGTACAAAAATGTATTTACATGTTTATGTTCATGATCTTCTTATATGTGAGCAAGATGCCAATCTAAAATGTGATTAGCTAGATTTAAAATATGTGATATAATCAAAGTTGCATTCCAAGAGACGTACCCTAAGGAATCGTCGGTGTAAATTTAGGTCATGCACTCAGTATATTCTGTTTAGCTGCGACACAACCAGTTGTGCGTCTAGATAGACTCGGAGACGAGAGATACCCAATGACAAAGTGTCACGAAGCAACTCAATAATTGAACTATACTCAACAACATTATTTGTGGTGTCACCTAAGCATATACCTCCGGAAGATAACAACTAACCCTGTGGTGTAAAGATTACCCAAGCTGCAGAGGCAAGCCTCCGCATGTGTTGACTAGCACCGTATGCATACCTAATGAACACTTTGGACTCACTTGACATTTGCCATATTGACGAAAGATAACATCAATGACACGTCCATAAAACTTTTTAAAAGAAATGTAAAAAAGTAATAGTACAAAGACTATACATATGCCACAAAAAGTTACCCACAATGACCGTTCTATGAGTAATACTTCTTGAGGTAGAGCCCATTTCTAGGCTCCGCCAAAGCATTCCCTTCAAAATCGACCAAACAATAAGCACCCTTCTTTAACACCTCTTTAATAATGAAGGGTCCGAACCACATGGGTTTAAACTTTCCTGCCCCTAGAGGGTCCTTATCTTGGTTATAGACTAGGAAAAGGTCACCCTCAGAAAAAATCCGAGGACGAACGAACCTATCATATTGACACTTGAGCTTATGTTTATAAGCCTCATTGGCCAGGGCCACATCGCAACACTGTTCATAAAGCTACTCAAGGTGTACTAACCGTTCTTCAAGCAGAGAAGTGTCTGGTAATAACTGTACTGCCAATTTCAGAGATGAGATTTGACATTCGATGGGAAAAAATGCCTCCAGCCCGTAAACGAGTTGGAAAGGTGAGAAACTAGTTGCAGTCTTAACTGATGTTCGGTAAGCCCATAATGTCGAGTATAACATCAAATGCCAGTTTGACTTGGCTGAGTTGATAGTTTGCTATAGAATCGTCTTAAGCATTTTGTTCACAGCTTCCACCTACCCATTGGCTTGGGGGTAGTAAGGTGATGAATGTTCCTGTCGTAACCCAAGCTTTGAAGTTAACTCTGTCATCATTTGATTTTGAAAGTGACTGCCATGGTCAGTGACAATCTCTCTCGGGATGCCAAACCTTGCTATAATCTGGTTGAATAAGAAGAGAGTTGCAGTCTCTCCGTCATCTTTAAACGTTGGCATAGCTTCGACCCACTTAGTGAAGTAGTCGACAGCTATGATGATATAGCGGTGCCCCCTTGCTGACAGGGGGTTGCATGTAGCGTAATCAATCCCCCACTTAGTGAAGGGACCAACTGTGATGACAGGGAACATAGGAGATGGATGTGCCCTCATCTTCCGTGAGAAGATTTGGCACGGATGGCACTTCTTGACCGACTCGATACAATCTTTGATAAGTGTGGGACAGAGGTAACCTGCTCGTAAAATATTTTGGGCTGTTGCCAACCCAGATAAGTGACCGCCACAAGCTCCTGTATGACAATCGTTGAGCACTATGACGGCCTCCTCATGAGTGAGACATCGACGCAAGATGCAATCTACACCTCTTCGATACAACGTATCATTGAGTATGATACAATTCTTAGACTGATGGCGTATCCGCCGACGCTCATCATGAGAAGCAGAGGTGGGACAGTTCAAAGTCTAGATATAGATTAGTATATCTTTGTACCAAGGGTCTGACGATTCAATCAAAAACATATCCCCCCAGATAGGCGATTCCTCAGGCACAACGTCACCTGACTCAACCGAAAGTTTCGAAATAAGTTCTACAAAGACCAACGACTTCTTGGACTTTGCTGAAACGAAGTCTAAGTCAAATTCTTGGAGGATGACCATCCATCTACTGATTTTTCCACTGATAAAGCGTCGTGTCAAAATGTACTAGAATGGATTCACGATAGCAACGATGGTGGTCTTGTGAAACAGAACATAGTGACGGAACCATTGAACAACATGAACTGCTGCGAACACAAGTTTTTCTAGATGGGAATAATTAAGTTCCGGTCCTACGAGGCCTCGACTCAGGTAATAGATCATGTATTCTGAAAACAAATCATCTTCCTGAACTAAAACCATGCCTATAGTTGACTCTGCGGAAGCCAGATATAATAGGAAATCCTTGTTATAATTAGGTGGCTGTAGCAGAGGCGTGGTTGTGAGGGCGTGTTTTAATGCGTCGAAAGAGCATTGAGCGGCCTTGTCCCCCAAAAAAGGAACATATTTCTTAAGTAAACACATAAAGCCCTTGGTGATTTCAGCATAGTTGGTGATGAAGCATCGTAAGAAGTTCGCCTTGCCTTGAAGACTTTGAAGTTGTAAGATTGTGCATGGGGGGGGGGGCAACTGGATTATTGCCTCCACCTTAAGAGGATCCACCATGATCCCTGTTGTTGATACAATGAAACCTAACAAACGTCCTGACATGACACAAAAGATGCACTTGTTGGGATTCAAGTGAATCCTGAAGTAGCGACAGCGTTGGAAGATTTGTCTGAGGTGCATAGGATGATCATTTCTCTTGCGAGAGCGTGATGCTAAATCATCTAGATAGGCCTCGACGATATGTTTGAGGTCATGAAACGCAAAAGACATGGCCTGCTGGAAAGTGGCTCCAGCATTCTTGAGGCCAAAAGGCATCTTACGATAGGCGAATGTACCCCATGGACAAATGAATGTCGTTTTATTTTGGTCCTCAGGTTTGATTTGGATTTGGTTATAGCCTGAAAAACCATCCATGAATGAAAAGGCCTCACAACCAATAGATTCATCAATGATGTTGTCGATGAATGGGGTTGGATAATTATCTTTTCGACATGCCTTGTTCAAATCACGGAAATTGGTACATACACGAATCGTTCCTTGTTTTTTATCGATCGGCATGGGGTTTGACACCCATTGAGTCAAATGAATAGGGTAAATGAACCCTGCCTTCAGCAATTTCTCAACCTCACTCTTGATGGCTTCTGCTTTCTTAGGATTAACTGGATGAAGTTTTTGTTGAACAGGCTTGGCATCAGGATACGTTGTGATTTCATGTTCAACTATTTTTGGATCGATACCTGGAATTTCCTCATAAAACCAGGCAAAAACGTCATTGAATTCTTTGAAAAGATCCGTGTAAATCTGAATCTCTTCAGGGGAGAAATCTGCTCTGATGAAGACATTATCCATGATGCCAGGGTTTCAGCGATAGTCGCCATATTCCCTTTAGCATAAATTTCCTGTGTAGCTAAGAGGTTAATAGGACACGACTGATCTCCCATCATGGTGATAATGAATTCTCCTGCCTCGATTCGGTGTAACTCTGGGAGGAAATATGATCTGTGATGAAGATCGTCCCAAGGTTTGTCTGGACTAGTCATTGCTTCGATTACTACTTCGTTGGAAGGCAAAACTAAGTCTAACAAATCGATGGTAGAAAGAGAATATTGAGCCCAGATAGGCTCTGGAAGTGGATCCAACTCTTGTGCGGGAGTCAGATCGGGAATAGTTGAAGCTTGCTGGACTAAAGAGTACTCTACTTCAGCAGCCGACAAGGTTATGGACATGCCAAAGTGCCCTGTCTCATCCATCGTGGCTGATGGGGAAGGAAGAATCCACGGATCCTCAAAGTAAGTCATGCGGAACGATGAAATGTGAAAAATCTCAGCCTTGTGGTGATTTGATATAAACTTGACATTGTTATGAGGAGGTGGGTAATCAAAGGTACCCATCAAGTATGGGTACAAACCAACTCCTACATTAATGACACCGGGCTGAGGATTATCAATCTTGGGAACAATGGATGCCCCCAAAGCTGGGTCAGGTCTAGAGAAGGACAATTCATCGATGGTCACTATCCGGCCCTCGTGTGGAAACAAAAAGACTCGAAAAACTGTAGCGACCATAACTTGCGTAGCATAAGTCCAACTCCGACCTAACAAGAGGTTATAGTTGAGGGGAGCATCGACTACCTCTACTTCAACGCACACGGTCTTCCCTCCTAACTGCACAGGGAAAGAAGGAATGATGCCATGTGGTCGGAAAGAATGACCGTCGAATGTAGTGAGGAGAGTAGGTGATGGACACAAAGCGGGATGACCAATGGCTTTCCAACATGATAAGGAAATAATGCAAATCGAAGCACCCTTGTCGACCACCGTGCGGAAGATATTCTGTGTAAAAGTTTTCATGGGATGAGCCACTACTATCTGAAATGCGACGTGGTAAGGCAGACGAGGTTTCAAGTCAGTCGTATCTAACATGATGGTACCTGGGTTATCAGTCTTAGTAGAGCCTAAAGAAGTCAACAAGGCTTTCCTCTGAGCAGGGAAACTTTGGAGGACCTCCAAAGTGGACATTGCATAAGGGGTTTGTGATAAATATTCTACCACAGAGTAATTTTGGGCGGCCCTTGCATTTGGGTTATGAGAAGCTTTCTTAAATGCACCCTTTGGAATGCGTGTCATTGTTTCACCCAATTTCTTCTCGATCTGTAGAGGAAGAGATGGGATCTCAGCTTCTTTACCCTTCTCAAAGGCACTTGGTTTACTATAGTCGTGTTCTCTAGTCGTTATTAAAGCATCACCCCTAACCATATATACGTTCACGGATGAGGAGTTGTTTGGAGGAGGGAAGGTTCCCTGGCTGCCCCCTCGGCACTTGTAGAGGCTTGAGTTAAATTTTGCCCATGCTAAATAGGATTAGTCAACAAAGCTTGTTGTTGATGTGTGACAAACTTTTGGGCCTCTACAAGTTGAGGACATAGATGGGTCGGGTGGTCTTCCGCACACAAGTTGCACGGATACCTCACCTTCCATTTTTCCGTGGTACCCTTGCTAGCATTATCAGTGGGTTTTTTCTCCCCCTTACCCTTCCTTCATTGTTTTTTCTTCCCTTCAGGTTGCTGGGTGGCCTTTGGGTTAGTTGTCTGCACGGAGTGTACTTCCGACTTTTGGGTAGGAGGAGCAGCCAAAGCAGTAGTCTAGCTGGATGCTGAGTGTTGTATAGATAACTGTTGCAATTGTTTTGTCAATTGCTCAGCGGGCTTGGTTTGTGTGGAACCAACGATACCATCAACATGTGGTCCGACTCTCTAGCTAGTTTTATCCAGTATCGATCGTGGTGCATCCGACAGGATGTTGTATAATAAACCAGACTGAGAATAGATGAGCTCAAACTATTGAGCCCTCATGATGGCATATTCTTCGGAGGAAACTCCTGAAGTCGCGACGTCTTTGGATAATTGAGGGACTAAATATTTAAGGAACCACTCAAGCAGGAATGCTGGTGGAACTAGTACTTTGATGAGACTCTTTCGACATCTCCACTCTCGGATATGATCAAAGATATGGTTCGCTGTCGTCTGTTCGAAATTGGCAAGCAGATCTGTGCCCGCGTCATATCTCACAGGTAACTGGAAATGGTTAAGGAAGGCCATAGCCAGTTCTCCAAAAGAAGAATATCATGAGCGATCAAGCTCGATGTACCATTTCGTGGCACTCCCAATAAGAGTGCATTGAAACAATCGCAACTGGACGGAGTCATCTTTCAATGAGTTAGATGAACACCAAAGATGGAAAGTAGTCACATGATCACCTGGATATTCGTTAGGCTTGGCCTCAAACTTTGGAATGTCTGAAGGAAACTTCGTTGGCATAGGAGGCCAATGTGGATCATGACAAATAGGATCATTTAACAACCTTGTCAAATCTGGCAAGTGTAACGTCACCAGGAATGGTAGTTTGGGTTGCTGCTGATAGCCTGGGAAAAAGGGTCATGGAGTTTGATTGGCACCAGGTTGCTAGGAAAAGTTTGGTTGCTGGCCTAGATTCTGGTAGAAACCATGGCCCTGACCAGTGTAAGGGTTTTGCATCTGTGGAGACATCATTGGCTGATTCCCCATAAAGGACATAGGATGTTGGGCATTCATCATGTTTGATGGACTTTGGGAAGGATTACCCCATGCCGGTCCCGATGGGAGAGGCATATAAGTCTGCCCAGGGTTCCATTGACTGTGGAAAGAATTACCCTAGAATGACATTCCAGAGGAAGGAACAGATCCTTGTCCTGAGTTCCAAGGTCCTGCTATATGTGCCCCCAGCATAGGAATAGTACCCTGTGCCATAGTAGACTGTCCAAAGATGGGAGTGCCCCCAGATGGGAAATCAGTGGATGCGAAAGTGTTGTTACTAAACGTCCTGTTCCAAAAAAATGGTGACGAACCTACCGACAGAGTTTGCGCAGGTGTTCCTTGACTCCCGGCTCCAAACGAACTCGTGTGTGCAGGCTGCCCGGCGGACTGCTAATGCAGACCACCAAGCAAAGGGGACAAAGGAGAGATATGACCTACAGCATAAGGAAAAACATTAAAAGGGGCAGGAATGCCCCCAAGTTGACCTTGTAGAAGAGCGGTAGAGCTCCCTGCCCCCAGACCCAATGTCTCTAAAGTGGAGTAAGCGAGTGCAGGACTTGTACCTAAACTAGGCATACCGTATGAGAACAGAGGGCCTGTTGCCGAGACCGAGAGAGGGAGGTTAGCACCAATGGACTATGCTTGTGAAGGTGTATACTCCTGGGTGAAACAGGCATGTGGGGAATGAGAGTCTAGTAGTAGTGGGCATAAGATGGCATCCTGGGAAGAATCCTTCCGTATTTCTGTGTGGTTTTTTCTGTAACCTCAGCCTAGCCTAGGATTCGTTGCCTTGGGGTGGAGCTTAGTCCCATCTCGGGGGTGACCGACTGCTGAGCTGATGAGCAGTACGGTCTAAGGCTGGGAGGTTCATGGAAGGCCTTCACTTGGTTGGTGGAACTGCCACTGTTTCAAAGATAAGTACCTGATTATGCTTTAATCATGTTTTGCATGACTGTGTTGCTTATGTTATCATGAATTCCGATGTGTATATGAATTAATATTAAATAGTATTGATTGTTGATTATGGTAGTAATTCGTATGAATACTCTGTGTTGAATGTGTTTATCTTGTTTTAAATGCATGTGATTAATTATTAGTGAGAATGTTGTTATTCCGCGTAGTAACACCTACACAGTAGTGTGCAAAAGGGGTGTTATAGTTTGGTATTAGAGCCAAGGTTTCGACACTGAGCCTAGATGAGCCAGTTGAGTGGTCTTTGGACCGAGGGTGTGAGAAGAAATTGTGTCTGAGGGACCAATTTCGGACCCTGGTATGGTCCGGAGTGTCAAGGAGTTACTTGACTGTGCCTATAAGCTCAGGAGGTATAGCGGTGTGTGAAACTGCAGACGATGTGGTCTATGGCCATAGGAAGAGAGGACTTCACACTAATAGTGTTGGAGTCTTAGGATCTATTCGAGAGGAAAGGTGAACCCTCATGATCGTCAGATCTAGGAAGTGTGCACAGGGTTTAAAGCCCTTTGGAGTTGCACAGGAGTCAGGAAATCACGATACGTGAAATTCCAAATTAGTCAAGACTGTACATAAGAAAGAACGCATGGAGGGCGATCAACCTTTCACTGAATTATAACTTGAAATGGTCAAAGGGTGAGTTCATGAGAATTCATGAAACACAAATTCATGATTGGATCATAACTGTCGATCTAAGAGAGATCTGGACCATTAATTGTCCAGGAAGAAATCGACGTTTTGGGAGATGGGAAGTGAGGAGAGGTGAACACCTCCGAAACCCAAAATCCTGAAATGATCTACACCATAGATCATAGGAATGTAGTTGACCGTCCGATTCAGCGGAGGACTAAACCGTAAATTTCAGGATTTCGGCAGATGGAAGTTTGAGATGTGGGGTGCACGAACTCCCGATGCCCGAGACCTCAAAATGCAGAAAATATCTATGTCGTTGATCTGAGGAGTGGATCTGACCGTTGGATTCCTTGCTTGGAATGGAAGTGGACACATGAATGCGTACCACATGCCAATGATTCGAGAAGATAGGTGAGAGTGGTGGGACCTGAAGACGTCACTGAAGGTGATGTGGACCCTCTTGAATGTACCACGTGCAACTATGGTGAAGGGCGACAGTTGTGCTATGGGCCCAAAGAATAAAGTAATTTTTGATTTTGTAATTTGCAAAGAAGGAGCAGAAAGGCTCAACACTCCAACTCACGAAGTCACGAGTTGGCGAATAAGTGCTAGCACTTAGCCCTAGCCTATGGTCATGCGTAGTAGGTGCTAGCTAGGAGGGAGCCATACCCGCATCGCATCTCGGGTATCAGCATTTGGAGGAAATGAGTCGAGGGTCTTCAACTCACAAACTCATGAGATCACAAGTTTCAAAAGGGTGACTTTGGTTACGAAGATTTAATTGTTGGATCTTCGTGGACTGAGATTTCGAAGTTCCGAAGTCCCAGAATTTGCAGATTCAGACAGAGCTCAGAAAAATTGTGAAGTCAAAACGTTTTTCTTGTTCACATTGGCTTATGAATGTTGTAAGTTCTCTTGAAGGTTTAAGGGCCTGAAAAACTTCGGTTGACTGCATGTTGTGTGTGCAGAGTTCAACGAGTGTCAGGAAAGCCGAAAATTGATGTCGAGTATGGAATTAGAAGAGGTGTAGATTGCCTCTAAAATAGAAGACGAAAGAGAAGGAAAGGATGTCAACCTGGGATTTGAAGGAACAAACTCTAATGGGCATAGAAAAGAGATAGATAAAGAGGGACAGATGATGAAAATCATTGAAAAGTTGTAGAAAGGTGCCCAGGCTCGCCTAGCTGATAGCCGAAATCTCATGAAAATCAGGGATCGCCTGGGTGAATTCAGCTTAAAAATGGTGAAGAGCCTGGAAAGAATAGAAAAAAAATTGGAAAAAGAGAGTGACACAAGAAGATCAAGAAGTGTCAGAAACCCTAAGAGGAGAAGAAGATCGAGGAGTGGTAGAAGACATTACCATCTCTCCCCAAATCATTCTGGTAAGGAAACACACAGTAGTTCAAGCCCGTCCCCTACCAGAAAGCACCAAAAATCTAGAAAGGATGAATTGAAAGGGGAGATGAACAAGATTAAGCCTCCAACATTCGATGGAGAACATAAGAAGGAGGAAGATGCCGAGACATGGTTTCTTGGCATGAGGAAATATTTCCAACTGCAGAATTATTCCGCCCATGCACAATGAAGAATTGCAATGTATCAACTAAAAGGAAAAGCATCCATGTGGTGGGATCAATTTGTGCAGGTGCAACACATCATATAGAAAGAGGTCACTTGGAAGGAATTTAAGAGGTATTTCGAGAAGAAATACCTGACTAAAAGGTATTATGATAGAAAGATGAAGGAGTTCTTCGAGCTCAAGCTAGGCGACATGAATATTGATGAGTATGAATGAAGTTTTCTGGAAGTACTGAAATATGTTCCATTCATCAAAGATGAGGTTATCAAGATTCAGAGATATCTGAGTGGAATGCCACCTTCCATGGGTGACAAGATTTAGTATGACGATCCTAAGACTATGAAAGAAACAATAAGAAGGGCGAAATGCTTGTATGAACAACAAGGAGAAATGCCTATCCTTCGAAAGGCTTGGAATGATCAGACGAAGTTTAAGAAGGAACAGAGGAAGAAGGGAAACAAGCCTTCCTTTTTTAGAAACAGTGTTCAGGGACAACCATCATTTAGAGAGCCGAGAATGACTAAAGAGGGAGCACAAAGACAGAGACAAACACCCATTCAGTGTTGGGGCTGTAAAGGAAACCACAAGTGCAGAGATTGTCCCCATATAAATGGTAAATCGACAACTGTTCATATTGTTCAACAAGCTAAAATAGTGGAGGATATGGGCAACAAAATGTTGAGGATCTATGCAGCCTTGGACAACAAGAAAGCATAATTTCAATCGCACATGATTGAAGTGGAAGGTATGATTAACAATTGACCACTAATTATTTTAATTGATTCAGGGGCTAGCCATAGTTATGTAGATCCTAGAGTGGTGGATAGTTTGCATCTAACGAGAAGAAAACATGAAAAGCCTTGGCTAGTGAAGTTGGCCACAAGAACCAAAAGGAAGGTCATTGAATTAGTTAATTCTTGTTCAGTAGACATGAAAGGAATGAACAATAAGGCTGAATTGAACATTCTGCCTTTAGGCTCATACAATTGCCTAATTGGGATGGACTGGTTGGACCAGCACCATGCCCTTCTGGACTACCATAACGAGAAGTTTACATGCCTGAACGAAGAGGGAAATCAGGTAACAGTCTAAGGAATTCCTAGAGCCATGGCTGTTAGGGAAATCTCAGCCATGCAACTGAAGAAATGTTACCGAAAGGGCTATCAATTATTTACAGCTTGGGTGGAAGAAGCATCCTGAGATGTAGTCTCGAATCTGGAAGACCACGAGGTACTCAAAGAGTTCAAGGATGTATTTTAGGAGGTACCTGGACTACCTCTAAAGAGGGACATCAATTTTTCTATAAATTTGATGCTGGGAGCAGCTCTAGTTTAGAAGGCTCCTTATAGAATGAGTACGCCAGAGCTAAAAGAGTTGCAATTGAAGCTCGAAGAGCTACTAAAGAAGAGATACATTTTCCCCAGCATGTCATCATGGGGTGCCCCGGTCCTATTCGTGAAGAAGAAATATGGGTCGCTGAGACTGTGCATTGATTTTCGGTAGTTGAATAAGGTCACTGTCAAGAACAAGTATCATCTGCCAAGGATTGATGATCTTTTTTATCAGTTGAAGGATGCGAAAATATTCTCAAAAATAGACCTCAGATCTAGATATCACCAAGTGAGAATAAATGATGAGGACATCAACAAGACCGCCTTTAGAACAAGGTATGGTCATTATGAATTCACAGTGGTGTTGTTTGGACTGACAAATGCACCTGATGTTTTCATGTGCTTAATGAATGTTGTATTCAAGTACTATTTAGACAAGTTTATCATAGTCTTCCTAGATGACATCTTGGTGTATTCCAAGTCAGAGGAAGAGAATGAGAAACACCTGAGAATGATGCTGCAAGTGTTGAGAGAACACCAGTTGTACGCCAAGCTGAGAAAATGCTCATTTATCAAAGGCAGATCCATTGCTTGGGACATATTATATCAAAGGAAGGGATCATTGTGGATCCTGAAAAGGTCGAGGCCATTCGAGAATGGTCAGCGCCATGGAATGTGGCAGAAGTTAGATCTTTTATGGGTCTGGTAGGCTACTATAGAAGGTTTATAGCCAAATTCTCAAAGATAGCTCACCCTATCACTTCCTTGCAAAGGAAGGAGAAGAAGTTTCAGTGGACTGAAGAATGTGAAAGCAGTTTCCAGCAATTGAAGCAACTGCTAACCAATGCTCCAATCTTGAATATTGTAGATCCAAATAAGGATTACATAGTGTGCACTGATGCATGTAAGCAGGGACTGGGAGGAGTTCTCAGCCAAGAAGGATTTGTAGTTTGTTACGAGTCCCAAAAGTTGAAGGAGCATGAGAGGGAATTATGCCACTTATGATTTAGAGATGGCAGCAATCATCCACGCCTTGAGGAAATGGAGACATTACCTCATGGGAAAATGATTCGAGTTGAGAACAGACCATAATGGTCTGAAGTACTTATTTGATTAGCCAAATTTAAACGCTAGACAAATCAGATGGCTGGAGTTTCTGTGTGAATATGACTTTGATATCAAGAATATCAAAGGGAAAGAAAATAAGGTGGTTGATGCACTTAGTAGAAAAGTGCATGAATTACATGCTATAGCCATTAGCATGTACAGGAATGAGATTAAGGATAGAATTTTGGAAGCTGCAAATGTTGATTTTCAGTACAGAGGTCTGATAGAAAAGCTGCAACAACGTGAGAGACCACAGATCCAGGGAAGTTACACCTTGGGAACCGATGGCTTACTTTTGTATAAAAGCAAAGTGTATGTACCCAGTGTCCAAGAATTGAAGCTGGAAATTCTAAAAGAAATGCATAATGTGGCCTATGCTAGACATCCTGGATATCAAAAGACTGTGGCAGCAGTCAAAAGCCATTATTTTTGGTCGGGTATGAAGAAAGAAATAGTTGAATACATTGCTAGATGTATGGAGTGCCAGAAGGTTAAGGCCGATCATAGGCACCCAGTAGGGTTGTTGCAGCCTTTACCCATTTTTGAATGGAAATGGGACGTGGTAACAATGGATTTTATCACTGGACTACCTAGAACAAGCAAGCAACATGATTCAATCATGGTGGTGGTGGACAAGCTTACTAAAGATGCCCATTTTATTCCACTGAAAACCACCCACAGGGCAGTTGATGTTGTTGATATCTTTTTAAAAGAAGTTGCATGCTTGCACGGAATTCCAAAGACAATTGTGTCTGATAGGGACCCGAAATTCACTTCAAATTTATGGAAAGGACTGTTCAAAGGATTCAGAATGAATCTTAACTTTAGTACAGTGTATCATCCTGAGTCTGATGGTCAGATAGAGAGGGTGAATAGGGTAATAGAAGACATACTGAGAATGTATGTGATGGATAAACCATCAAGGTGGGAAGACTACCTACATTTAGTAGAGTTTTCCTACAATAATGGGTATCATGCATCATTGAAGATGAGCCCATTCAAAGCACTTTATGGAAGAAAGTGCAACACTCCAGTGAGCTGGGATAATCCAGCTGATAGAGTAGTCGTTGGGCCTGAACTGCTCAAAGAGATGGAAGATCAAATGATAAAAATTAAACGAAATCTGAAAGCTGCCCAGGATAGGAAGAAAAGTTATGTTGACAGTAACAGAACCCATAGAGAATTTAAAGTGGGTGACCATGTTTTCTTGAAGGTGAAAACTAACAGGAGTTCCCTGAAGCTAGGAAGTTGCGCCAAGTTGGCAGCAAGATTTTGTGGGCCAGTTGCATACATGCTTTCACTACCTGCATCTATGACTGTACATAATGTGTTTCATGTTTCACTCCTTAAGAAATATGTACCTGATGCTAATCATGTTATCCATTGGAATGTGATTCAGGTGGAACCAAAAGGTGTCCTGCAAGTGCATCCTATGTGCATATTGGACAGGAAAAGCAAACAGCTCTGGAATTGAGCTATAGAGCTTCTAAAGGTCCAGTGGACCTGGTACAATCTTGAGGACATGACATGGTAGCATGCAAATGTTATGCGGGCAGAGTACCCGCATCTTTTTGAATCTTTTTGAAAATCTTGCAGATGTTGTGTAAAGTTGCACTGAGGACAGTGCAAAAATAAGGGAGGGGGATTGTAATGTCCCCAAGGTGGAGCCCAGTTGTAAATCTGATGTATGAAATGAATTGTAAATATGTGTTATAGGCTGGTGAGCCAATTTTGTATAAGCCGATGGGCTTATATGATTGTAAGGCCAGAGAGCCTAAGGGTTGGAGGCCAAGGGCTTGATTTTGTACTTGTATGTATGCAAAACATTTAATAAAATTGTAAACACCACTAGGTGTAGACCGACCATGATGAATGAGTGAAGGGGGACTGAGCTTCCATAGAGAAGGCAAGGGATTAGGGGCTAGAAAGTGGGAAAAGGGGCTAAGTGTTTAGCCTAGGGGGCTTAAGCCTAGGAATAATATTTTATTATTATTCCAAAAGAACATGTGGTATTTATATTTTATCCTAAGTTCCTAACCATGAGGAAGGTGATGTGTGTTGGGTAAAGGAATGCAGTTTCCAGGGCGATAAGTGTCAGCTCGACCCATGCAAATAAAACGGCCAAGATGAGTCATGTGAGGGGTCCTCGCCCATTTCCACCGAGACTGCCTGAGTGTGTACAGGCTTTGAGCAGTACGATCGACCCGAGCTTTGCAGAGAACCCTCGTGCTTCCCTGTGAGCCAAAAAACCTATGTTTGGCTATGAAAACCCATGTATATTCTCCGTTCTAATCTGTGGAACCCCTGTCATTCCCTGCGTGGATTGTTTGTCACATGTTCCTGAGAACCAACCCTGTGAGACCTTGCGCCATTGCTAAGCCTATTTGGGAAGCCCGTGTTTGTTTTTCTGGTTGGCTATGGTGGCCACGTAGAGCTAGACTGCGCCTGGCTTGCTGGCCAATGCAAGTTGTGAGTGAGCTGGTGTATGACCTCTTTCCAGGTGAGGGAGGTGACTGTTGTTGGAAGAGGCAGGTTGTCAGGCCTGTGAGCAATTCTCTCCAGGTGAGAGAGTTTGTTGGGAAGCAGTTTCTTCCAAAGAGTGTCTAGCACCAGCTTCGGGCTCTGTGACTTCCTGATCTGAACTGTTGTCGAGACCCAGAGAGGGAATTTAGCACCGATGGACTATGCTTGTGAAGGTGTATACTCCTTGGTAGAACATGCATGTGGGGAATGAGAGTCTGGTAGCAGTGGGTGTAAGATGGAATCTTGGGAAGAATCATTTCATATTTATGTGTTGTTTTCACTGTAACCTCAGCCTAGCCTAGGATTCCTTTCCTTGGGGTGGAGCTTAGTCCCAGCTCAGGGGTGACCCACTGCTAAGATGATGAGCAATGCGGTCTAAGGATGGGAGGTTCGTGGAAGGCCTGCACTTGGTTGGTGGAACTACCACTATTTCAAATATAAGTACATGATTATGCTTTAATCATGTTTTGCATGACTGTGCTGCTTATGTTATCATGAATTCTGTTGTTTATATGAATTAATATTAAATAGTATTGATTGTTGATTATGGCAGTAATTCGTATGAATACTCTGTGTTGAATGTGTTTAACTTGTTTTAAATGCATGTGATTAATTATTAGTGAGAATGTTGTTATTCCGCATAGTAACACCTACACAGTAGTGTGCGAAAGGGGTGTTACATACCTGAACATGACTTCTATAGGAAAAATGAAGAGTTTCTCGTGAATGTTATCGGCCAGAAACTGGCTCAAAATGAACTGGGTGGTGGTCTTCTCTTCGGTGGAGAAGATGGAAAAGGACCCCAGGATGGGTTTGTCCACCCACTCATTTGAATAATATCTGAGCAGATAATACAGGGAGGAAATGAATTGGTTACCTTTTAATGAGAAAATGGAGGAATTGTAGGGGGATTTTTCTTGTGTAATTGGGCACTGTCAAGGAGGAAAATTTCAAAGATTTGCGCTCTATGGGGAAAGGAAAACTTCTGATACATTTCGGTTAGAACTTCAATGTTAAAAGGGGAAAGGGATTCATCTCTAGGTATTGGCATCATCTGGTCAATGGTTTTAGTTGTAATGGTGAAAAGGGTCTCTCTAGATGATGAAATGATGGATCTCAGATTGGGAAGATAGTGCACCTAGCACTTGAGGGAGAAATCAGAGAAATGGTATATTTGGGGGAAATGATATCATGGGAGACTAGAATCCTAGAGTCCAATCTCGTCGTTCTGGTCTAGGAAGGTATCTTTGAGCCAAAAGTGTAATTCGAAGAAGTCTAATTTGCATTTCGTTTCAGCAATAAAGTAATCTTTGTCAGCCAGAGGTATCCAGTCAAGGTCAACATAAGGCGGGAGGAATGGATTTTCTTTGATCTCTGACAATTTGGATTTAGGCACCATTGAACTAACTAATACCTGCAAAAAAGGATTGTTAGTTGTGTTTACCAGGTGTTAATGGCAGATTGTTGATTCAACAAAATGAATAACAGTGTGGTAATGTTGCATATGAATCATGAACAGTGCGATAATGGTTAAAAAATGGGATTATGAGGGTGAACATATGTCTTTTGGGAAGTTGGATGATGAGTCAATAGGATAACGGTCATGGTTTCTTGCATTGATTGGCCAATGGGTGTCTCGGGGATGAGGTGGAGGGTAATAAATGGGTAACATGTGTATGATGGTGATGTGGAAGGAAGTGAGTGGATAACAAGTGGATGGGATGTGACAGGCTACGGGTGAGTGGGGTGTGGTACATCGATGGAGTAATAGAAAATGACATGTAGGTGGATATAGTGGAGTGTGTCGTCAGATAAGAGGGTTAGTATGAAGAAATGGTTTGGCGGTTTGCTCAGAG
>JZKD02S1641792.1:859844-897447 GCA_000966675.3 Picea glauca
AGGGAATACCACCAACTCAGACCCCCCACACCGTTAAAAGTAGAATGATTGGGGGGGGGGTTCTAATATCATCTATCGATCGTAGATCTGAGCGCCTTTTTCTCTGTCGTTGATCTAAGCGTGCCTTTTAACATAGAGCATTGATCACTTTATATAACAAAAACTTAGGATAACGCCCTTTTATGGTTTTTTTGCGCTTTTTCCCTTTTTTATTTTTGTCACCAAGGGGTTAGAATACAACATTTCTAACTCAAACCAAATAATTCAACCAACTTCATGTCTGTTTTATTGAAAGGAAGGAAAAATAACCTATGTCCTAATCTATTCACCTATCAAATTTATCCTAGATTAGACTGTTGGGTTAAAGAATTACTCTATCCTGGGACTATTTGATCAAGTTTAAATTGTTTGATCAAATTTATTCACTAACCTATCTACCTTGGCAAAGATTAAACAATTTAGCCAAGGTTTATTCACTTATCCAGACTTGATCATGGTTAGACTGTATGAATCAAGCCATTCATATTGCATGGGGTTTACATCTTTTTTTTTGTATACCCTCTTTTATTCTTTTTCTTTTCTTTTCTTTTTCTTTTATTTTTATTTCTTTCTTTTTCTTTCTTTTATTTTGTAAATCATTTACAAAATGGAATTTATTTACAACTAAAATACAACTAGAGGGAAAATTTATAGTCACCAGTTGATCCTATGAAACATAGGGTTATAACAGTGGCTCCACCTGGGGATGGTGTTCTCCTTGTGAGGTGCCAAGAACCTGCTACCTGATGTTTTGAAAATTATTCTCCAATGTTTCTTTTGTAGCTTGATTTATTCTATTTTGAAAATATGGTGGCACTGGCCAGAGGCTTAGGGCCTTCCCTTTGGGCTTCAACCATCTGATCAAAAACACCCACACATAACCTGAAAGTAAAAAAAAATGGTTTGTACAATGAGGTGAATTCTTGACACTATTTACTCTTGTAGAACATAATGTTTAAGCATCCTGCCATTGATGGGTCCTCCTAGTAGATCTTCTCCTTCATTGTCTTTGAGTAAAAATGTGTTACTCCCTATTTAATACTGGATACTGTAAGGGCCTTTCCACAGGCTATTGAACTTCACATGCTTTTCCTTCTCTTCACTTCTAGAATCCCACTTCAGTACTAAGTCACCCAATTCAAAATCATCCTCTTTAGTTCTCCTGTCATAAACCTTTTTAATAATCTCTTGGATTACCTGGGTTTTGTTATACACTTCTTCTCTAGACTATTGTAAATGGATCATCTTATTGATTCTCCTATGCATATCATTTGGCTCTATATGTACTTCTTGCAATAGTTTCATGATGGGAACTCCCAAAGAAGTGGGGAAAAATGCATCAGTGTCATATACCACTTGCTATGGGGACATACCAATTGATCTTTTTGTGGTCAGTCTTCAGCCCAGAGTGCATGAACCAACTTGTTATGCCAAGACTTCTTATTTTCCTACAACATATTCTTAATGATATTCACCATACTTTTATTTGAGGACTCATTTAACCCATTTCCTTGAGGGTAATAGGTTGTGGAATGTCCCAGAGTAATCTGGACCTACTGCTAAATTCTACTAGAATTTTGGATCTGAAGGATGTTGCATTGTTACTTTTGCATTGTTAGTTATGATCTTCCCAGGGCATCCAAAATGAGACAAAATATTAGTTTCCAAGAATTTAATGATGACAGATTCAGTGGCTTGCCTACAGGGTATAACTTCAATCCACTTTGTGAAGTAGTCTGTAGTTGTGAGGATCCACTTATGTTGGCCTAAAGAGATAGGATTAATTTCACCAATAAAGTACAAACCCCATTGTTGAAATGGAGCTTCAATTGAAATTGGTTTCAGTGGTAGAGGCAAAAGTTTCCTCTTTCCTTCAAAAACTTGGCATTTGTGACAGAATGTCACTTTTAAATGCACATCTGTAAACAAGTTGGGCCAGTAAAAACCAGCTCTGAGAATCTTTTTAGTAGTAGTATTCCAACTTAGATGCCCACCACAATCCCCTTCATGGAAATCCTACAATACCTTGTCAACTTCATATTTTGATAAGAAATTAAGTAAAATTCCTCCAGGATCCTTCCAGTAGAGGTTTCCATCCAAAATAAAATATTGATTTTAGTTTTAATAATATAGCTTTTTTCTTAGTTAGACCAGGGGAAGCTTGTAATTTATGAAGGACAAAGATGAGGTCTACGTACCATGGAGAATTTAAGAATACCTCTTTTACATGTGGAGTCACCTACTCTCCCTGTTCTTCGACTGCAACCAAGAAGTTAATGTCTAAATCATGAAAATTGGATTCAACCATCAATTTGGCCAAACCCTGACCCTTGATCAGTTTAGTGGGTTTTATTTCTATATCAGATTCTAGAATAAGAACAATCAATTTACCTGTCCTTCCATCAAGGTTATCTTGATTCATGATATCCTTCACCACTTCATTTGGAACATAGGCAATAGTATGAGAATGGAGAATATAAACTCTAAAATATTTTATTCCTTTTACTAGGGCAAAAACCCGTTTCTCCATTATATTATAGTTAAGTGTTGCATATCTCAATGACTTGCTGAAAAAGGCTATGGGTTGTTCATGCCCTTCGTTGTTTTTATGCAATAAGACTGTTGCAATGGTGTGTTCTAAAGAAAAAGAAAACAAATAGAAATCCTTAGTGTAATCTGGGCTGATCAAAACATGGGCTTGTGTAAGTGCATGTTTTAACTGCTCAAATGATTGTTTAGATTCTATATTCCATTTTATTTTAGCATCTTTTTTCATCATATTTGTGATATTCCTGAGGAGTTTTGCCAAATTGGGTATGAATCTTCTCAGAAAAATTATTTTACCAATGAATGATTGCAATTCTTTAATGCTCCTTGGGTGGTCTAATTTTTGGATGGCTTCTATTCCACTGGGGTCTATCTTAATTCCATCTTTAGAGATTATTGTTGAGTCTCTATTTTGACATGTATAATACCCTATCTTACCTTGTATCTGATCCTTTTTGCCTATGTTATGAGCCTATACTTGAATATTTCCTCTCTAACACATACCTAATATCCTTGTTCATGGTAACAAGAGGTAATTGATGATTTAAAACATGTTTTTTTTAAATTTCTTGAATTAATTCGATTAAAGTGTTTTATTTTGTATAGTCCTAATGGTTTGACTACTGAGCAGCCTATCCGGTACTTGCGTTATTTCGATACTACCAGTCATCATGAAATCCGGTACCTAAGCAAGTTTTGATCTGGTACTATCCGCTCCAAATCCATTCTGGTACAAAGTCATGAGTTATTCTGGTACTATCTGCTTCGCGTCCATTCTGGTACTTAGATTCGCGACTGTGTGTATTCCGGTACCAAAACCTCTGTTTCCAGCAGGCACCATTTGGACCAGTGTAACGATGAATATTTCAAGAAGGAAGTTGAATAGAAGCTCCCAAATCAGTTTTCCATATTACGAGAGGCTCCATCACTCATGCACTTTGTGTCATGAGCATGGAGTCAATTCCTAGAGATTCGATGTAAATATCAAGTGTAATATCTTTAAAACTATTTAGTACTTATCCATAGATATTAGTAGTATCAACTTACCTTATATATAAGGAATATTGTATAGGTGATAGAGGTGGATAATAAGGAATTTAATGAAGTTTGTTATCAAAGCCAGATAATACATATTGTTCCTATGTATGAAGTTAAGAATTGTTGATCCATGTTACCAGTTGAATTAATGCAAAAGATATGTTATGTCGATTCTTGAGTGTGAGTGAAACGTTTTAGTTTGTTATTTTCTTAAGAGGTTCCTTGTTGGTTCGGAAAGGGCCCACCGCCCCAACCAAGGTAAACCTCCCTGTATATGTTTTGTGTGATTGTGTGAGTATTTTAGAGTAATGTGTGTTAATGATATTTAATCTATTCTCAGAGTTCAACATTGAGTTAATTGTTTCTGGATCGGTGTAAATAAATTAAGTATTAGATTAGATAGATGTTTCATTTTCAAACATTGAAGGTTTCCATTTAATTATTTGAAGCATGGATTGATGTCATGAGTTTATGATTGCAGTAGATTTAATACATCAAGGTATCGGAAGACTTTATATCTCACCTTCATGCTCTGTAATAAAGTCTCTTAGTCATGTTGAATGTTCCTTGTACTGGTTTGTTTGAATTTCGTGAAGCTGGAATTGATTTTGATTTCAAGAGTGGTTGGAGTTGGTTGCTATTTACTGTTTTCATTATTACAGGAGACAAGCTTCTCAAATTCATCTCTTTAATTCATGAGCCCGGAATGAATAGACTTGTTTCTCTAGGATAGAATCCTTTTTTATTGGCGGTTTGTGTGAAAAAGTTTCATTATCAGTTTTCTCTTCTAAGTTCAAGGGTGTTTGAATTATTTAGAAATATTAGAAACAAAGTTTTTATGTTATTAATTATTTCCTATATGTAACATAATTAGTTAGTTTACCTATTCTCGACACATATAGTGTAACAACTCTTTTGGTTACAAATCCCGGATTGACATTTAAATGAGTGTAAGATATATATATTGAACATATTTATACACCAACATTTTGGGGCCATTGTCGGGGAGTTGTAACACTATAATAGGTATCATTTTGAGTTTTGATTAGGTTGATGAAGTTTGGATTGGATTTGAGGACAATTTAAGTGCAGAGAGAAGACGGTAAGACGAGAGGTAAGAACCTACACATCCACTTTGGTGGGGTTGCTCCAAAGTTAGGTTGTCCTCCTACTTTTGATAATTAGGAATCTACGTTTTTATTTATTTTATTTGAATTTATTTTATGAGTAGGTATAAGGATAATAAAGGTAGATTCATTGCTCCTAAAATTTCAGAAAAGCTAGAAAAACAAACAACAACCCCCCCCCCCTGACACTAATTCATCTAAAATTTGTGCAGGAAAAATTCTCAAAGGAGAGAGCTCAAAGGCAACAATTGCAACAACAGTAAAAAAAACTAAATCTAAAAGCACTGTTCAGATTAGAAACATAAGACAACAAGAAAAAAAGGAAGAACTGGTGACCGCATCAAAAAGAGAAACTGAAAAAGAAGCAGAGGTAGTAATAGAACAGGTTGCATCTATTGTTGGAATACCACACAAAACCTTGGAACAACTAGAGATACCAAATAACCCAGTGGTGGAACCATCACTCTGTGGAGAGACCTCACCACCCCCCTACGTGTTTTTTGGAGATATGGCAGAGGAAGAGGGAAATGCAGCTAATGAAACAGAGACATTCAGATTCCCGATACTAGATATCGCTAAAGACTTTGCTATGAAGAACATTCCATTGTATTCACTTCCTCATTTCTGAGGTATGTCGACAGAAGACCCTGAATCATTTTTATTTGAATTTGACATATTTTGTAGGAGTTATAACTACACAGATAATGATAAAAAATTAAAACTTTTCCCAGCTACAATAAAAGATTCAGCGCTAAGGTGGTTCATGATCTTGGGAGAACACACCATTTTGTCTTGGGATGGTATGAAGGAGACCTTCCTCTAGAAATACCAAGATTACTGCAGACCTAGGGATGCTAGGAAAGATATATTCAAAATGTAGCAATCTGAAGAAGAAAGATTAGAAGATTACCTAGAGAGGTTTTTATACAATTACCAAAAGACTAAGCAATTTTCCTTAGACACAACTACAGTTATGACTATATTTCTAAATGGTGTGAGGGATGATTGCATTGAAGTACTAAACCTCATGATTTACAGGGATGTGTACCAAAATCCATTTGTAGACATAGTAGAGTATTGTAAAAGATACTCCCGCAATCAAGCCAAAATGGGAAAAAGTATAAGGGATCCTACAAATAGAATTGTTAAACTCACATATGGAGGTGTCACTAGGATTGAATTGGAAAATCTATTAGAAAAATTCAAAATAGATATCCTAAACACCATCAGTTCCCAACTTGGTACTATGAAAATTAAAATAAGACAAGAGGAAGAAAATGTTGCATTAGCAATTTTTTGTCATCAGTGTAGGAGGAAGCACCCTTACAAGGAATGCCCCCTTAATGTTGTCGAAATCTGTGGTCTCTGTACAGAGGACCATCCTACTACCGAATTCCCTTCTCTACCTGGAATAAGAGTAAAGAAACTCTGCCCAATTGCACATTCCCATTGTCCCAACCCTTTAGCCATCCTTGTGCAAGAAGAGGTACAAAGCAAAGAAGTTGGAGTACATTTGAAGAAGAGCCCAGAATCAAGATTCGCGGAGCAATTCCCGGTCTTGACATTGTAAGTTGATTCATTAAAGTTAATAATAAAGAAAAAATTTACCTATCCCACTATATGAGTTCTTCATAGTTCAATAAATATATGTTTGAATCTCTAACCCATTAGTCTGTAGGTAAAATGCATGTGTAGTTTGTTTCTTGTTTTGTATGCAGATCAATCTTGAGAGGATAGCTGCCAACAAGTGGTCAAGCATGGAGAAGGATCGACATCGACCATCCAGAACAAGGTATGTTGGTCTAGCCATGTATTCACTGAAAATAAATGGGGATTAGGTCTGGGGACGAAGGTAGAAAGTAGGTTTATTTTGGTCATATCTGCATGCATAATATAACCCTATTTGTTAGTCTGTAGGGGGATTTCCCACCACAACATAATTGGCAACCATACTGGGGAAGTCTCTAGGGTTCCTGGGAGTATTTTTGGGTAGTTTTAAAAGAATGGTTTTCTTTCCTGTTTTTTGAAGTTTCTGCAAAGTATGAGCTAGCAAAGAGTCTTGTTTTCCATACCATCTATCTCTGTTATTTTCTTGAATGTGTTTTTTCGAGATCCACAGAGGTACACGCGGCCTGCATAAGGTCTGCATGCATGCACCTGTGCCCTATTCTCTTACAGCCCGCGTGTAAACGCTAGCTGAAGAAGTAGCAGTAGCGTGTAGATTCCATAAAAGTTTTGAGGTAGTCATCCTCTTCCCTATCAGAATAAGCCATTCTCAGGGGTTTTCTAAAATTCTTTCTAAGTCTTGGTTGTTTGCAGTCTTGTCTCAGATTGGTTTGTTTTACAATTTTTTTTCCTTAAATTGTTTTCTTTTTTCTGTTAAAGAGAGTGTCTAAGCCTTCAGGAGATCCTGGTTCTCAATATCAGTGGTCTCTTCCTGGCTTGGATTCTCTGTTTTTAGTTTTTTCAAAGTTTTAGAGATACATGCGGCCTGTATAAGGCCAGAACGCATGTACATGCCCTCTGGCTCTACATAGCTCGCGTCCACACGCTTGTTGTTGGATTTTCAGTAGTGTGCTTGTGCAGGATATTTCTTGTTGAGGGTAAGGTAGTCATCCTTTCCCTTGACAAGAGTTAGAACTCTCAAGTTTTTGAATCTCTATCCTAGCAGTCAGTAGCTTAGGGTTGATCTTAGCCTTAGCTTGCTTTTTTCATTTAAAAGTTGTCATTAAAATTTTTTCTTTAGGGTTCTTAGACAAGTGTGAGAGTCATTTTTTAAGTCGCTAGTGAGTGATTTCTTGAAGTGATTCTTTGCGATCTGCGATTATGCCAGAATTTTTTTTCTTGGTTTTTTACTTGTTGGTATTTTTTATTTTTTCTTTATAAAAATATCTTTTTCATTTTCTTGTTTGGTTGAAAAGTGTGATTTTGCATTAGTAGCCAGGGAAAAATCTTTGTTTTCTAAGTTCTTCATAGTTTACTTAGATCATAAGTAGTATGTAGTCGAGTGAAATTCTTCTTTAACTTTGTTGATTCAAAATATCTTAGAAAAACAAAAAATAAAAATTGAAAAGTTGTTGAAAATGTGTTAAGTGAAAATTTGTGTTTCCAGCTTTCTGTTCATTTTTTACTTTCATCTTTCAAACATCATTAGTTTCACTTCCATACCCTTTGACATAAGACAAGCCATAAAATTAACGCTAAATCTAAAATTTATTAGACTTTTATGTTTGTAGGGTTAACCAACTAGTTCAGGATTAGGACCTTGGATTAGGTTGGAGAGGAAACTCTTCAAGGCCATTAAAATCAAACATTGGAGTCCGATTTAGGGAGTGTCCAAGTCTAGTATCATGAAAGTTATCCAGGGCCCCCCTCTAACATAGGGGATAAACACGAGGTCACGTGCAGAAAGGTAGTGGAGATAACCCCTCCAAAGCTGGACCAATCATAGTGGAGAACACATATAGAGGGCTTGTTTTGGGATTCTGTCGATTGCATTTTCCGCGGGGCTTCTTGGTTCTCAAATCCATTCGAGGTCCTTAGTTGTCTTCCGGACCACTTGCTTTCGATACCCTTGACAGGTTTTAGGCTTGATACTCTGCTCATTGTGGTCTACCTGAATTCTGACTATACCCACCTGGTGACTGTTCGCGCACTGGCAACCGAGTTGCCTATATTTTTTAGGGACATACACAGGTGACTGTGGAGGTATACTGTAGTACCTAGGATAGACATTGGGCCACTCTTTGTAGATTATACCTTGAAGGTGCATCTATTTTCAATTTGCACTTGCACCGGTAAGTTGCTCTAGTGTTGGTTGTTGTAACTGTTCTTCCAATTAATTTAGTTTTTGTCTATCTTATATTCTAGGGATATTTTAGTGCATGTTGTTTTGAACGGTTAGAATACCCTAGTGTGTCTTTGATATTCTCACACAGTGGAGGAACACGATCTCTGCTAGTCACGAAGGCTTCTTGGCCTGGCACCAATTACACTAGAGCCACCCCTACCACCACTAAGGCAAAAGCTAGACCAACAAGGTTCTTTTGAAGAAGTCGGGTGACAAGAAATTGTGCCCGACCAACATCTAGAGGAATCGACTATTTTAGACCTTGGAGCACAAGATTTTGGTCTGGTTGAAACCTCCACCACTGATCTTTCAGCACCCACCATCGTACTGATTCATCCTTATGAGTGTTAGATAGTGTCGCACGCAGCAATGGAAACAAATGTTGTTACTCCTTCTAGGAATTCTTCAATTCCCACTACGGTTGTCACCACAGGAGAGTTTCCACCAGGGATGATTTTAAGGATGGAAATTTATTTTAAAATGTAGAAACCTTGTCGAATCTTACTAATCCTTCATATGCCAACTATAAATGTTTGGCGATATTTTTGTAAAAATATTCAAATTTCTAAGGATTTTGTATAGTTTTTATAAATGTTTGGCGATTTTTAAGGTAAAATAATTTTATCCTATAGAATTTGGGTGAATCATTTTTAAAATAGCGAATCTAGTTTTTGGAAAAACCATGGAAAATTAGCCCATGAGAGAAATTTAGCCCCTAAAATCATCCATGGTTTCCACCTCCTAACCCACTATCACCGGTACAAGACACCATGGTCTTGACTGCCTCTACATCGCAGAGTGGTCTAATCCCATCTTTGGTGGCAGCCAAAACCCCTTTCACACCAAGTGTGATAGGCCCTCCATTCTCATATGTGATGCCTAGTTTAAGTACCAGTACTGTACTTTCCTACTCCACTTCACAGACTTCAAGTATGGGGGCAGGGAGCTCTAACGCTCCTCTGCAAGGACACATAGGGGGGACTCCTACTCCTTTTAATGATTTCCCTCACGGGGGAGGTCATATACCTCCTTCCTCCCCTTCACTCAGTGGCACACATCAACAAACCATCGGGTAACCTGCACACCATAGTTTACTTTGAGAGGGGATTCAAGGATCACCATCGCATAATATGCCCATATGTTTGACATTGTTTTATTTGTTCGGTGCATTTGATAACAACACCTTCTCGTCAGCTACTTTCCCAACTAGGGGCAACCCCAATTTTGGACAACCTATTCCTATGTAGGGTACTATTCCTGCACAGGGGGCACACCCAGGAACTTCTTTTGCAGTAGGGCCTTGGAATTCTTGGTAGGATTAGTTCCCTCATTAGGAATGTTAATCTAGGGTAATTATTTTCATTATCAATGGAACCCCAGACAAAGGACTATGCCTATCCCCACGGGACCGACATGGAGCAATCCTTCACAAAGTCCTTCGAATGTAATGCATGCCTAACCATCTATGTCCTATTTTAGAAATCCACTAATGATGTCTCCTCACACGCAAAATCCATATGTTGGCCATGGCCATGGTTTCTACCAGAATCTAGGCTAGCAGCCAAACTTTTCCTGGAAACCTAGTGCCAGTCAAACTCCAAGCCCCTTTTTCCCAGGTTATCACCAACAACCCAAACTACCCTCCTTAGCAACCTTGCATTTGCCAGACTTGACAAGGTTGTTGAATGACCCTATCTGTCATGATCCATGTTGGCCTCCTATGCCAATGAAGTTGCCTTCGGACATCCCAAAGTTCGAGGCCAAGCCTAGTAAAGATCCAGGAGATCATGTGACTACCTTCCATCTTTGGTGCTCATCTAACTCGTTGAAAGATGACTCCATACAGTTGCGATTGTTTCAATGTACTCTCATTGGGAGTGCCACGAAATGGTACATTGAGCTTGACCACTCAAGATACTCTTCCTTCAGTGAACTAGCGATGGCTTTCCTAAACCATTTCTAGTTGCCTGTGAGATATGAAGCTGGCACCGAATTGTTGGCCAATTTCTCACAAACTAAAGAAGACCATATCTCTGATCACATTTTAGAATGGAGATGCAGAAAGAGTTTAATTAAGGTACTTGTCCCACCAACATTCCTTCTCGAGTGGTTTCTTAAGTCTTTGGTCCCACAAGTGTCCAAAGACGTCGCGACGTCGGGAGTATTTTATGAAGAATATGCCATCATGAGAGCTCAACAACTTGAGCTAATCTATTCTCAGTCCGGTTTATTATACAATATCTTTCCAGATGCACCACGCTCAATAATTCATAAAACCAGACAGAGAGCTAGACCACATGCCGATGGTAGTGTTGGTTCAGCACAAACAAATCCCGCTGAGCAACTAACAAATCAGTTGCAACAATTGTCTATACAACACACAGTGGCCAGCCAAACTACTACTTTGGCTGCTCCCCCTACCAAAACATCAGATGTACACATAGTGCAATCGACTAATCCAAAGGCCACCCAGTAGCCTGAAGGAAAAAAAAAACAACGAAAGAAGTGTAAGGGGGATAAGAAACCTACTGATAATGCTGGTGGGGACAACACTGAGAAACGAAAGGTGAGGTATCCATGCAAATTGTGCGTGGAAGACCACCAAACCCATCTATGTCCTCGGCTTGCAGACACCCAAACGTTTGTGGCACAATAAAAACCTGCTGTGTTAACCAATCCTTTTCAACATGGGAAAAATCTAACTCAAGCCTTTGCAAGCACGGAAGGGGGCAGCCAAGGACCCTCTCCATCTTCAACCAACCCCACATCTTCAAATGTATATATGATTAAGGGTGATGCTTTTATATCGACTAGAGCGCATGACTATAGTAAACCAAGCACTTCTGAGAAGGGAAAAGAAGCCAAACTCCCATCTCTTCCTCTACAGATTGAGAAGACATTGGGTGAAACAATGACACACATCCACAAAGGTGCATTCAAAAAATATTCTCACAACCCAAACACAAGGGCCACCCATAACTATTCTGTGGTGGAAGATTTATCACAAACCCCTTGTGCGATGTCCATTTTGGAGGTCCTCCAAAGTTTCCCTTCCTAGAGGAAAGATTTGTTAAATGCTTTAGGATCTATCGAGACTTGTAATCTGGGTACAAGCATGCTGGATACAACCAACCTAAAACCTCATTTGCCTTACCACGTAGCATTTCAGATAGTAGTGGCTTATCCCACGAAAACTTTTACTCAAAATATCTTCCACATAGTGGTTGATGAGAGAGCCTCGACATGTGTTATGTTGATGGCATGATGGAAGGCCATTGGCCAACCCGTTTTGTCTCCATCACCTACTCTTCTCACTACTTTCAACGGTCATTCATTCCGACCACATGGCATCATTCCTTATTTCCCCGTGCAATTAGGAGGGAAGACCGTGTGTGTCAAGGTAGAGGTAATCGATGCTCCCCTCGACTATAACCTCTTGTTAAGAAGGAGTTGGACTTATTCCATGCAAGCTGTGGTTGCTACAGTTTTTTGGGTCTTGTTGTTTCCACACGAGGGCTGGATAGTGACCATTGATCAATTGTCTTTCTCCATACCTGACCCTTAATTGGGGGCATCCACGGTCCCGATGATCAATAATCCTCAACTAGGTGTAGTCAATGAGTGGGTTGGTTTGTGCCCATGTTTGATGGGTACCTTCGATTACCCGCCCCCTCAAGGTGATATCAAGCTTATATCCAATCACAATAAGGTTGAGATTTTTCAAGTTTCGTCATTCTGCATGACTTACTTCGACAATCCGTGGATACTTCCTTCCCCATTGGCCACGATGGATGGTACAGGGCACCCGGGCATGTCCATGCCCTTGTCCACAGCTGAAGTAGTGTACTCTTTAGCCTAGCAAGATTCAGCCAACACTAATCCAACTCCTGAACAAGAGTTCAATCCACTTCTAGAGCCTATTTGGGCTAAGGGTTCTCTCGTTGACACCAATTCATTAGACTTAGTCTTTCCCTCTGATGAAGCTATAATTGAAGCAATTACTAGTCCGAAAAAATCCTGGGAAGATGTTTATCACAGATCATACTTTCTCCCAGAGTTAAGCAGAATCAAAGCCAGAGAATTCACCTTGACTATGATAGGAGATAGGTCTTGTCCTATTAATCCTTTAGCTACACACAAGATTTATGCTAAGGTTAATATGGCAAGTATCGCTGAAAAATTACCTATAAATCTCTCTAGAACCCCTGGCATCATAGACAATTGTTTCGTCGGAGCATATTGCTCCCCTGCAGAGATACCCAACATCGACCCACAAAGTGTCGATCATGAGCTAACTTTGTTGATTTTCAAGCTCACTTTGAGATCTGAAAGAAACATCTGGAGAGACTACATTTATTCTTTTCAATCTCATCTAGATTAACTGAGAAAAGTAACCTCTATGAGTCTTCTTTTAAGCCCTTTTCAGACCCTCTAAACATGAAAATATTGTCGAGCGATCTTGTGGCATTTCACACTCTTTAAACTAAAATTTGAAGTCATGTCTGTCCGAAAATAGTTTACCCCTTTTTCAATCCGGACGATCAACTATACAAACAAAGGTATACTCTATGGAACTTCAGTTCTTTATAAGAGTACTCTCAGGTATAATTTTATCCCTTTTTTGGGCCTGAGGGACTAAACTTATGAAAAAGAAACCCCCACAGAGTCCATAGTTAAGCTCTTTTCAGACTCCCTAAAATTGAAAACATCATCGAGTGACCTTATTCTTTCACACTCGTTAAAATGGTCAATAAGAACATTCCTGATGGAGTCCATAGTTAAGATTTTTTCAGACTCCTTAAAAATGAAAAAATGGCCGAGTGATCTTGTCCTTATCACACTCATTAAAATGGTATTGAATAGATGTCTTGTCGGTGCTAGTTTACCACTTTTTTGAACTGACTAGACTATCTTCGAAAAAGGTACCCCAATGGAGTCTCCTTTTATGTTTTCTCAGACTCTCTAAATATGAAAAACCATCGAGCTTACCTTCTCTGGGCTCGCTAAACTTACATCGAAGGATGTTACCATTGTGTTTTTTGTTAACCGCGTTTTCATACCTTATATGCCAGCCTTATACCAGTTTTCTTCTGCGTCTTAACACCCTTGGCCCCTGGAGGATTTTTACCAAGTATCATTATTCTAAACATCAGTCTTGTCCTTGTGCATTGAACTTGTATGTTTTTCACACCCGTTCGTCCATTGTAATGTAACATTCCTTTATTCTTTTTTCTGAAATTATTGAAAAAGACAAAAAAATCAAATATACCCCAAAAAGAGGAAGGGAAAAGTATTTTCTTTATTGGCAACATAATGAGTCTCCCTTGGATAAAGCACATCTGTCTGTTTGTTCGTTAAACTATGGGATGTAATACGACCTTAGGAAGTTGTTCTCGCTACATAGAGTTGTGTCCTCCTCCATTTGGTTATTCTTCCAAACATATGGAGAGTTTGCGTTGCCTCCTGCTTCGTAAACTTATGACTAATGCCATGCTGCCTAAGTCTCATCGTTTGTCGTTTTGTTTTCCAAGGGAATTTTCTACCAAGCCTGAGTTGGCCCCTCTGCAATTTGTCTCTTACCCTCATACATGGCCATCCTGAATGTCCAATTAGGTCCTTATTCTAAATCAATGAAGCCTTCAGTCTGATCATCAAGATTATCTAGTCCATGATCAACGTGCCATCAAAGACCTCTGGGTAGTGAAGTCATACACTCATATTACACTCCTACCTTGAGTTTTGGAAGATTTGAAGTTGTTTCTCAAGCTCTGAAGATCTCAACTCCAGCCATCAGGTCGTCTCAGCTTCTAGAAGATGGATACTCTATATGTATAACTTTTTGATTTCGAGATGTAGCTCCACTATGTATTGTTCACGGCTACACTTTATATAGTTATTTGACATGGATCTACAATGTATTTGATTGGTATCCATGATTCTATTTTATCCCGAGCATGGGTATTCCCGCCTCGGTGAGACATTTTTTATTTTGCAGATGGCGCCTCCCAGTTCTTGGTCCCTAGGCTTATTTGTTCAGCACATTAGTAAAGATTGGTAATGTATTTCGGCCATCAGATGCTCTTTTGACCTCACACATTAGGGGACATCTGTTATAACCCTAATTTTCACTATACATGCTTACCTAGCATCATGCCATCTCAGATCCCTTCTTTGCCAAAGCACTACTGAACAACTCTTTAAAAAACCTCTTTTATAAGGGCCCACATGCCCTACTCCATTATTGAACGTGTGTACATGCTAGATGACCTAAAATATCCTGTGTGGACTGACAAAAGAACGAAAAAAAAAAGTTGTCAATGGAACACACAGCTTTGGGTGAGTTAACTGAAACTCTCAGCCATGCATGGCTGAGGGTTCGTCTAAATACCTAGCTTCTTCTAGCCTAGAATAAAAGAAGGGTTAGGGGTCCAATTTGGAGGAGGATAATAAGAGTAAACAAACTCCGCCCAATTTCACATTCCCATTGTCCCAACCCTTTATCCATCCTTGTGCAAGAAGAGATACAAAGAAAATAAGTTGGAGGACATTTGAAGAGGGGCCCAGGATCAGGATTCACAGAGCAGTGGCTAGTCTCGACATTGTAATTTGATTCAT
The DNA here is from genome assembly GCA_000966675.3 of Picea glauca. Taxonomy (NCBI): domain Eukaryota; kingdom Viridiplantae; phylum Streptophyta; class Pinopsida; order Pinales; family Pinaceae; genus Picea; species Picea glauca. Next base: position 875,061 of record JZKD02S1641792.1, read on the forward strand.
TAAAGTTAATAATAAAGAAATGTTTTTCCCATCCCACTATATGAGTTCTTCATAGTTCAATAAATATATGTTTGAATCTCTAACGGATTAGTCTATAGGTAAAATGCATGTGTAGTTTGTTGCTTGTTTTGTATGTAGTTCAATCTTGAGAGGATCGCTGCCAACAAGCAATGAAGTGTGAAGAAGGATCGACATCAACCATCTAGAACAAAGTATGTTGGTCTCACCATGTATTCACTAAAAAGAAATGGGGATTAGGTCTGGGGATGAAGGTAGAAAGTAGGTTTCTTTTGGTCATATCTACATGCATAATATAACCCTATTTTCTAGTCCATAGGGGGATTTCCCACCACAACACTAACTGCACACACAGATTTAGCCCTGAATTTCAAGAAATTTGGCACCCTTCCACTTCTACAGTAGCCACTGTTTCACATATAGAGGAAGGGAATGAATCAATTGTTCAAGATGTTGAAATCAATCCTAGAAAGTCCTTATATATCAATGTTAGCCTAGAAACAGATCAACAACAGAAGTTGATACAAATGATTCAAGGGAAATATGATTATTTTGCATGGGATTACTCTGACATGAATAGGATCCACGTAGACACCTGTATACATCATATTTACACTAACGATTAGATCAAACCTATCAGGCAGCCCCAAAGAAGAATGAATCTAACCTTAAAGGATATAGTAAAAGAAGAATTCCAAAAACTCCTACAAGCTAATTTCATTTATCCTATATCAGATAGGAAGTGGGTCTCCCCATTAGTTATTGTACCAAAGAAAAATGGGAAATGGAGGATCTATGTGGACTTTCAATAATTAAACAAGGATACTTATAAAGACTACTTTCCTTTTCCTTTCATAGATTAGGTCATAGACACTTTGTCTGGGAAGAGGTATTTTTCCTTCTTGGATGGGTTTAGTGTTTACAATCAAATCCAAATTTCGCCAAAATATCAGGATAAGGCCACATTCACTTGCCCTTGGGGAACCTATGCCTATAGGGTTCCTCCTTTTGGTTTATGTAATGCCCCTGCTACCTTTCAAAGGGATGTCTTGGATATTTTCTCCGATTTAACCAATGATTATGTGGAAGTCTACATGGATGACTTCACGGTGTATGGAGATGATTTCCAACAAGCATTGGATAATATGGAGAAGGTACTAGTTAGGTGTAAAGATACCAACCTTTCACTTAGCCACAAAAAATCCAAAATGTTTCTCACTGAAGGAATTTTTCTAGTTCACCACATCTCTGCTACAGGAATAAGAGTGGACCCTGCCAAGATTGATATTATTTCCCAAATCAAGAGCCCTGGCTCACAAAAGGATGTCAGAAGTTTTTTAGGGAATATTGGCTACAGTAGGAGGTTTATTCAAAACTTTACAAACCTAGCTGCCCCCTTTTTCAAACTATTGACAAAAGATGTTGAATTATTTTGGGATGAGCAATGCCAAATCTCCTTTGAAATCTTAAAAGAAAAGTTGTCAATTGCCCCTCTTTTGAGAGGTCCAAACTAGTCTCTTCCTTTCCATATTTGCACATATGCCTCAGATACCGCTTTGAGAGATGTCTTAGGACAAAGGGAAGGGAAGATTACTTATGCTATATTAAACTATACTGTCACAGAAAAAGAATTTTTATCAGTAGTACATGCCATCAACAAGTTTAGACACTATATAATAGGATACAAAGTTTTTGTGCACACTGACCACTCAGCTATCAGATTTCTAATGAACAAACTTGTTACAAATGATAGAGTGACTAGATGGTTGTTATTACTACAAGAATTCAGTATCACTATCATTGATAGGCTTGGAAGAGATAATTTGGTTGTTGATTTCTTGTCTAGACTTATTCATACAGGTGACAGTACTCTAGTAGATGATTATTTTCTAGGTGAGAATCTATTTTCCATTTCTACTTACACCCCTTGGTATGCAGACGTAGACAACTATCTTGTAACTAGAAAGTTGCCTCAAAATATGTCATTCAGAGAAAAACAAAGAATTATTCAGCTAAGTGCTAATTATATGTGGCATGAGGATTTCTTATACTGAACTGGACCTAATTTGGTAATCAGAAGATGTGTTCGGGAGGATGAGATGTAGGATATCTTCAAAGCTTGTCATGATGGCCCTTGTGGAGGCCATTTTGATGACAAAATGACAACATACAAGATTCTATACTCTGGCTATTATTGGTCAACCATATTCAAATATGAAAAGAAATATGTGGCTAGCTCCGATGATTGCCAAAGAATGGGAAAACCTACAATAGTCGACGAAATGTCACTCCAATCCCAAGTAGTGATCAAACCATTTGAAAAATGGGCCTTAGATTTTGTAGGACCTATCAATCCCATGTCCCATAGGAAAAAGTACATCTTATTCTGCATAGACTATGTAACAAAATGGGTAGAAGCCAAGGCTTTGTATTCATCCAATGAACAGTCTGTTGTAGACTTTCTCTTTGAGGAAATTTTCACTCATTTCGGGGTACCTCGGGAAATAGTCACTGAACAAGGGACACAATTCACCTCAAATTTGGTCAAGGATCTTACTGAATAGTATAGGATCAAACATATAAAGTCTTTTCCCTATCACCCCCACGCCAATGGCCAAGTGGAATCGACCAACAATGTGATAGAGGCCATCCTCACTAAGACTGTTCAATTGCATCACAAAGACTAGGTTGATATGTTTCCTAAGGCCTTGTGGGCCTATAGGAAATCTTGGACAAATAGAATAGGCCACACACCTTATGAGTTGGTGTATGGGAAGCAGGTACTACTGCCCATAGAATTTTAGGTAAAAACCTTCAAAACTGCCATACAATTAGGGATGGATTTGAACGAAGCTCAAAAACAAAGGCTATTACAATTAAATGAGCTTGATGAGATAAGACAAGATGTTATTCAAAGAACCACCGTGATAAAAGAGCAAAGGACGAAATGGAATGACAGGTACATCAAAAAAAAGTCCTTTCAATCAGGAGATTGGGCCCTTCTATATGATAGTAGATTCGAAAATTTTAAGGGTAAATTGTCTACTAGATGATTGGGACCTTATGAGGTTGATACAATTTATGAAAATGGTTCAGTATGGATAAATACCATTGGCAAGAATCAAATTTCCTTTGTTATAAATGGACATTGTCTAAAGGTTTATCATAAGCCTCTGTCAAAAGAGGATTTTGTCAAAAATGTTCTTCAGAGTTTCGAAATGCAATTGGTAACCAAGAGGGTTTCTCCTCCTGCTAACCTACTATAGTAAGTTCAATTGTATAAATTCATTTTCTGTAGATAGGTGTGTCATTAGATAAAGTTTCTCTTTTATTTTTCTGATATAACTAACAAAAACAAGAAAAACAAAAATTTGGTTTTGTTCCCATGTAGATAGACGAATAAGGAGGTAATCTACCAGATGGAGTTTTCTTTAATTTTTTCAAACTCTTTAAAATTGAAAACACTGGTGAGCAGGAACTGGCCCGGGCTAGAGAAAAATTGATGGGAGGGTATAAAGAGTTATCTTTAAGTTTTTCAGACTCCTTAAAATTGAAAACACCGACAAGCAGGAACTGGCCTGGGCTCAAGAAAAATCCACAGGACAATATAAAGAGTTCCGTTTAATTTTTTCAGACTCTGTAAAATTGAAAATACCTACGAGAATTAACTGATCTGGTCTCGATAAAAATCCACAGAAAAGTAGTAGTTAGGATTATTATTGTTATTTTTGTAATAAAGGGTTATATAATCTCAACAAATGGTCATCTAATTTCCAGAATACCCTCATGTTACATAGATCTTCTTGTGTTATTCCTCTGCAAACTCAGAACTCCTAAGTTTTGGTATCTACATGTTTTTTCAATCGAATCTGATCACAGAACACCAACTGTTTCTACAAGTCACTGCCACCAGAATCTGTGTCAAAATCTCTCAAATACTAGAAAAAAATGTTCATTTATGTGCTCATCCAGTACCAATGGTCATCACTGCGCTAAATCATCTCGCTATGCTTATCCGGTACTAAAACCCATCTGGTATTAAATAAGCAACCCTGCGCTATTCTGGTACTAATTACCAACTCTACACACAGGTGATCCAGTACCCAGAAAATCCATCACTCAAGCAATCTGGTACTCAGATGATCCTGTACTAGTTTCAACTATGCACACAAATGATCCAGTACTGGTAATGATGTGACTAGTAAATCTCATCATACTTCCAAGTTGCTGCTCAATTATTAGTGCTAGGATATACAGATTCAACATTTTTCTCATTTTATTAAAAGGAATTAGACTAAATATGCATTTAAAAAGTATGGTTTCTCTCGTATCATGACATACCCACTTTCATGAATGTTTATAAAAGCCTCAACCACATTTCTGTAATAAGAATATGTCCTTATTCCCCAAATATTAAGAGTGCAAGGTCATTATGTCTCTTACTAGATCAAGCTCATACTCCTTCTATTTGTATGGTAAATAAACCCCATAGACTTATGATTCGCTACCGTACTATATGGAGTGACAAAAACCACATCTCTAAGAATCTCAAATAATGATTCCAACCTATTTCATGCTCGCGAGTCCTGATCATAATGACGACACCTTTCCATGAATATTATCTGATGCCAATTTTCCCATGAGTCCGTAAGTCGTTAGTGGATCCAACCTGCCTCACCATATAATCATGGTTATCGATGTGACTATTGTAATATACACTTCCATTTATTTATGCTCCTCTAGATGGCTCTTCCATCCAGATGAGTGTTATTTACCATTGTTGTCACACCACCTACAGACATCTCGTGCCTTCGTATTCCTTGCATGTTTTTCCCCGTCTAGTACTCTATCATAGTCTATGCTTATCTGGTACTCAAACCCCAATTCTTTTTCCGTGCCTCATCTACCGAGAGAATTGTTTGGGCTAGAATGGAGGTTGATACACATGAACCCATATTTCAATTGTATAGAGAAACAACAGAATATCAGGCTTGCAAAGAAAAGTATGAATAGGCAGGATGGGTGCCATTTATGGAAAATTTTAAAGGCCATCATGAGGGAATTTCTCTTGCCTTTGCACAGAAGTATGATGGAGAAAGTGTGCATTTTGGAGACATGAAGCTAATAATTACAGAAACCACTATAGCAGAAGCTACAACACTTCCTATGGCTTGAGAAAAATACTTCAAGAGGGTGATCGTCGACATGAAACTATGTCATAAATTCCTCAAACCAGAACATCAAGACCTTGATTGGACCAAGGGAATCCCTAGAATCTACGTCAAGGAGGAATATTGGATGATGCTCATAAGTCTATAGAAATTCCTCACCTGTGAAGGAAGGTATGCAGTAACCTTCATTTATCATTTGAATCTTTTATCACATTTCGAGGGAGGACCAAAAATCGATTTTCCTCACTTCCTGTGGATGAGTTTAAAGAAGATGGCGAGAGGGGTGAGGCCAGTTTCCAGGAAACCCAAAACTATCCTCCATCACCATGGTTTAATAAAAATTCTGGTTGTTCATGCTTTGAAGACACAAGGTGGTAGTTGGAAGCAATTACTCCAACAAAATTTCACTCAAGAAAGAATATCCAAAACTGTTGAAACACAGGAGACAGGGATACAAAGTGAGGGTTCAAGAAAGAGAGAAAAGGAGGACAAAAGGAAGGTATTAGGAGGAAAAGAAGACATTGTTACACCTAGATCATCCCAGCCCATTGAGAAATCAGTGACAAAAAAGTCTGTTGTAGGGGAACCTACTACATCGAGGAAGAAAAAAGCCATCCAATACCAGAAAATAAGTCCCACCTCAATTCAAAAAGATAAAATACAAAAGGAAGACTCTGAGCTTGGAGGATGATCAGATAGTGTTCCTGAAGAAATCATGGAGGTTTCATTAGAACCAGCCCACCAAGTAGAGAAGACCCCTAACCTCAACATTCAGAAAAAGAAAAAGTCTACACAGTCTAAAGCACCTATTTTAGTCCTACGTTCTAAGGATCAACTATCACAAAGTAAGAAATGAATGAAGGAAGAGATAGATAAACAAGATATTTTACATGAAGTATCCATCAGACCCCCTCCAGAATCCATTAAGGAATTGGAAGACATCCCTGAGGTAGTTACTCGTTCTTCCCATAAACTGGTTGGTAAATTGAAAGAAACTATTAAGGTGACAAGAAGAAACAAAAAGAAGCTCGAAAAGGAGAAGGCACAAAGGGAAAAAATTCTCGAACCTACACCTCAATCTTCCAAGATATAAATAAGGGTTGGTTAGTAGAAGAAAACTCTAGAATTCACAACTTGGGACCTCAAGATGAAATTCAAAATGACACGAGAGAGACAAGTGTTCAGACCCACCACTGTTATTATAATAAAGAAGAGGAATCTGTTTGAGGAAATTTCTACCCCTGTTAGCAAGTCTAAAGAGGCCCCACTCCCAATATGAAGGACTACCAAAAGCATGGCCAAGCAGGTGACAGTTCTAAATATACCTTCTCTTTAAAGGGAACCCATGGATATTTTGAGTTCTCCAGAGAAAGGAAGTGGCTATGGAGCTATAGTGAGTGAAGCAGAAGGGTTGGTAATAGAGACTTTGAGGGGGTTGAGGAAATAAAAATAATCCCAAGAGGAGGTATCTAAGGAGGAAATTACATTTATCCCAGAAAAGTCTATGAACAAACAAAAATTGATAGAAAAGATTGAGAGGCTGAAGCAAGAAGTTGAAGAATACAAAATATTGGACATGCATATCAAGGCAGAGAATGCACAATTGAAAGAGCAACATGTAAAGGTCTCTGCCAAACTCAACAAGGTTTTTTGATTGATCCAATACACAAGGGTAATTAAGAAGGAATTGAAAAGTGAAGTTTCTAGTTTTAACATCCTGCAACTTGAGAAATGATAGAAAATAATTCAATTTTGCAGAAAATTTTTGGGCATCATTTTTTGCTGACGTTGCAGGAGGACATGCAACACCTTCAGTATGGAGTAAATGTTGAGTCTTTTTTTTGACATGTATAATGCCCTCTCTTACCTTGTATCTGAGCCTTTTTTCCTATGTTATGAGCCTATACTTGACTATTTCCTCTCTAACACATACCTAATAGTATTGTTCATGGTCACAAGAGGTAATTGATGATTTAAAAAATGTTTTGTTTAACTTTCTTGAATTAATTTGATTAAAGTGTTTTATTTTGTATAGTCCTAATGGTTTGACTCAAGAGTAGCCTAACCCGTACTTGCATTATTTCGATACTACCAGTCATCATGCAATCTGGTACCAAATCCATTCCAGTACCTAAGGCAGTTTTGATCTGGTACTATCCACTCCAAATCCATTTTGGTACCAAGTCATGCGCTATTACGGTACTGTCTACTTCGCGTCCATTCCGGTAGTTAGATTCGCGACTGTGTGTATTCTGGTACGAAAACCTCTGTTTCCAGCAGGCACTAGTTGGACCAGTATAATGATGAAGATTTCGAGAAGGTAGTTGAACAAAATCTCCCAAATCAATTTTCTAGATTACGAGAGGCTCCATCACTCATGCACTTCGTGTCATGAGGATGGAGTCAATTCCTACAGATTCGATGTAAATATCAAGTGTAATATCTTTAAAATTGTTTAGTACTTATCCATAAATATTGGTAGTATTAGTTTACCTTATATATAAGGAATACTATATAGGTGATAGAGGTGGATAATAAGGAATGTAATGAAGTCTGTTATCGGAGCCAGATAATACATATTGTTCCTATGTATGAAGTGAAGAATTGTTGATCCAATTTACTAGTTGAATTAATGAAAAAGATCTATTATGTCAATTCCTAAGTGTGAGTGAAACATTTTAGTCTGTTACTTTCTTAAGAGGTTCCTTGTTGGTTCGGCAAGGGCCCACCACCCCAACCAAGGTAAGCCTCCCTATATATGTTTTGTGTGATTGTGTGAGTATTTTACAGTAGTGTGTGTTAATGATGTTTAATATATTCTCAAAGTTCAACATTGAGTTAATTGTTTCTAGATCAGTGTGAATGATCAAGTATTAGATCAAATAGATGTTTCATTTTTAAACATTGAAGGTTTTCATTTAATTATTTGAAGCGTGGATTGATGTCGTGAGTTTATGATTGTAGTAGATTTAATACTTCAATGAATCAGAAGATTTTATATCTCACATTCATGCTCTGTAATGAAGTCTCTCAGTTATGTCGAATGTTCCTTGTACTGGTTTGTTTGAATTGCATGAAGTTGGAATTTATTTTGATTTCAACAGTGGTTGGAGTTGGTTTCTATTTATTGTTTTGATTATTATAGGAGAGAAACTTCTCAAATTCATCTCTTTAATTCATGAGCTTGGAATGAATAGACTTGTTTCTTTAGGATAGAATCCTTTTTTATTGGCGGTTTGTGTGAAGCAGTTTCATTATCATATTTCTCTTCTAAGTTCAAGGGTGTTTGAAGTATTTAGAAATCTTAGAAATAGAGTTTTTATGTTATTAATTATTTCCTATATGCAACAGACTTAGGTAGGTTACCTGTTCTCAACACATATAGTGTAAAAACTCTTTTTATTACGAATCTTGTATTGACATTTAAATGAGTGTAAGATATATATATTGAACATATTTATACACCAACAATTATATGCCCCAACAACTTTCCTTCTTCTAAACCAAAAAGAGTTTTCTTGGGATTCAACGAAATCCCAAACTTTCTACACTTCTCAAACACTCGTCTGAGGTGTTTTAAATGTTTCTCATCTGATTTGGAATAGACAGTAACATCATCAAAATATATGAATATAAATTTACTGATCTCATCCACAAAGTCATTGTACATTGCTCTTTGGAAGTTTGCACCATCATTCATCAAGACAAAGGGAATTTTCATGTACATGAAAGTTCCCCAGGGTGTGGTGAAATCTAATTTTTCCTGGTTGTCTGGGTGCACAAGGACTTGATTATAGTCTGAAAATCCATCCAGTAAAGAGATCCTACTGGCCCCAACTACCTTTTGTAAGATGTGATCCATTTTAGGGAGGGGGTAGTTGTCTTTGAGGGAAACCTTTTTGTGGTTTTGGAAATCAATGCAGAGCCTGATTTCACCGCTTTTCTTTCTGGTAGGAACCAGATTGGAAAGCCATTTTGAAAATATTAAGGTGACTATAATTTTGGAGTCATACATCTTTTAAATCTCCTTTTCTATCAGGGGAAGTAACTTTGGATTGATTCTCCTAAGTTTATTCCTGAAAGGTTTATGTTATTATTTGAATGGGATTTTATGTTGTATGATACTTGTGTCATAAGATTTCAAGTCTTTGTAGCCCCAAGAAAAAACATCTACATATTCCTACAACAGTTCAATGTATTTTTATTTCTTCTCAGGGGGTAAATATTTGGATAGTTTTATCATTTTGGGTTTTTCCTCTATCCCTATGTTACATTATTCGACATCTTTACCACTAGGTTCAATCTTTGGTTTCTTTGCTACATCATTAAAATCAAACAATTCTTCTAAAGGAACCATACCCCTAGGTAAAACATTATTTTTCAATTGGAAAACATCACAATCTTCATCATTTTCATTTATTTCATCATAATCTATGTTATTTACACTATCTTCTTCTAATTTTATCTTATTTACACTATCATCGACATTCTCTACATCTATATTAGTACACTCAAAATCATTTTTAGTCTGTAAGAAATCTTTAATCTATTCATTGTTGCCAAATACCTGCCAGTACCTGATGTTATCTAGAACAAATGATTTGCACTTACCTCTACTATGTATTTGCGATTTGGATGGAAAGTTATTTTTCATGTGGCCGCTGAAGTAGCCAATCCATCTTCTAGTATGTTCTTGCCTCTAGGCATTACCTACAAGTCAATTTCAGTAAAACATTTCAAAAAATCTAAAACAACATTTCTATAAGCTCTAAGTCTAGGATGCTTAGTTGAATACTCAACTTTGATATTCTTAATTACAAGTTCAGAGTCACCTCTTACCATGATATTTTTAGCACCAACTTTCTTCAATAACTTCAGGCTGAGCATCAAGGCTTCATACTCAGCTATGTTATTGGTGCACTGAAAAGTTAGCTTATAAGAGTGCCTTTCTGAATACCTTGCTTTGTGATTATGCAACCACACTCCAGCTCCAGCTTTAGCTCCAAATCCCTCTTTGCTAAAAGATCCATCAAAATCCATACTCCAGAAATCTTATGTTGATTCGTCACTTTCTATTGTTACAGTTTTAATTTCCTCGTTGATCACTTAATTATCTTTCAGGCTTGATGCATCATCTTCTAACTGTGCAATTTGATTATCTAAGTCACCATCATTGTACAATATGAATGAATCTAGATTAGAGTGGACAGAGTATAGTGGATAGTTGTGTGGTTTTTCCTGAATGCTGACCATATACTTCATCAGAGTCTCTCTGTACAATCTTATCTGTTGTCTGAATATAGGTATAGTGGCATAAGACATATCTAACTGCAGAGTTCATTTTAACTTAGCACCCCATGTTCGAGATATAAGAATACCATATTTTTGGGGAATGTTTGTGACCACGATATCCATAGCCATGCTCTTAGCTAGGATCTGGGCTAATTTTATCCACGGTTCTTTAATCAGACCTATACATTTGACCCTGCTAGATTCGAAAGAATGCAAGTACTTGTAGGGTCTATTGACATCAAGCCCCATTGTTCCATCACAACCTTGGGCATCAAATTGTGAGAAGTGCCAGAATCAAGCATAACATTGTGTAAGGTTTTGTCATCAATATTCATACTGATGTAGAAAGGAGGGACCACACCATTATCAGTTTGTCCATCAACTTCAGGACCAAAAAGAAACTCAGGTTGATCATCAGTAAAATTTACAATGTCTATGTGTGTTCTTGATCCAATGTTTAAAGATTTTGTGCCTACTCCTGGTTCAATGCTTAATGCTTTGATTACCTGGGCTCTGTAAGTATTTTTGTTCATTAGATCCGATAAAGGAATAGGAATCTTTAATTTGGCCAATTCACCCTCGAGGATGAAAGTAGTAGGAGATCTGCTTTGGCTTTGAGAATCAGGTTTTTCAACCACATTTTTTTGTGTAGTAATGCTAGGTCAACTTGTGGATGAAACTTTAGTTTGATCTGTTCTTGGCAAAGTTTCCGAAATTTTCTTTGCAGGTGTCTCTGGATTCTTGCTTTCAGGACTTTTCTTATGAGTAGTGTCGAAGGGTTTCTTTGCTTCAACAACTTTCTTAGTTTAGAGGTCTTTAGACTTCTTCTTAAATTATATTGTCTGTGTACCTCCATTATGGAATTTTCAAATCCCTATTGTTCAGATTCTTCCTCTTCTTCATCCACCTTTGTCTGTGAAAGAAAAAAAAGTTCTTGTTCCTCCTGAGTAATAAAAATGTTATCATTTTCATTAACATGCATAAGGTTTATGTGGGCGTCATCTAACTCCTCAATTATCTCCTCCCATTCATCAGCATAGTTTTCTTGCATAGGTGGTCTAATATTCTGATCAAGAGCCTTTTGTTCTCTTTGATCTCTTGGCTCTCTCTGCCTGATTTGGGGAGGATTCCTCCTGAAATTTGGATTTCTAACTTGAGGAGCAGGCAGATTTTCCCTGGGTGGATTTTTGTCAGTGATGGTTATCCTTTCCATCATTATATCCATGGTTTTGACTATGGAATCTAGCTTAGCATATGAATAAGAAGTGGAATGATCTTCTTTAATCATAGCCCTTCTTTCTATTCTTTGTCTGGCTCTTCTGGCTAAGATATTTGCTTCTACGCTCATTGCACTTTTCTGCATGTCCTCTAGGGTGACATAGTTCCTTTCCCTTAATTGGTATGACATATCAACATCAAATCCATCAGGGAACTTGATTAAATACAAACCTTGAGGAGGCTTAATATCATCTGGAATAGTGTTATAAATATTGTTGAAACGAACGCAGTAATCTTGCATTGTTTCCCTTGATTCCTTTTGATATTTTCATATTCTGATAAGATCTGGAGAGGGTTTTTCTTCACCTCCCATCTGTCGAGAAACGTTTGGTGGAAAACAACAATATCAATAATTCTAGAAACACACAATGCTTTAAACCAATTTTTGAAATATCCAGTTAGAATTTGCGCAAAAAGTCTCATTTGGACATCAACCTCATTGACCTCCTGCAAATCAAAGTAATCATTGATTTTATCAATGTTTTGTTTTGCATTAAGAGTTTCAGTACTATCGTACTAAGGAAGTCTAGTTTGATAGTCCTGGGGCATGGCATGTAAAGGAGAAACTAACACCAAGGGACCATATATTGCTGCCATGATTAGTGGAGGAGGATGAACAACAACCTGTTGTTGTAGGTAAATCTCCCTGCGGATAGGTATTTTGCCTCAAAGAGCTAGACCCTAAAATCTAAGACAGAAAGTGCTTAACATGGACACTGACTTCCTTTCAAATGTATACAAACTAATGCATGTGAAGGAAGGAGAACAAAAGTACCTTTTTATCGACGTTTGTCCCTGCATGCTCCAAGTTGAGCTCCAATCTTTCGCTCCTCGATGAGCCCTGTAGACAAACAAAGTACGACCACTTCCTACTCTATTGATATTAGCTTGAAAACAGATTTATCTATCAACGAAAAGTTCATGTAAGATCAGACACAATCTAGAAATAAACAGACCAAACAAATTATATTAATGAGGAAAAAAAATTTCCTATAGCCATAGATGGATTGCAACAGTTCTGCCAAGTCCTCCTTATCTACCCCTTGCTCAAAAGATCCACGATCTGACTAATGACAGCTTCACTGATGGCTCCCTATGAGATCATAGGTCTCTTGCTTCCAAATTATCTCTATTCCAGCACCACTTATGAGATCATAAGTTTGGTGTGATTCTCCTTTTACCAGTCCCCTTTAACCATTAGAAAGCTTGCTTATATAGCCTTGGAGAGGCTTTAACCACTTGAGATATCCTTGGGGAAGTTGAGTATTTTCCTCCTTCAGTTGAGGATCTTCCCTAAGATCATGGCTAGACTAGAGATTCAAATCGAACTGCCTTCCAAGAATGAAAGGATCCTTCCCCCATTCATCTCAACAACTTAACCATTGCCCAGAATAGGTAGTGCTCCCTCAAAAGGACCATCAGAGCACTATAACACTCCCTAGTAGGCTTTAGGGGGGCGCCAGTGCTTTCAAAATCCACAGTGCTCCCTCAAAAGGGCCAAAGGAGATTTATAACTCTCCCAGACAGTGTAAGGGGAAGCGTCGATGCTCCCATAAGAGGTATAGGGGAGCTCTCTCCTTTAAAAGCTCAGTTTTTGAGGTGCTTTCAGATGGCAAAAGGTTTGCAAGCCTACTGACTCATTTATCCTCTTCCAAATCAAATGTTTGAGGTGTTTCAAGTGTCCTTCTCATGTCATTATAGGCACGACATAGGAATCATGGCAGTATGTTTCCCTGACACCTGCGACACTTGTGAGCAACATGCGACACTTGCGACCTTGTGAGAAAAATGTGACACTTGTGACCTTTGTAATGACGACACTTGCAACACTATCAAAGTGAGTATTTTTTATGTGTATCAGATTTCCACCCAAAGTATGAAGTTAGAAGATAGGAACTGATAACTGAAATGCTTTGTAGACTTTCAAGCAAGGGTATAGATGCAAAGAACCTGACAAAAGTTGCACACAAACATCCAACAAATATTATGACATGTTTCAAACCCAAGGCAAGCATACCTATGCTTGGGTGATCAAGACTTGTAAGATATGGCCACCTTAAAATACACTGTGGATCCATAATTGTATTGATAAAAAGGTATAGCCACCGAGGATATAGTGTGGATCTATACTCTGATGACCCAGACTGATCGTATCCATGAAGAATACACAGTGGATCTACGAGATGACAAGACATAGCCATGACCAATACAAAGTGGATCTATGTAACAGTGTATGTGTTATTTGTCCAATAGAAACTCCTTCGCAACCTAGGCAAAGCATATATCAAAGTGGTCACTCAACCCAGGGTCTTCTTACCAATCCCAATATGGTACAAATCTAACCATGTGAATAGATGTCCTGATGTCGAACATGGGAGAAACCACTTGATTACCGGTCAATGATTCCCAAGGTACTCTAGTACATTCCAACGAATGTGAATGGATGAGCTAAGGTCAAACACCCGTGAAACATACGATCAGAGGTCAATGATGTAAACCTATTGTCGAATGTGAGGAGGCTTGCCATTGAGGCATGCAGGTCCCAAAGTACTAACTGGTTTCTAAGTCTAATTCCTAGATAATGTGTTGAATTCGACAGGAATAGACTCATCGAAGGAGGGCCTTGATGTATCCCCCATCAACAACATGAAATGAACATAGAGATGTAATTGGTAGATCAAATGAACATGGACTGACACGGGTATTGAGACAAGATATTTGTGAGGGTTGATTCTCAAAGCAGATACTTCCCTTGAACACTGAAGGACAAAAGCAGAAACATGACATGGACCAAAACTTGATGATGCAGTGGATGCTGTGACTTACGTTAGTTGACCCAAAGGAGTGAGAAAATTCAAAAGATTGGCTCAGTGCAGAGGTTCAGGGGATTATAATGCATGCAAATGACAAAGTGTCATGTTCAAGGGTGACTCTAAGAATTACTTGGTAATGTTCTCAAGAGACTGCTTGGCTTGCTTATTTCAAATTTTCCCCCATCCATATAGATGAGTACCTCTTTTTAATTTAACGAGCTTGAGGAGGGTAACACATGCTCGATATAACTCACCTTCGGTAAGCTCCTCTTCCTTAGTTTAACGAACTGGAAGAAGTAGGGGTTCGATCCCGTATGGGCCTATCGATGTATCTTTTAGCGAGTCCAAAGAAAAAAAACTCGAAGGTTTTTCAGGATTATAGAGTTTGGAAAAACACTTAAAAGAGAGCTCTCTCAGTTCCTTTTTCGTACAGTAGTCTAACGAGACCAAAAAAGAGATAAACTATCACTCAAAAGACGCCCTTTCAAACCTTTTAACGAGTATGAAAGGAAGCAAGATCACTCGGCAATCTTTTCATGTTTAGAGAGTCTGAAAAGAGCTTAAAGGAGACTCCAGGGGGTTCCTTTTTCGTGTGTTCGTGCGGGTTCGAAAAAGAGATAAAAGTTTACCCGGTGCATTCTCATGTATTTACGAGCATGAGAAAGAACAAAGACTAAGCTCGGTATGCCCCCAGCTTGAAAGCTAGTGGCTTAGCTCCAGAAAGATCATCAAAGGCTGGAGACATGCCCCCCAAGCTTCAATTCATTCACTGAATTTGAGGTTGTCACCAATTTTTGTGCTAGATGGAGAAAAAGGATACAGGTGGATGGAATGAAGGTTCAAAAATGAGACCTAACGAAAGACTCAACTCAACATCTATGAGATCTGGCAAAAGACTCAACTTGAAGGGAGAGGTGATTGTTTCATTTTTTAATGAGCTTGACACAGGAAAAGAACTATGCTCAAGGTTCTAGGTTCGATCCCCAGATTGTTGTTTCATTTTTTAACGAGCTTGCTACAGAGAAGAAAACTATGCTCAAAGCCTCTGTTTCATTTTTTAACGAGCTTGAAACAGGAAAAGAACCATGCTCATGGTTGCTTCTTGATCATGGCTTCCGAGAGGATAATGCTCTAGAAGGATACTATGTCAAGGGAGAAAACTCGGTCATTACTTCCAAGAGATCTTCACCGGATGGAAGACAATCACTCTGGAAGGAGCACATGTCAGGGGTCGTGATAGGGGTAAGGATATCAGGCTCCAATAACCCTACTGAGGAGATCACCATGTCAACTACCGAATCCAAATCATCGGAATTTGAGGTAATGGGAGACAATGCCACATAATTGACATGTGGTGGGGGTGATACTGTCTGCATATAAGAACAACTTAGGGAGGTAACCCAGTTGGGGCCGATGAATGAAAGTTGATCAATAGTCACAATTCTCCTATCATGAGGGAAAGATATCACATGGAAAAGAGTGGATACAATAACTTTCATGGCATAGACATAATCTCGCCCAAGGAGTAAAGCGAATCCAAGGGGTCTCAGACTACCATGACATCGATAAAGATAGTTTTCCTTCCCAAAGTTACAGGAAACTAAGGAAGGATCCCTAAAGGTTGACTAGATCCTCTGTTAAAAGCTAAAAGATTCTGTGTAACCGGTGCAAGTTGCGGACAACCCAAAGAGTACCAAGCAACAGAAGACAAAATACTAGTAGACGCACCTTCATCTATCAGTGTTTGAGGAACGTCCCAACCATGAACCTGTACTGTAATCTGGAAAGGAATGTGGGAGGGAAGACGAGGTCTAGTTAGCACACCCCAATCAAAAAGGATGGCCTCATTACTTGGAGGGAGTTTCGCAGGAGAAGCTGGAATGGCCCTCGGTACGGTAGAGTCTGTATTAATGAGAAAAACATGGGCAGTATCAGGTTTACTCTCTAGAAGGAGAGTAGGATCGACCGATGGTTGGATCGATTCAACCAATGGTGGACTTGGATATACCACTTTGGCACTCTTCATAGGAAGAGTGGGACTGGCCGAGGAAGGGACTGGATCAGTCACTTTGACATTCCTCAATAGAGGAATGGGATCAACCGATGGAAAAACTGGATCGACCACTTTGGCACTCTTCAGAGGAAGAGTGGGACTGACCGAGGAAGGGACTAGATCAGTCACTTTGACATTCCACAATGGAGGAATGGGATCGACCGATGGCAAAACCAGATTGACCACTTGAGTTTCATTCTCCAAAGGAAGAATGGGGTTGACGAATGGAAACAGATCAACCGCTTTGGTGTCACTCCCTAACGAGAGAGTGGGATTAGCTGAGGATGAAAACAGATCGACCACTTTGGTGTCACTCTTTTGATGAAGAGCGGGGATGATCGATGACAGAATTGGATCAGCTATTTGGGTTCATGGCTCAATCGAGGAAGAAACTAGATTGACCACCTGATCAACCGGACTGACCGGGGATGGAACCGGATTGACCATTCCATCAACCAATTATGGGTCAGAGGAAAGCTTACGATAACCTTTTGGAAGTTGAATTTTTTCCAAAAGAGAAGAAGCCTTGTCCATGCGAGGAAAAAGGTGAGAGTAATGATTACCTTTACATAACATGCAAGGGAACTTGACAGTTTTCTTCTTCTTACCAACCTGAACATCACTAGTTGATAGGGTATCATTGACATGACCAACAAAGGCCGATGATATGGAGGACCACATTTCTAAGACCTGGGTAAGACCAGGGCAATCCCTCAGAAAGTGGTCACTCTTACAAAGGCTGCAAGGGAATTTGGGCTTTGGATTCTTCATTTTAATCTTGTTGACCTCATCAACACTCCCAATACTATTAACAATAACTGATTTCTTAGAGCCAACATCTGATGTTGTTGGGGTCTTGGTCCTTTTCGATCTCTTCTTCTTCTTCTCTTTCTGTTTCTTCTTCTTCTGATCAACCTGGCTACTTTCTTTAGAGATTTCACTAGGTGAAGAAGGAGAAATGGAAGGAGACTTAACAGGCGAAGAAGGTGAAAAGTTGACCTGAGGTTGATATGTGGGTGGTGTACTGACACCCAAAGTATTAGGTGCAGCTGAAAAACATTGGGAGGATTTGGGATCACCGGAGTGGGGAACAACCAAACTGGTAATCCAATAGTGAGTCCTGGAAGACTCAGTGTGGCAACATATGGAGGACCAAAGTTTCCAAATGAAGGAAAGGTATAAGGTTCCCCAGAAGAAGGGGTTCCTCCATTGGTACTCCCAGGATTCGATGCCATTATCACTGACTCAACCTAAGGTCCACTAAGTAAAACAAACAACACACACTATGAATCTAAGAAGCAATCAATCAAACAAACCTTCCTACGATGAAACCACTAGTTGGTGATGAAATTCAACGTCGCGAGATCAAAATAGGAAGGGTTGGGGATAGAGCGGGTGGATCAGTTACGTTGGTGACCTGCTTAACAGACTTACGCCTTGGTGCAAGCTTCCATGCAGTAATTGTGGATTTACCCTCCAAGGAGCCCGAGTGAGTTTGACCAATGTCTGTTCTAGGTACAGTGAGACTTCCCTTAACTGTCACCTTGTGTGAGACCCTAAATATTGTGGCTACTAAGGTCAGCAACTCATAGTCAGCCCCTGGGTGGGTACAGTCGACAGTCCAGTCGGAACATATGGGCGAAAACAAGTCCGAAATCAACTTGAAAGGCTCCCACACATAATCATGGGTATACCTTCTAGTGACCCCCAATATACGATCCGACCACTACAAACAGTTGGGCCACAGAGGGATAATCTCCGTAACTCACCTGAATGCAACCTCATGCGTAACCCCTGTGTGAGAGGGGGATCCCAGGCAGACTAATACGACAATTGGATTTAACTCTTCGTACCACAAGATACTAAGTTTGTTTGATAGATTTGGAAAGTTATCCTTTCAACCTATTCCAAAGCCCTACACCTTAAACTAATGTAGGTTTGCTAACAAAGATGTAAAAAGTCTGATAAATTTTAGTTAAGCGTTGATTTTAATGGATGTTATTTAATTAGAGGGTGTATGAAAGTGAAACTAATGGAATGATGACTCAATTCCCAAAAATATTCATGAAATATGATAAGCAATCATTTCTTTTCAATGAATACCTATTTAAGGGAAAGAGGAAAAGTCGTTTTCACTATCAAACACTTGATAAGGAATGCCCTCAATCAATTTTGTTCTTAATCAAATCCAATATGATGCTACAACATTTCAGAAATGCAAACTAATCACTAAAATGTACTTTTGTTGTTTGCATGCAAATGATAATCAATTCATTGCAAAACTTGTCCTACCAACTACCTTTTCAGATCAAAGAGATTCAGATAAGAAAATGCAGATTTCACACAAACAATAGGCCCTTTTGCAATCAAACAAGATAAAGAAAATAAAAAATGCAAAAGGAAGGAGAAAGAGATTGGATCATATTATCTCAAAGAACCAAATGAGAAGAGTTATAGACTACAAATGTCCTTCACTAGAGTTCCCGCTCAGTCGGATAGGAGAGAAGAAAGCAGGGGATCGATTTCAAGCTCTCAACAACAAAAACTCAAAAAGAATGAAGAAGGGAATAAAATATGAACAATAAGGTGTTTACTTCTCAGGAGGAAGCATTTCAAAGGTCAAAGGAAGCATCATTGAATCACAAAGCAGCTCAGCAAGTGAAAATACAAGGTTTGGACCTCCAAAAATTGCAATTGTTTAAGAGGTTTTGGGGAAAAAAGGGTAGGATCTCTAGTATAAGGGCCACCAGAGCATTATAAATCTCTGTTCAACAGCTTAAGGGAGCACTGGCACTATGCTAACAAGGCAGAGGAGCATTGGAGTCCTAAAGCTCAGAAAAAAGTCCAAAAAACCCAAAATTCAGTCAAATTTTGGCAATCAGGCTGAGTGTGATGGATTGAAGATTCAATCAGAAAATGCAATCATATAAATGGGGTGAACAAGGTCTAAGAAAACAAAGGGTAAGACAATTCCTATGAGGAAAAAAAAAACTAAGAAAGTTTTGATTCTTCCCCAGCGGAGTCGCCAGTTTCTGTTGTAGGAAAATCTCTCTGCGGACAGGTAGATTGCCTCAAAGAGATAGACCCTAAACTCTAAGACAGAAAGTTCTTAACATGGACACTAAATTCCTTTCAAATCTATACAAACTAATGCATGAGAATGAAGGAGAACATAAGTACCTTTTTATCGACGTTTGTCCCTGCACGCTCCGAGTTGAGCTCCAATCTTTTGCTCCTCGATGAGACCTGTAGACAAACAAAGTATGACCAATTCCTACTCTATTGATATTAGCTTGAAAATAGATCTATCTATCAATGATAAGTTCATGTAAGATCATACACAAACTAGAAAGAAACAACCCAAGAAAATTATATTAATGAGGACAAAACATTGCTTACAACCATAGATGGATTGCAGCAGTTCTACCAAGTCCTCCTTGTCTACCCCTTGCTCAAAAGATACACAATCTGACTAATGACAGCTTCATTGATTGCTCCCTATGAGATCATAGGTCTCTTGGTTCCAAATTATCTCTGTTCCAGCACCACTTATGAGATCATAAGTTTGGTGTGATTCTCCTTTTACCAGTCCCCTTTCACCATTAGAAAGCTTGCTTATATAGCCTTGGAGAGGCTTTAACCACTTGAGATATCCTTAGGAAAGTTGAGGATTTTCCTCCTTTAGTTGAGGATCTTCCCTAAGATCATGTCTGGACTAGGGATTTGAATCCAACTGCCTTCCAAGAATGAAAGGATCCTTCCCCCATTCATCTCAACAACTTAACCACTGCCCAGAATAGGTAGTGCTCCCTCAAAAGGACCATCAGAGCACTATAGTGCTCCCTAGTAGGATTTAGGGGGGTTCCAGCGCTTTCAAAATCCATAGCACTCCCTCAAAAGGGCCAAAAGAGATTTATAATGCTCCCAAACAGTTTAAGGGGAAGCGTCGGCGCTCCCAGAAGAGGTATAGGGGAGCGCTCTCCTTCAAAAGCTTAGTTTTTGAGGTGCTTTCAGATGGAAAAAGGTTTGCAAGTCTGCTGACTCATTTCTCCTCTTCCAAATCAAATGTTTGAGGTGTTTCAAGTGTCCTTCTCATGTCATTATAGGCATGACATAGGCATCATGGCAGTATGCTTCCCTGACAACTGCGATACTTGCGACCTTGTGAGAAAAATGCGACACTTGCGACCTTTGTAATGACGACACTTGTGACACTATCAAAGTGAGTATTTTTTATGTGTAACACCTATTTTATTGGAGGGGAAGTGACAAAAGAGGTAGAAGAGGTTGGACTAGGAGATTTAGAGTGAACTATTTTATGTTTGATGGAAGCTGCAACAATAGTCAGGGAAGAAAGTTCAACTGATTGTTGAAAGTGGGATTTATACAAAGCTTGATCAAGATTTTCTACTAAATATTCTATCTTGTCGAATTCTTGAAGAAATCATTGACCAAAGTCTGCTCTGGGAGAAAGTATTTCAGTGGTCGTGGGTTGCAGGATGGTTTGATCTAAGACTGTTTCACTTGCAAAGATATCAAATTTGGTTCTGAAAAGGATTTTCTCAAAGGTTAGATCAAAATCAAGATCCTAGATAGTGACAAGATTCTCTGGGAGAGAGGTGTACCTATGAAGAGGACCGTGACTCCCAGAACCTTCTACAATGTTTTTTTTTTCTGAGCATTTTTTATGGATCATCTATTGCTATGGTGGGTTCTGGATCAGGGTGAGATCTGGTGTGATTTCTTTTAGGCACCAAAACTTTAAATTTTAAATAAATCTAAATTAATATATACAAACTTAAACAACCTCGGAACATTTATTTATTGAAAGTTAGGTTTTATGATTTGTTCAGAAATAAAGTTTCCTTTTAACTATGGAAAATAAATCGTATGATGGAAAGTTTGCTTAGTTTCCCAGTATGCTCGCCACTATGTTAATGCTCTGTAAATTCCCAAATATTGTCAGGGGTAGAAGAAATTTAACAGAGGTAACTTACCCAACCACTTCGAAACTGGAATCTATCCCTACCAGTTTTAGAGAGGGATCTCTCTGTATGATTTAGATATGTTTTGAGTTTTAGATATTAAGCTAGTTGAAATGATAAGAGTGTTTGTTTTGTTTTATAAAGATGGCTGAAATATTGCTTACACATCCATTGGGATATGGGTTCTATGTTAAGTTTTGAGATAGGAACATATTTTATTATAGTTCCTCACAGCGAAAGATAATGACAATGTTGGATCCTTTTAAAATTAGAATGATGAAAATGAAGAAATATGTGAGATAGTCAATTACAAATAAGAAGCATTTAAGAATTCCTTACTTATAATATCAAAAGAAAAACATTCAGATCTTTGAAATCCAGAAACAGAGTATTCAATATAAACTATGTACTTAAACTTCTTTTAAATGATCATAGACAGAAAACAAACTAATAATGAAGTAAGATAATATTCAACAAATAGAATTAAACATTGTTGGTCACTATAATTGCTTAATTAAATTCAAACAACCAAGTGAAACATAAATTATCAACCCAGGGAAGTCTTTTGTTTCAAAGATAGCCACGCACTGTATATGCTCAACTTCAAAAGCATTTAGTGTTGTAGTAAAGAAATTATTCTATCTCTAGTTGCTGAAGTGAAATGAAGTTCTGAATTAGATCACAGGAAAGAAATCTCCCTAATTGCAATTCTTCACAGCTAAATTAAGAATCCTGGATTACATTTTAAAGCATCATTGCAATGGGAAAGAACAACTA
>JZKD02S1641792.1:907259-928283 GCA_000966675.3 Picea glauca
TCTAAATAAAAAAAATACTTTTATATGTCGGAAGTTGAATAACTTGTGAAAATACAGTTTTTTTTCTCATAAAACAAGCAAAAGTGTAACCCACCTTCATGATTTCACCCTGAACTTCTTAAAACTGAAATCAGATGAGTTCTTTCTTAGTAATGGCATTCAGGATGTGACCAGTTGTGGATTAATGTCTTGGTTGAGCTTCTGTAGGAAGAAAGGAAACTTGTCTGATAGAAAAAATATGAACATGTATGCCAGTATTGATGAATACATGAACATTCTTTCTGTAGGAAAACTGAAGAGTTGCTCGTGAATGTTATCTGCCAGAAATTGGCTGAAATTGAACTGGGTGGTGGCCTTCTCTTCGGTGGATAAAATAGACAAGAAACCCAGGATGGTTTCATCCACCCACTTGTCTGAATAATATCCTAGCAGACATCACAAGAAGGAAATGACTTGGTTAACTTTTACTGAGAAAATGGAGGAATGGTAGGGGGGATTTTTCTTGGGTAATTAGGCACTCTTAGGGAGGAAAATTTCAAATATTTGCACTCTCTAAGGAAAGGAGAACTTCTGATACATTTTGATTAGAAATTCAATGGTAAAAAGGGAAATGGATTCATCTCTAGGTACTTGCATCATCTGGTCAATAGTTTCGGGTATAATGGTGAAAAGGGTCTCTCCGAATAATGAAATGATGGATCTCTGATTGGAAAGATAGTGTGCCTAGAAATTGAGGGTGAGCTCGGGGAAATGGTATATTTGGGGGAAATGATATCATGGGAGATTGTACTCCCAGAGTCCAATCTCATCGCTCTGGTCCAGGAAGGTATCTTTGAGCTAGAAGTGCAATTCGAAGAAGTCGAATTCACATTTCGTTTCAGTGATCAAGTAATCTTTTTCAACCAAAGGTATCCAATCCAGATCGACAGGAGGCCGGAGGAATGGATTTTCTTTGATATCTGATGATTTGGATGTAGGCTCCATTGAACCGACTGATACCTGCAACAAAGGATTGTTATCTGCATTTACCATGCATTAATGGTAGATTGTTGATTTAGCAAAATGGAAAACGGTGTGGGAATGCTTCATCTGGATCGTGAATAATGCGGTAATGGTGAAAAAATAGGATAATGAGGGTGAACGGATGTTCGCTGGGAAGTTGGATGATGATTCAGTAGGCTAACAGTCATGGTTTCCCACATTGATTGGCCAACGGGTCTCTCGGGGATGAGGTGGAGGGTAATAAATGGGTAATGGGTGTATGAAGGTGTTGGAGGGAAGTGAGTGGATAACAAGTGGATGAGATGTGAAAAGCTACGGGTGAGTGGGGTGTGGTACATCGACAGAGTAATATAAAATGATGTGTAGGCAGAGATAGTGGAGTGTGACGTTAGATAAGAGAGGTGGTATAAAGAAATGGTTTGGCAGTTTACTTGGAGGGGGGGCTAGGTGGTAACTAGTTTAGAGCAAGAGGGGTCCGAGTTAACACAAATTCACCACATTAGGAAGGGGCCCATCAGGGAATACCACCAACTCAGACCCCCCATCATTAAAGGTCGAATGGTCGGGGGGGTCCAATATCATCTGTCGACTATATATATGAGAGCCTTTTTCTCTACCATTGATCTGAGTGCACCTTTTAACATAGAGCGTTGATCACTTTATATCACAAAAAACTTAGGATAGCACCCTTTTATGGTTTTTTTGTGCTTTTCCCCCTTTTCATTTCTATTACCAAGGTGACGCAACCGTTCCATGCTCCCTGAAGAACAATCGCGATCACCAGGACCTTCTCTAACCTTTAGCCCGAAGAGCGTCAAAGCTCTTTTTAAATTCCCGTCGGGAATTCTTTACCCACAACACTCTCCAAATGATCTCCCTTGATTATCGGGAAATCGAAATTCGTGGTATCGTGAATTCTATGCTCGCGTGTTTCTCACCTCACAATTCTCCAAAGTTCGATACGAGTCAATCGTTGACTCCTCCGCCGCTATCGAAATTTACTCTATCGAGAAATCGCTACTCGTAATGTTTACACTCTGAATTTCCAAACCCCGAGCACCGATGGGTCGATTCATCGATACGGCACCACCTTTATTCCACTAACCTCCTTGGTCCCACACTGCCTCGTCACCTTCGAGATTTCGTGGATCGCGAATCCGACATGTAAGTGTTTCCTCCCTTTGAGAATCCCGATCCTCCGAACCCCGATATGATGGGATCCTTTGACACGTGTCTCCACGATCAATGGTCATGATCTTCTCGGAATATCATGGGTCGCAACTTCACCGTTCACAATTCCTTTGCATTTGAAAACTCCGAATATCGAATCTCGACCTCCTGGGATCTGATGCCATGTGTCCTCGCGGCGATCGACGGCTCCAACGACTTCGGGAAATCGCCAATCGCGATTTCAATGGATGTGAAACTCTTGCCTCTGTATTTCCCGATAGCCGAGTCCCGATGACCTCTCGGTTCCTTCCTACGCCTAAGGGTTAAAACCCTCACACCTTCTCCCAGATCTGACGATCAGCGGGATTTCGCGAGTCTATCCTGCGAACCCTGGCCGTTGATTTTCCTACCTGGAGATTTCTTTCGCTCTAAAGCTCCACTCCGTTCGAACCTCCTCCTGGATCTGTCTCACAGGATCGTGAAGGAACTATTCCTCCTGAGCTTGTTCTTGTTTCACAACTCTTGGTGAAGACTTGTTACATGCACACCTTGCAGCAAATCTCTGAATACGACAAAGTATTGGAAATCTTCAGTTCTGCGCACTCCTGCCACAGAAATCTTCCACTCCCCTAGCTCAGAATCGCAACCCTGAGTCTCGTCCAGCTTGCGCACACCTTTCACGGCTCTGGTGCCAATTCATGCACTCTGAGAACTTAGCACAAAAAAAAAAATCCCTCTATCTGAACCCTGCAGTCACGCACTCCTTGCGAACAAATTCCACTGCCCTCTATGCAGGAATCTCTGGTTCAGAATAGAGAAATAATTGAAACTAAATTCCTATTCTTACAGATTCCAATTCAACTATGAAATCACATACACGGCATATCAAAGCAAATGTATGACAGAAAACAAACATCCATGAGCATAATCTCAACACAAAGAAAACCAACACAAACCATGAAATTGAATCAAAGGTTCTCTTCTATTAATTCAATCTGTACATGTGTGTTCTTCACAAGTTCTTTGTTATGCTCTTCTCTTCTTGCTTCTGTTTTTTTCAATATCTCAAATCAATTACAATGTACAAAGGAGGGTGCCTATATTCCGTTTTCCCTCTCGAATTCTACAACTATCAAATCTACAATTAATTCCTATCTAACATCATTAAATCTATTAAATGTCTTCTTATCTAATAAGGACGAGAGCTTAAAGGCTCAAGGTCCATTTACAATACAAGTGCACTTCTTTATGAATGACTGCATTAAAGAGTGGCGCAACAATCCCAAAGTAATTCAAAATGTGTGCCGGCGCTATCCAGCTGTCTCTTCTACTCCACGCGCTGGCTCGCTTGATGAGTGAGCGATGCTCCTGCATCATACTCCTCGGCTTGAAAAAATTTCATGGGCTCCTGTCCATGAGCTCCTGCACTGTGTGCCCATGCTTTTGTATGACTGCTTCATTTTCCCAACTAGCATCCTCCACTGGGTGATTCTTCCATTTTACCAGGTATTCAAAATACTGCTTCTGCCTGGTCTTCTTTCCCATTCGCTTCTTTAGTATGTACTCCATCTGTGGATTTTCTACTGTTGGCATCTGTTTCTGCCATTGGATCACTGGTTCCTCATCTTCAGCATCTACTTCTCCAGCCCTGTATGGGTATAAATCCGAAATATTAAAGATCAGAGATATCCTGATGCCATCCAGCAACTCAATCTCATAAGCATTTTCGCCAAATTTCTTCAGGACTCTGCATGGTCTGATCTTCTTCATCTTGAGCTTGTTATATGTTCCCCTTGGGAACCTCTCCTTCCTCAGATGTGCCAGAACTAAATCACCAACTTCAAATTGAAGTTGTCTCTTCCGCTGATCGGCTCTGTGCTTGTACTCCTGATTTGAGTTCTGTAGTCGCTGCTTCACCTTACTATGAAGTTCCTGCATTGCTTCAGCGAACTCTTCTGCACTAGTGCTGCTAGTTTTAGTTTGTTCTGACTCCCTAAGTTCAGAAACTCCCCTCGGCTGTGTCCCATATAAAATCTGGAACGGACTTTTTCCTGTACTCCAATTCACCGAATCGTTGTACGCAAACTCTGCCTGTGGTAGTATCTGGTCCCAACTGCTGTGGTGTTCTGTCACCAAGCTTCTCAGTAAGTCTCCCAGAATTATGTTGACCACCTCAGTCTGTCCGTCTGTCTACGGATGGTAACCTGAACTAAAATCCAAATTAGTTCCCAGCTTTTTCCATAGTGTCCTCCAAAAATGACCTATGAATTTTGTATCCCTGTCCGAGACTATGCTTCTCAGCAATCCATGCAGTCTGACGATTTCTTTGAAAAAAAAGTTTGTGATGTGGGTCGCATCATTGGTCTTCTGACATGGGATAAAATGTGCCATATTCGAAAACCTGTCCACCACTACAAAGATGGAATCGACTCCTCTCTGCGTTCTCGGCAATCCCAGAACAAAATCCATGCTAATTTCCTCCCATGGCCTCTCGGGTATGGGTAATGGCTGATAGTATCCACTGTTTTTCTTTCATCCCTTCGAATGTTGGCAAATTCGACACCTGTCAACAAACCTTTTTACATCTGCGCACATGCCCGGCCAAAAATATGATTCTCTCAGCTCGGTGAATGTTTTGTCATGTCCAAAATGACCTGCTAATCCTCCATTGTGCTTCTCTTTCATCAGATTCTCCCTCATGGAGCAATTCGGAATGCACAGTTGATTGCCTCGAAACAACAATCCATCCTGAATCATATAATCTATCCACAGGCTCCGATCCCTGAGAATTGGGTTCTCGGCTGCTTCATAAGCTTCTCCGAAGCATGGATCTCCTGCATACATGTCCTTTAGATTTTCAAAGCCCAATGTCTTAACTCTTAATTCCTGCAGCAACAAACATTTCCTGCTCAAAGCATCAGCCACTTTGTTAGCAGTTCCTGAAATGTGTTTAATTACAAATGTGAAATTTTTCATGTACTCTACCCATTTTGCATGCTTCTGATTCAACTTATCCTGTTGACTCACAAACTGCAATGCATGATTATCACTGTATAATACAAATTCTTTGGGTATTAAGTAATGCCTCCACTTCTTCAACGCTTGTATGATGGCATAGAACTCTTTGTCATATGTGGAGTATTTCAGCTTCGCATCATCCAGCTTCTCGCTGAAATATGCAATAGGCATGTCCTCCTGACTCAAGACCCCTCCTACTACATATCCACTCACGTCACACTTCACTTGGAAGGTTTTCTGAAAATCAGGCAATACTAGAATTGGTTGCTCTGTGATCTTTCACTTCAACAGGTTGAAGCTCCTTTCAGCCTCTGCTATCCAATGGAAAGTCTTATGCCGCTTCTTCACTGTGTCCATCATCGCGGCACTAATTCCACTGAAATTCTGAATGAAATTTCGGTAGAAACTAGCCAAACCATGGAAACTCCTCACCTCGAACACATTTCTCGGTGATGGCCAATTCTTTATCACTTCTACCTTCTCAGGATCCATCTTCAACTCATTTGTTGATATGACAAAACCCAAATAAATGAGCTCTGTCTGCATGAAAGAACATTTTTTCATGTTGACCAACATCTTCTCTTGTTGTAGTCTTCTCATCACAATGGCTAAATGTTTCAAATGTTCAGCCTTCATCTTGCTAAAAATCAATATGTCGTCCAGATATACGACAACAAATTTCCCGATGAATTCCCGCAGGACTTCATTCATCAGCCTCATGAATGTGCTCGGCGCATTTGTCAAACCAAACGACATAACCAGCCATTCGTACAAACCCTCGTTTGTCTTGAACGTTGTTTTCCATTCATCCCCATCTCTCACGTGAATCTACTGATATCTGCTCTTGAGATCAATCTTCGAAAAGTAATTTGCCCCACTCAGGCAATCCATCAGATCATCCATTCGTGGCAGTGGAAACCTGTATCTGATGGTGATTTTATTAATCACCCTGGAGTCTGTACACATTCTCCAGCCTCCATCCTTCTTCGGACTTAGTACTGTCGGAACAACACACAGACTCAGGCTCTCCCTGACCAGTCCTTTATCCAGCAAGTCCTGTACCTGTCTCTTGATTTCCTCATTCTCCTGAGGTGTCAGTCTGTACGCAGCCTTGTTCGGTAAAATTGCTCTGGGTATGAGATCGATGTGGTGACTCACACTCCTCATCGGTGGTAATGAACGAGTAGTTCGTCCACGATGATGTCAGCGAACTCTCCCAGCAGTTCCTGAATCTCTTCTGGCAAGTCATCCACTCTGGTGCTAGTCAGGACAATTCTTGGTTTCCTGACCACAAAGAATTGTGGATCTTCCTTATTCTCCATCTTTGTGAGAAGCTCTTTCCCACTCATGAGAAGTATTGTATTGCTCACTTCCGATTTCACTTCTACATCCTTTTTCGGAAGCAATCTATGCATCATCCCATACTTCTCTAAACTGTACGTGTTCATCCTCCCGTTATGAACCACATTTCGGTCATACTGCCATGGTCTACCCAATAATACATGACAGACATCCATGGGAATGACATCACACAAGACCCTATCCTTATATTCACCCATTTTAAAGTCAAATAAACATTGTTTAGTGACACTCACCTGATGTCCCTTCTGCAGCCATGATACTTTGTATGGACTTGGGTGATTGGTCGTCTCCAGTTCTAATTTCTCCACCATCTCGGTTGAAATGAGATTGTCGATGCTTCCGCTGTCCACTATGACCTTTCATTTCCAGCCCTTGGTCTTGCATGTGGTCCTGAACAATCTGGTTCTCTGGGTTGTGTCCTCCACCTCTTCCTCAGGTGTCAAGAGAACTTTATGCACTGTCAGTGACTTCCCACTTCCGATGTCCTCATCCTCAACATCACGCCTCTGCGCCTCTGTGATGTGAGATTCTCCTCTGTCCATTTTCCTATTTGGAAAACCAATGGCTTTGTGTCTGTCCTTTCCACAGGTAAAACATGTGATGATTACTCCTCGTCCTCTTCCTCTACCTCTGGTACGAGGAAATGTGTTGACATTAGCATAACCGCCACCCTGCTTTGTATGCTTTCTCCTCGGCTCAGCATATTGCTGCCTCTATGAGGTTCCACCTCTTTCAACTTTACCTTGAGGTCTCTTCCATTCCTCCTTGGGCTTCTGTGTTCTCTCCTGGGAAACGCCCTTGCCTCTGGGCTGGCTTCTGCCTCTCCCTCGCTGACCTTTCTTATGGCTCAGCTTCTCCTCGGCTTTCAGAGCTAATTGGTAAGCATCTTCAACAGTTCTGATAACTGCCATGCTTAACTCATCCTGAATGTCGTACCTCAACCCATTCAGGTATCTCACCACCTTCTCATCATCACTTTCCCGATGACCCGCTCTGATGTTGAGCTTGTAGAATTCCTCGGTGTACTCCTTCACCGTCATCAACTTCTGTCTCAGGTTCTGCATTCGCCTGAACAGAGTGATCTGGTAATCCGTGGGGATGAATTTTGCCTTCATCTTAGCAATCATCCGATCCCAGATTTTCATTTTCTGTTTTCCTTTGGAACGTTTGTCCGCTTGCAGCTCGTCCCACCATAAGGCTGCATGTCCCTTCAACTTGGTAACAACATGCCTTATCTTCTTATCCTCTTCGATATCTTCGTAGTCAAAGTAGGTGTCCAGTGCTTGGATCCAATCCAACAACTCTTCTGCATCTAGGCTTCCTTCATAAGATGGAATATCCATCTTCGTCTTGGAGCTCATCCTGGCGATATCTTTGATCAATCGCTATGTTGACGCATCTTCCGCTGTGACCTCCTCTGCATCATGTTTAGCTTCCTCTTCCACTTCGGAATCACTGAACTCACCAGTGCCGACTCCGTGTCTCTGTGTTGTCTCCATCTCCTCAAGCCTTGCCCGAAGATCTCTCATCTGCCACTCCATATCTGCATTTCCTGCTGGTCTACCTCTTCTTCTCACCTCCCTGTCTTAGGGATCTGGTGACTGTCTCTCTCTTCTTTGCGACATGATGTCTTCTTTTCTCTTCTCTTTCCCTGCTACAGAGAGCAAAGAACTATTCCAACTCTGATACCACTTTGACGCAACCGATCCGCGCTCCCCGAAGAACAATCATGATCACCACGACCTTCTCTAACCTTTGTCCTGAAGAGCGTCAAAGCTCTTTTTAAATTCCCATTGGGAATTCTTTACCCACAGCACTCTCCAAATGATCTCCCTTGATTATCGGGAAATCGGATTTCGCGGTATCGTGAATTCTATAATCGTGTGTTTATCA
Organism: Picea glauca; assembly: GCA_000966675.3. Lineage (NCBI taxonomy): Eukaryota > Viridiplantae > Streptophyta > Pinopsida > Pinales > Pinaceae > Picea > Picea glauca. Next base: position 915,705 of record JZKD02S1641792.1, read on the forward strand.
CCTCACAATTCCCCGAAGTCCGATACGAGTCAATCATTGACTCCTCCACTGCTATTGGAATTTACTCTATCGGGAAATCGCTACTCGTAATGTTTACACTCTGAATTTCTAAACCCCGAGCACCGATGGGTCGATTCCCTGATACAGCGCCACCTGTATTCCACTAACCTCCTTGGTCCCACGCTGCCCCGTCACCTTGGGGATTTCGCTGATCGTGAATCCGACATGTAAGTGTTTCCTCCCTTTGAGAATCCCGATCCTCCAAACCCCGATATGATGGGATCCTTTGACGTGTGTCTCCACGATCAACGGTCATGATATTCTCGGGATATCGTGGGTTGCAACTTCACCGTTCGCAATTCCTTTGCATTTGAAAACTTCGAATATCGAATCCCGACCTCCCGGGATCTGATGCCATGTGTCCTCGTGGTGATCGACGGCTCCAACGACTTCGGTAAATAGCCAATTGCAATTTCAACGGATGTGAAACTCTTGCATCCGTATTTCCCGATAGCCGAGTCCCAATGACCTCTCGGTTCCTTCCTGCGCCTAAGGGTTAAAACCCTCGCACCTTCTCCCAGATCTGACGGTCAGCGAGATTTCACAAGTCTGTCCTGCGAACCCTGGCTGTTGATTTTCCTACCTGGAGATTTATGTTTCTCTAAAGCTCCACTCCGTTCGAACCTCCTCCTGGATCTGTCTCACAGGATCGTGAAGGAACTATTCCTCCCAAGCTTGTCCTTGTTTCACAACTCTTGGTGAAGACTTGTTACATGCACACCTTGCAACAAAGCTCCAAATACGACCAAGTATTGGAACTCTTCAGTTCTGCGCACTCCTGCCGCATAAATCTTCCACTCCCCTAGCTCAGAATTGCAACCCTGAGTCTCATCTAGCCTGTGCACACCTTGCACAGCTCTGGTGCCAATTCCTGCACTCTGAGAACTTAGCACAAAAAAAAAAAAAACCTGTATCTGAACCCTGCAATCACGCACTCCTTGCAGACAAATTCCACTTCCCTCTATGCAGGAATCTCTGGTTCAGAATAGAGAAACAATTGAAACTAAATTCCTATTCTTACAGATTCCAATTCAACTATGAAATCACATACACGGCATATCAAATCAAATGTATGACAGAAAACAAACATCCATGAGCATAATCTCAACACAGATAAAACCAACACAAACCATGAAATTGAATCAAAGGTTCTCTTCTATTAATTCAATCTGTACATGGGTGTTCTTCACAAGTTCTCTGTTCTGCTCTTCTCTTCTTGCTTCTGTTTTTTTCAATATCTCAAATCAATTACAATGTACAAAGGAGGGTGCCTATATTCTGTTTGCCCTCTCGAATTCTACAACTATCAAATCTACAACTAATTCCTATCTAACAGCATTAAATCTATTAAATGCCTTCTTATCTACTAAGGACGAGAGCTTAAAGGCTCAAGGTCCATTTACAATACAAGTGTGCTTCTTTATGAATGACTGCATTAAAGAGTGGCGCAACAATCCCAAAGTAATTCAAAATGTGTGCTGGCGCTATCCAGCTGTCTCTTTTGCTCCACGCGCTGGCTCACTTGATGAGTGAGCGATGCTCCTGCATCACAAGGGGTCAGAATACAACATTTCTAACTTAAATCAAATAATTCAACCAACTTCATGTATGTTTTATTGAAAGGAAGGAAAACTAACCTATGTCCTAATCTATTCACCTTTAAAATTTAACCCATATTAGATTGTTGGGTTAAATAATTACTCTAGACTGGGACTATTTGATAAAGTTTAAATTGTTTGATCAAATGTATTCACTAACCTATCTACCTTGGCTAAGATTAAACAATTTAGCGAAGGTTTATTCACTAATCCTATCAACATAAATTCAAAGGACTTGACCATGGTTAGACTGTATGAATCAAGCCATTCCTATTGCATGGGGTATACATATTTTTTTTTAATACCCTATTTTATTCTTTTTATTGTCTTTTTCTTTCTTTCTTTTTCTTTCTTTTCTTGTGTAAATCATTTGCAGAATGGAATATTATTTACAACTAAAACACAACTAGAGGGAAAATTTATAGTCACCAGTTGATCCTATGAAACATAGGGTTATATTAGGTTGGAGATTACATCTAATGGATGTAAAGACAAGCCTTTCTCAATGGTGATATTGAGGAATAATTTTACATTGAGCAACTAGATGGATTTGTGACACATGAGAAGGAGTCTCATGTATTCAGGTTGAAGAAAGCCTAGTATGGACTAAAAAAGGAACCTTGTGTGTGGTATGCAAAGATTAATGGAGACTTGATGATTTTGGGCTTCAACAAGAGTTTTGTTGATCCAAACCTATACTACAACATTGTTGTTGACGAGTGCTTGATTTTGGTCCTATATGTGATGACTTATTCCTCATTGATTCAAAAATCCTTATTCATGAATGCAAGCATGCATTGGCTTATGAATTTGAGATGAAGGACCTTGGTATGATGCACTACTTCTTGAACTAGAATTATGGTAGAGGAATGATGATATTTTCCTGAAGTAAAGGAAAATATACACTGGAGATATTCAGGGTGATGGAATCAAAATCCATGACTACACTGATGGTGATGAAATTGAAGAAGATGAATGATGATTATTTAGATCTAGGCGATATTGATCCACATATTTGTGAACAAATGATTTGATCGTTGATGTATTTGGTTAACACTAGACCTCATATATGTTATGCAATGAATGTACTCAGCCAATTCACGAGTTAGCCAAGACATACACACTAGATAATAGCAAAGCATGTGTTGAGATATCTATGAGGAATAGTTGGTTATGGCCTGAGATATCCCTTCGTTGTAGGCATGAGATTGTAGGGTTATTCTAATGTAATCTGGGTAGGGAGAACAGTGGACCAGAAGAGTACATCTGGTTGTTGTTTTACTTTGTGATCTTCCATGGTTTCCTCATGCAGTAGGAAACATACTTTTGTGGCTTTGAGTACCGCGGAAGCAAAGTCCATTGCATTATGTGTGGAAGTCCAAGAAGCAGTGAGGCTTCACAAGGTCCTTGTAAAATTATTTGGACATGAGATGGATTCCACCATTATCCATTACCATAACCAAAGCTGTGTAAAGCTCTCAGAGAATCTTTTGTTTAACGATAAATCGAAAAACATTGAGATATGGTGCAAAGGAAAGAAGTACATGTGTAGTACCTTCATACACATGAGGAGGTTGCAAATGTCTTCACCAAACCTCTTTCCAGGACAAAATTCGAGTACTTTCATCAAAGAATTGGCCTGGTGGAGAATGCCTCCCTAGTTGAGAGGGAGTGTTGATGATTGCAGTGTCATGTGACATTCTCAAGGTAGTTAACCTTTGGACTGAGCTGAGTTGATCTGTGAGAGGTCCCATGTAATGGGTGTTTCGTTCTCCTCTGGAGTGAGTTGAGATGATGTGTTCCCATGTGTTGGGTGTGCCCATGTGATAGATCATGTCAGACTCTGGACTAAGTTTTTATGACATGTGGTCTCTTGTCTACTCCTCTGGACTGAGATGAGATGACTTGAGATGGTATCCTACCTTGCACTCCTCTAGAATGTTTTGAGTCAGCTTGATATGGTCTCCTTCCTTGTAGTCCTATGGACTTAGTTGAGTCGACTTGAGATGGCTCTCCAAATGGTACTCATATGGAATTAGTTGAGTGATCTATTGAGAGTGATGTGCATGTGGTTGAGAATAGGTGGATGTGTCCCTAGTGGCTGAGAACTATAGGATGTGTGGATCCCTTCTTATATTGTCAGAGAGTGAGAGTTTGATAAAACCCTAATTGTGTTGTAAAGGATACAAGTTGGCCCCACCATGTGAAAGATAATTAATATTGTGTAATTATTAATTATATTATTAAGTTGTACAGGTCATCCCTATTGTTCCAATAGACACATCATTTGATGTGATAGGTTTTTTATAAATAAGAGTGGATCCCCATTATGGATCACACTCACTTGTCATTTCATTATTTCAAAAGTTGAGGTCTAAAATTAGGGCACACTTTCCTAGGCACTAACTTTCTCAGTCATATAAGCACCCTCTTTTGTGCTAGGTTTTGGTGGTGGATGGTGGATCTTATCTTGGAAATATAGTAATGGGATTGTTGGGTTTTTCCCTTGGTTGAGAAGGGTTTTCCTAGGATACTTCTTTTGTTCTTGTGCATGTTTATTCTTCTTGTGATATTTGTTTACTACAACTTTTATTGTTGTTGCAAACAGTTATGATTCAGTCAATGCTAAACATAAATAAAATAAATGTGCATGTTCTTCACCATAAAAAATTTAACATAAATAAGGGGTGGAGATTGTAATACCCCAAGGATGATCCCCTGCTGAATTGTAATTATGTTTATATGTCGGTGAGTCATGTGTTTATAAGTTGGGAGGCTTATTTGAATATTAGGCCGAAGAGCCTGGATCGCTTAAGGCCAATGAGCCTATTTTTGTATATGTAATTATGCATATCATTAAAATACAAATCACATCACTACGTGTAGACTGACCATGAAGAAAGAGTTACAAGGGACTAAGCTCCACTAGGTAGGGGAAGAGAAGGGGCTAAGAAGCTAGGGTAAAAGGGTAAGCCAAAAGGATTATCTAAAGAGGGAATAATTTAATATTATTCTAAAAGGCATGTTGGAGGATAATTATTTTTATCCTAAGTTCCTTTGTGAAAGGGAAAAACTTTCCAAGTGGAGAGGGATAGACTCCTGGAGAGCGAGGTGTCAACCAAGACACATGAAAATTTAAGATAGTGTTCTTCCCATGCAGCGGGGGCTCACACATGGAGGGAGACATTATTTCCTTTGAGGCTGGGAAAGCACGCACCATGGAATCTAGCAAGCTCTAAAACTTGCAAAATGTGTGAAGCTATCTCATCTTAATCCTATTAAGCATACCATGACTGAACAATGCCTAAGTCATATGACACACTAGCCATTTTGTTATTGATGCCAATGCTTTTCTCCGGGTTGGTGTGGCTTGTTGTCATTACCATATCCCATACCCAATCTTGCTTGTGCTATTTGTCAGTGTTTCATGGAAACCTGCACAGGAGATCTGACTAAAGCATACACAAACAAATCTTATCAAGAAAAGGAAGAGAGATACATAATGAAAAATGTGAGTCAATGTATACTATTATCTTACCAATGAGTGAGTGATCTTCACTCATATAGGAAATAACATCCTATAATTAGGAATACATGCATAATAGTGATGGTCTAAGATTAGAAAGTATAAAATAGAACTAGTCAGTTAACTCCCGCTAAACTAGTGTTACTCCCACTGAACTAATGTGTCGAAAATAGAAATTTCTCCAAAACCCCCCCTGAACATCACTATGGAGTAAAAAATGAGTCCCGACTAATAGGCCATTTCAGGCACTCATGTACAATGCAACTAATGAACATTGAATAAAAATGGGAAAAGAGGGAAAACCACGTGGGAACAAAACCCCCTGTCAAAACATAATGTATCAAAAGAAGAAAATGACAGCTGCTAGGCAACTGTGTTCTTCACTGCAAGACGATCCCACAAAGTCTGAAACATATGCTCACTAAAAGTCTTCGTGAAAATGTAGAAATATTTATGGATCTGATGAATTCCTTTGGCAACCTATCGAGCCTTGTACCTCTTGATCCTGTGGACCCATATGCACCTAAAAATATTCCTTTCTAGTGGAAATGGAATCAGATTCCAAGTCTGCTTATGTAGGAGTGCGTCATGCTCCTTCTGTGTGTCTACTTTCCATAATGGATTTCCCACAACCCTATTGTAGTTATGTTGATTAGTAGATTGAACCATATAGCAACGTATGGGCATCACAAGTTCTGAAGCTGAAAATACATGAGAAATCTCCTCATGTTGAGATCAATTCCTCCTTGAATCCAATGGATTCTATGCAAGGTTTCATGTTGCCTGAAGTGTGAACTATTCCTTCTTGTGCATCTGTTAAAGCTTCAACGTTGACTTCTTATCTGGTTTTACTACCTGCTTATTTCCATGTACATAATGTGAGTGTATGGAATCATCTCTGCTGTCTAAAACTGATGGAAGAACAAGAGTATATGCATGTCACACTGGAGGTGCATGCGAAGTACTCTCTTTATGTGTAAGTAAAATAGAGGAGTCATCATCAGAAAACTTAGTGAATTTATACAACTTTGACTTGTGATCCACCTCACCAATTGAAATGATGGAATTTTCATGCATGTCAATTACTGAAACTGAATCTGGTGTAAATTCAACCTTTTTACCTTTCTGAGTGATTCGATAAACTGAGAGAATATTCATAGAAAGCTTTGGACCATGTAGAACATTCTCAAAACTACCATTGTTGAGTTCCACTCTCCCTTCTCCTGCTACTACCACTGGAGTATCATCCCCCATGAGAATAAGGGGTCTTGAGCATGGACTCAAGGAAGATAAAACTTCATCTTTCACTTCCATATGATGGGATGCACCAGGATATATAATCCATGAATCAGATAAGGAATTAATTGCAACCCAAGCATGATGATTACCTTTCTTAGGAGTAGGATCTTCCTCCTTCCGCTTCTTGACTCCCTATGCCATGAAGTTTCCATGTTTGTTTTGTTGAAGTGTCTGTGCCATAAGATTGATATGTTTCTTCATGCATGTGGATTCTTCATGATTTGTTTTATTGCAGTAAGTGCACTCCTTTCCCTTCTTCTTCTTCTTGGAATATGAAGATTCTTTGGAACCTAAAGAATCATTAAAGGGTTTGGAATATCACTCCTTCTCGTTCTGTTTGGATGACCCTTTTCCATCATGCATGGTGAGTGCATGTGCTTTGGGATATTTTATGAGGCCCATCTATATGATTTTTGTCTACTCTTGTGTAAGTAACTCAATGAACCGATCCAATGTAGGCATTTTTCAATTTGTTCCAAAAAGACATCTACCAGAATGGAAATTGGAAATATATACAATGTATTCTGGTCCTAGCTTGGCCAATATTGTTAGAATAAGTTGTTTCTCTTGTATAGACTTATCAATACCACATTCACCCAAGCTTAATAGAAAATATTTAAATTTAGTAAAAAATCTTGTATATTATCAAAACTTCTAGGGTCTAAGGTATTCAACTCTACCTCAAGCATATGACCTCGCATCTCATCCTACTTTCCAAAGAGTCCTTCCAAGCTGGTCCAAATATTGTTTGGAGTATTTCATGTGGCAACATGAAACCATATATCAATGGATATTAACTCAATAATTATTCATGTGGCCTCATCCTTACGGTTCGCCCATATCATCTACTCAATCACTGATGGAGGTTCTATTTCTGTCGCCATCGTCAAATTATACGGTTTTTTCCTTCTGAGTTGGAATTCTGCCTTGGGATTCCAATCAAAATAATAGTATGGTGTAAGTATTACCACCAAGTTTTACTATATAAAAATTTTCCTATCCATCTCTCCCACTGTTTCTAAGCACTCCTAAAAATTTACTCTCAATCTGCAAGTGAAAAATTAAGAAATCACAATGAAAATGGCACTTTAAGTGAAAATTTGTATCAGTTTCAAGAGATGATCTTCTGACTTACTTTTTGAGACAATGGTGAGGAATCTCTCCAAACAATTGAAAAACCACTTTCATAATGGGTCGATTTACTTCTCTCGTAGGTTGTTTCCTCAAAAAATTAATATTTTGGGAGCAATGAATGTAGAAATGTACGACCACATATTCATATTAGTTTTACGAGGCTATATTGCGGCTTACTTTATGAGAAAACAGTGAGGAATATGGCCAAATGGTTGAAAAAAAACTTGCAGAATGGGTTGATTTACTTCTCATGTGGGTCGTTTCCTCAAAACATTCATACTTTTGGAGAAATAAATGTTGAAGGTATGACCACAGATTTAGCTCATCGAAACTCTAATTTCCCTTATTCTTTGGCTTGTTTGGCTTGCTCCAATAAGCATATCTATGATACAATGTTAGTGTTTCATGGAAACCTACATAGGAGATCTAGATAAAGCAGACACAAACAAATATTATCAAGAAAAGGAAGAGAGATACACAATGAAGAATGAGAATCAATGTATATTATTATCTTATCAATGAGTGAGTGATCTTCACTCATATAGGAAATGACATCCTATAATTAGGAATACATGCATAATAGTGATGGTCTAAGATTAGAAAGTCTAAAATAGAACTAGTCGGTTAACTCCCACTGAACTAGTGTTACTCCCAGTAAACTAGTGCGCTGAAAATATAAATTTCTCCAACAGTATTACCCTGATTGGATCGACCTAGGAGTTGGAATGAAGAAGCAGGTTGTCAGGTATGTGAGAAAATATCTCCGGGTTAGATAGGTTTTTGGAGAAGTGATTTTCCTAGAGGGATCCTCATGACAATTGTAGTGCTTTGAGACTTCATGTCCAACCTATTTCTGAAGCTTTGGAATGGAAGTAGTGTAGCTGAAGGACTACCGAGTAGAGAAGGGGAACAATCCCTTGAGTGGGACATGCTTGTGGGGAATGAGGGACTATAGGCTGTGGATGTGGGTGGACTCCTGGGAACATAATCCTTCCTAGAGATTTTGTAACCTCAACCTAGCCTAGGATTCCCTTTACCCTGGGTGGAGTTTAGTGCCATTTCGGGGGTGACCCACTGCTGATAACTTCAAGCTGTGTGTTCTAAGGATGGGAGGTTCGTGGAATGTATGCATGATGTTGGTGGACTTATTAAATGGATATGTACTCTTTATATATGCTTAATTACATGTTGTATGTTACACATGTATTTATTTATTGTACGTTTCCTCATAATTTTTTGTATGTTAACAGAGAGTAGATTTTTTTTTTTAATTTAGTAAGTATGGTATTTTTTGCAAATGAAAGGGAGTCTTTCTGTAAGGTGGCATGGCTTGGCCCTGGGATGGCTGGGAATGCTAAAAATTGGTATCAGAGCTTGAACATAGCATATTTTAGTAGCATGCCCCATCTTGGGTGGTTGGGGATGGTACACAATCATTGACCATTTCCACCCTTACCACCCTTAAGAGAATCCTAAACATCTATCTTTCTTCTTTTGCTTGAGAATGCACTTTGAGAGATTCTAGGCCTAGGCTTGCTTTGACACTCTAGAGACTACACAAAGAATAAACAATGTTATAAGTTTTTTTCATCAATGAATTACTAGACATAACAATTGATACTTTATAATTTAACCTAAGACAACTCACTACATATGAAACTGTCAATCATGAGTGTGTTACCCTCCTTTGTGACCCCAATATCTCTGCAATTCCACCCTGCATCAAAAACAAGGATCATGTCAAGAAAATTAAACAAATATGCGTAAAAACAAATTTATGAAACAAAACAAATTATCATCAATTCATTATCTCACTGTGAATATCTCAGGCATTGATGAAAATTCACTGGCAAATGGAGCACTAGGTTGTACAAACTCTACTGTGGCAATCTCTATCAATGAGGCTGAAAGTGGTGGTGGGGGTGGTGGCAGACAAGTGGGTTGTGATGGACCCTCATAGGTTGTACAAGTGATTCCAACACCCTAGGCCTATATAAAGTCAACCCAAAAGAAACACACATATGCCCAAGGGGTGTAATACTACTATACCTAGCAAATATATCGATAGCCTACATACATATGAATAAAAATGAACTATTCGTACCAAATAGTAAAATTCAGAAACATAAACACAAAAAAATTGAGAATTATATGATATTAAACTTTACACATGATATTGTGATGTTGGTGACTTTTCCATCCCAAATGGAAAATCCCCGACATCGCCTAGTGCCAAATCTTGTAGAAACACAAGAACATATAAAAAAAAGTAGGATGTCATAAAATAAAGAAATGACTTTGTTGAATCTATCAAATGTGATACAAACCTATGTGTATGGTGCACCCAATGAACATGATACATGTACTATTGCATTAGTGGTGGGGCTAGGAACTGATGCATCCATAGCATAACATCCCCCGACCACCCTTGTTGGGGACACACTACTAACTCAAAACCAAACTGTTCTGAAAATCGGTCATAACACACCCAACCATGCGGGCCGATCATGCTACTTGAAACTATCATGCTCTGATACACACACACACACACACACACACATATATAATGAAATTTAAACATACATAAACATTCTTCTCATAAACATACTCATGCGGAAGAGACAATAAACACATACATGCAATATATACAGAAAATTATGATAACATTCAGACATGTACCTAAACACAATATTTAAACATAGCATGTACAACTAACATATATTTGGTACTTATATTTTTATGAGAAGACCATGGATTGCATGTAGACCTTCCACGAACCTCCCATCCTTATACCACACTACTCCAATCTATCAATAGTGGGTCACCTTCGATCTAGGACTAAACGCCACCGAGGGAAAAGGAATCCTAGTCCAGGCTGAGGCTATGGAAATATGCACAATGCAACAGGAAGGATTCTCTCCAAGGAGCCTACTTACGCCCTCTACTCGTAGAATCTCATACCTCAAATTCCTGTCCCACCTCGGGAATATGCACCTTCACTATTCCATAGTCCATTGACTTCTCCACTTCCCTTCCAAGTCTTCAACAACAGGTCGGATCTAGATTTTTCAGAGCTCTGTAGTTCCTACTGGAATCCCTCTATGAGAAATCACTTCCCCAACAAACTCTCTCACCTTTAGAGAGTTTCTCACAGGCCTAATAACCTGCATCTTCAACCATGGTCCTAACAACCCGCCTCTTCAAACCACAGTATGAAAAAATGGATAAGGAAAGGGATGGCTCAGGAATTACAGAGGTTCACAATGGAAAAGGTTCAACAATGGTAGAAATGGATCTTACTACATGCCTTTTTAGTGTGTACATAAATGAGACAAGGGATGGCAAGAATTGTGAGAACAAAATCATGAGGAAAGATGGTCAGACTGGTTATAATGGTGAGAGTCAGAATGGTGAGAATCATCCCATTGTATAATTGTGAGAACTCGCATGGTGATATTGAACCCCCACAATAGTGGAAGTTCCCACATAAATCTACATGCATCCTAGGTGACACTTGGCTCTTCTAGGAGATCGTTCCTCTCCAATTGGAGTTTGTTCCTCTCCCCAAAGGAACTTAGGATAACTGGTTTTATTTCCCAACTTTAGTATTTTTAGGAAATACATTATAATAATCCCTTGGGTTAAGTACTCAATATTATCCCCTCCTTCCTATCCTCTCAGCCCCATCCCTTTCCCTACCTAGTGGAGCTTAGTCCCCCATAACTCTTTCTTCATGGTTGGTCTACATGTAATGATGTATTTTATTAATAATCTGGATAATTACATATACAAAAATAGGCTCTTTGGCCTTAGCATCTAGGATCCTCAACCTAATAAACACATAATCCTCCTAGATTATAAATACTTGGCTCACCAGCCTATAAACATCATTACAATTCAATAGGGGCTTGAACTTGGGGTATTACACATAGGCGTAGAGGGTCTATTGTTGGGATGCAACAAATGCAAAACAACATACAATCAAATATCTATATAAATACACAAAATGAAAAATAAATATATAATGATGAAGAACACAAAGAGGGGTAAGATACTGACCTCCTCCATGAAGCTATGTTGTCCACTAGGATTTATAGGCCCATTGCATGTCTACCCACAACTTGACCATTTGTGAGGTTCAAATGGACTACTACTATGTCCATGTTTCGTCTCCTCACTATACTCTCATGTGCATGTTGACACTTCAATTCCTCTATCAATGTCACTGGCAGACACCTCCTACTGAGATAGTGCAACAAAGCTACTATGTTTCTCTAGGCTATGATTCAATGATGGGATTGATAAATGTACCTATTGCAAGTTCTCTGCAATATGAGGATGTTGGGTAGAGGGGTCAGGCCTTCACCTACGGGGGCAACGACCTAACACGGGGTCACACCTAGCATGCTCTCGATCCTATATGGACCCTCGACCCACCCCATGGAAGTTACCGATGTCAAAGTAGTTGACATGCTTACCCATAATAATCTCAAACCATAATTTCCTCATAAAATATAAGTGCATCTCCCTATTATTGCAGGGAAGTTTATCAAAAACCATATACCACCTATCCATGTAGCTTTGACTAATATGGGGATGGATTAACCAATCGATGGAGATGTGTTTCTTGGTCAATGGTAGTTCTTGTCCATTTCTAGGATCCCTAAAAATATACAATATTTATTGTTTTGAAATGTCCAGTTCTTTGACTTGGTTTTTGTCCAAACCAGTGATATAATACTTATATATCTGTGCCCTATAATCATAAATAGAGGTCAATTTCCCTTGGTCACATTCAATGGACTACACAATGATGTCCAAATAAGTGGACAAGGAGACTCTAATAGGCTCTCTAGTATCCCTTAATTGTTCCTCAAGGGTTTGTAATATAACCAACCCCTCATCAATTTTATTTTTTACATTGTGTGGTGGCAGTGGGTTGGGGTTTTGATCTTCTTCTTT
>JZKD02S1641792.1:928333-942103 GCA_000966675.3 Picea glauca
ATTTAGATTATTGGGGGAAAAATACTAAATTGGAATGACTAAATTGGATTAAAATTGATAAAAATGTAACATACCTGGACATGGTGGCCCCCTCCTCCCTTTCTTCCTCCTCTCTTTCTCCACAAATCACGCTCGGGCCATTTAAATAATTTTATTAGTAAGAACATGTGTGTGTTCTTAGGACCATGCATGTGTTCTTAAAACCACACACACATTCTTAAGAGCATGTGCATTTTCCAATAAACCTATGTGGAAATCCACATGGAGGTTTGGCCACATCCAAACCTATAGGTATAGGAACATGTAAGCATTCCTAAGAATGCACATGCATTCCTCCGAGTGCGCGTTATTACTCATTCCCTTAACACTTTTTTGGCCACAAACTTCTTGCACTCGCCCATAAGTACATTTTAACCACACAAATCGAGTGCAGTCTATATTGAGCTCTTAAGACTAGATTTTAACATCCAATTTGATAGCATTCTATATGGTGTTGGTATCATTTAACTGGAAAATGGTTGAGTAGTTATGTAGCATTCTATATGGTGTTGGTATCATTCAATTGGAAAATGGTTGAGTAGTTATATTTGTATATGCAATTTCTTATTTGGATGGATTTTTGAAGAAGGGGGGAGTTTTGAATAATGTTAAAGAATGTTACTTGAAGTATCAAATTTTTGAATGTTTAGTATATGTATATTTGATTTGAAAATTAAACACCAAGGATAGTATTGATTTTATGGGGAGGAACATGTAACATCCCTCCCTAGCATAGTAGTCCGGATTGTATGAATTTTTTGGGATTGTGGCACCATGCCTAGGATTAAACCTTGAAGCTCATTTAATTATTTATTCACTAATGATTATGATATGTCATACATTTTTGTGTTTACTTATGATTAAGATGTGTCAGAAATTTTGGTTTTCCATTCATTTAATTTTGTTCAATTATGGTTAAGATATGTCGATCATTGATTACATTATGATATTGGAATTTTGATATTTGGTTTCATGATAGTATTTATTTAAATGAGTTAAGAGGTTTATGTTGGATGATAGTGTATTGCCCAATTTTTGACTCACACTAACGTTTGTCAATTGTGTGGAGCAACTCAAAGGCTATTATAGGCACATGATTACTAATAACATTGTAGGTTGTTGGAGTATTCTTGATATATTTGGCTCTTGAGACCTACACTAGAATTTGTCAAATGTCAAGAGAAACTTGAATGGTTAACTATTTTCTATTGAGGAAAATGTACTCTTGGGAAATGGGATATCTTGCTAAATACCTTTAACTATGACCTGAGGATATTTGTTGTTATGGAGTTAATAAGAATTTATATGATTAAAATGCATTATTTGTATGAAATACCTTTTCATAGTTTCTATCCCTGGTGGGAAAGTGATATTACGTTCCAAGTAGTCACCTGATATTTGACCAAATAACCTAACCATAACTATTGTTGACTCATTTTTTAGTTAACATATATTTTATTGCAAATTATTGTAATTTATTCCTAAGCCTTAAACCAATCTTATGCAACAATCCCCTCATTCCTTGAATCTCGCTACCAGTTTCCCTAGATCGACTAATAATTGGACCACCAACTAGAATGGACTAAGTAATAAGGATTTTGACTTGTTTACTATGGCAACATGGTCTATATTACCTAATTTGGTATGATGATTGTTATTATCCATTTCTGCATCAAATGTAATGGATATCATTGATGTGATGATATATTTATGTTTGTAACATATTTCTATGATGTTGATATATGATGTGGTTGTGTAAATATTTTGGCTTCAGATGTACTTGAAAATAAATATGGATTAGCATTTGTTAATGAAATATTAATTGATTCTTATAATTTTATTCTAACCATTTGTTATTTAATACATGATCTCTATGGTTATGGTTGTCATCATGGTCATGGCACTTGTTCTATGCTTTCATTTTAGTCTATGTACCTACAAAACAAATAGTTAGTATGTTTGAAAAGACAAATTGCAGTATGTCATATCCTAACACTAACACACTAAGTGCCTAATGTATGCATGGTTTTGAGGCTTGGTGACAAAATGATATGATTGGAAAATGATCCTAATGCATACAAAACTAATGTGGTGACCCTTGTTCTCATTGCATGAATGAACTATATAAATTGGCTAGGAATCTGGTTAAATATGATGGTTTAATTATGAAGCTTCCTCGTGATTTGTTATTGCAAGAATATGTTGGAAAATAATCCAATTTTACATGGAGTACAAGGGACAGTCAATTTCAACATGTGTACCCTCATGTATGACTTCTTGTGCCCAATTGTAGATTGTTGATATTCATTGAATGATAGTGATGAGAACTTATCTTTTGATCAACCTCAATTTTCCTCATTATATCGATTTTTTGTTTGGTTTATGCATGAACTTTGATAGTTGAAGGGAAAAATGGCATCCTCAAGCCTCTTTTTATTTAGTTTGTTGATGGTGTGAGGGAACCCATTCTTTTTTATGTAGCGCACATGCTTTGTTGGCTAGAGGAGCTCAAATTTTGTAGTGATAACAAGCTCTCTTTCTTTGTGTCCAAGCACATTGTGAGTGGAGGTAGAGGTTGAACCTAAAGGCCCTCTTGGAATTCTATATTAGATAGAGAATCTCAATAATTGAGTTTATTTTTGGAATATTTATAGAGGATATACCCAAACTTGTACATGCTTGAGAAATGGTTATGATGGAGCTCAAATCCAAGAATTCTCTAAGATTTCAGAAGCAAGGTGTGTTAACAGAGGTAGTATATTAACATGGATTTCAACCTAATAATTTATTGCATCAATTTCACTGCTTACATGGTAATGGCTTATGGTGGTTGTGTGATGTAGGATCATCACTCCTACTCAGCAACCACATCAGCAGCCAACGTAGTAGTGCATAAGGATGGAGCAGATCTCGAGAAGAAAGGGCACTAGCCTTCTCATTTTGTTGTAAAATATCAAATTAATGTAATTAATATTGTAAAGCTCGAGGAAGGAAGAGCCATTGTATTTTTACAAGGTTGCATGTAATCGCCTTTAATGGAATAATAGATTGTATATATTAAATGAATACATATCCAATCTGGATCAGTTGTAAATTAAATTAAATTTAATGTAATTAGGTGACGGAGGATCAAGAAGACATGTTTTTGTATGAATCAATGTATTGATAATGAATTAAGAGGATCGTTATTATGGTATTTTTCTCTAGATTAGGAAGGAGAGTTCTGAGAGAGGATCGAGGAGGAGAAGAGATGAGACTCTATTGTAGTCCAGTCTTGTTGGATTACTGAGAGGAGGGGTGAATCAGTAATAGAGCAATTTAATCCTTTTTAACCATATAATCCAAGTGTTATATCAATGCATCATTATAGTCCAATAACTGCAGAGTAAATAAGCAATGAACAAATGAACAATCAGACACATACACAGTACAACAATGTTTTACGTGGAAACCCAAAGTGCGAGAAAAGAACGAAATGTTTTTTCTTATATGTCTTTAAGAATTACATTCATTGGAAGCACCAACTTCCTTTGTTTTCCAGTTGCAACTGGAAGGAAGCTCCAACCTCCTAGTTTCATAGGCTACAACTTGAGGGAAGTTCCAACTCCCCAATTCTCTAGCTACAACCAAAAGGAGGCTACAACCCCCTATGTTCTCCGACTACAACTAGAAGGTGGTTACAACCACCTGTCCTTGCCCCGTCCAACCGCCTTGAAGTATAGGTAGAATGATGGAACCACTATCACACTATCACTATGAAATATACTACCATAAACCTGTACCAATCAACCTGCACCAAATAACCTATACCAATACCCTAAGCCATGCATCAACCATGCATCAACCTGTACTTCTAAATGTAATAAAATTGTACCATAAACAAGTGCATCAACCATGAACCAACCTATACCAAACAACTTGTCATCAACCTATACCATAAACAAGTTCATCAACCATGCACCAACCTATACCTACCTGTACCATGAACAAGTGCATCAACCATGCACCAAACCTGTACAGATAAACTGTCACAACAACCTATCACAACAACTTGTCCAAAAAACCTATCAAAACAACCTATATCATCAATCTTATCAACCAAATTAGATCTACTCACCAATATCAATCACCAACACAACTCTAAAATATGTGCATAAACCAAGCATAACACAACAACTCATAATCATCACCAACAACTCATAATAATACAAGTATGCTACATCATCCATAAACCATGTGTCAACAATACCACTAACAAGTGCCTCCAACCATGTACCAAGTATATACCAATCATATATCAACTACTCATCAACAATGACTCATCAAGATGTACCAACATCATCAACTATACACCTCATGTATGTGCCAACTCATCAACTACTTGTCTCAACCATGTATCCGACATGTACCTCAAACAAATGCCCTCATCAATTTCATCATCCAAATATGATTTGTAACTTTGTAATATACCTAGTGTATATGATCACATACCTACAAACCTTCCTTAACTTTAACAACAAGAGACTATCATTTTCATCAAACTTTTCTTTAGTCTCACATGACTAGTTTTGGATTAGTCAACAACCTTAACTTGAAATAATCATAACTATTTACCTGTAATGAATAAAGATATGAAACAGATACACAATTTTCTTCGTTGTGTTTTATGCAATTCATCCAGGTGTCACTACTTGAAACCTCTCAGAAAAGGAGTTATAGCAAAAATGGTATGCCTTTCTTAATTTTGTCTTATTCTAGAGAGATACCTTGTAGAGCATTCCCCGCACATAATATTTGTTGAATCAATCTAAAAATGTTACACAGAATACTAAATACTATACTCTAACCAATACATTTTTTCTTACTTAATTTTGATATTTTATGAATACATTATGACGTTTTTACTCGAATCACGTGTTTTAGACTAGTTTCAGGACTAACCACAAACCCTATTTTCCACGGAGTGTAACTCAAAAAATACAATGACCCACAACCTCAATTTTTTACCACATATACTAGGATATGTTTCTACAATGGCATATAAATTTCATGGTATGATTAATTCTAGAAAAAAAGTTATTGTGAAAATGGTGAGATGAACTATAAATAACATACCTTAGAAAGAATCATCAAAAGAATTTAGCCTCCCTTGAATTTTGGCCTTCTTTTCTTCACCTTTCTTCTGAAATTTGGCTTAGATATCCTTTGGTTACCTCAAAAAACTATAGATATTCAATATTCTCAAGTGTAATGTAAAATTAGAGAGACTTTCTTCTTATTTATACTCTCCAAGTAGCTTCCTTAAAAACATCTTCTAGGTCACTTTGCCCACTTTCCTTATTTTAGGGTTAACCCACTTCGAATTTCTCCATTAAATTTATTATTCAAATAATTTATTTTGTATTTAATTTGAATTATAGTACACTCATCACTTCACTTTATTATATACCTTCTAAGATCTCTTAAACCACTTTGACTACTTTGACCTTTTGGGGCTTCTAGATGACATATGAGGGTCCTCCATCTTTGTAAGTCCATAACTCTCAAACCGAGAGGAGTTATGTGAAGTTACAGATACCACAAAAAATGGAATGACATTTAATATCCATATAGACTAGTATTACTTGCAAATATATCAAAACTCATACCATTATCCATCAAACAAACTTGGTTCCATTACCCAAACCTAGGTTTGCCAACTTCTCATGGCCATAAATCTCTAATAGTGAGGAGTTATGTGACGTTCCACATACCACTGGAAATGGCATGAAAAGAAATATCCATATATTATAGTTTCACTAAAAAATTCACTAACCTTCATCTCATTATTCCAAAAATAAGAATGGGTTCTCTAAACATACTTCTAGGATAACTCAATCCGCAAAGTGTCTTCCCATGAGGGATTTCAACATAAGGGGACCACTTTGGAGTTCATCCATTTGTACTTATTATCAACCATGACAAGACAATAATGATTCATCTTTACATCAAACAAAATTGGGTCCATCACCCAATCTTTTGTGCTACTGGAATTCACTACCGAACTTTCTCCAAGGGTTGACATCAATCACTAAGGGTTGACATCAATCTACAATATCACTCTCCAATGGTTGACATCAATGAAAAACAACAATCGATACCAAATATCCATCAACCTAAGCCAATTGTCTGACAATATCCCCCTTTGGCATTGATGGAAACACTTAGTCATGATAACATTCATGCTTATACTCTTCATCAATGTTTCTATCTCTCCCCCTTTGACATCAATGGAAAAGGGTATCTCCCTTTTGGGTTGCTCCCCTTGACTGAACTCTCCTTGGGGCTTCTCCCCCTATCTACGTGACTTTGATTTTTCTGTATGTTTATAAGCCTCTGATTACTCTCTTTCCCTTCATATGAATAATATCTCCCCCTTTGATAAAGGGTATCACTCTGAAGTCATACTACTCATTCTTCCCTTGTGAAAATCGCTCCCCTTGGAAACATGCCTCTATGCTTGCTCTCCAATAATTTACCTTTGCATCTGATAAATCTCTCCCCCTATGTCCTATTTATGGTGCTTCCTCGTGTACATATAAGACATATAATATAAGCATTCAAAAGAATTCATTTTGGAGTAGAAATTACTCCTAGTCTCTGGAGAAGATACTCAAGGGCTTCTCCTGGAAGAGATTTTGTAAATATGTATGCCACTTGTTCTTTTGTTCCCACATATTCAACTCTGATGTTCTTCTCTACAACCTATTTCTGTAGAAAGTGATACTTGATTGGAATGTGCTTCATCTTGGAGTTCATCACCGAGTTTTTTGAGATACTGATGGCCCTTGCATTATCAAAATAGATTGGAATGGGCTCATCATACTCAACATGTATATCTGTCAAAGCTTGTTTCATCCATAGAACCTATGTACAACATGATGTTGCTGCAATATACTATGTATTGGCTATAAATAAGGATATTGATGATTGTTTATTGCTTAGACAAGATACTAAACACTCACACAAGTAGAACGTTGCTCCATTGGTGCTTCATCGGTCATCAATGCAACCTTCCCAATCTGCATCTATGTAGGAAATAAGTGATAGATCCTTTCCTTTTGGATACCATAATCCAAACTCTTATGTTCCTTTGAGATGTCTGAAAATCCTCTTCACTGCTAATACATGTGATTCCTTTGATGCTTCTTGAAATCGTGCCACCTGTCCAACTTCCTGCATTACATATGGTTTGGATTTTGTCACATATAGTAAGCTACCAATCATTGACCTATATTGCCTTTGGTCTGTAGACTTTGAATCACCATCTTTGCTCAACTTGCAACTGGTTTTCATAGGAGTGGTAACTGGTTTTCAATCTTCCATTCCAAACCTCTTTAGCATTTCTCTGATATACTTAGTTTGAGAAATAAAAATTCCTTGGTTTCTTTGACATATATGAAGACACAAAAAGAAGGATAGTCATCCAATTAATGACATTTCAAATTCATTCTGCATATCCTTTGCAAATTTATGGATTAACTTGTTATTAGTACTTCCAAAACAATATCATCAACATAAATTTCAATTAATAAAATATTACCTTGAGTTACCTTGATGTAGAGGTTGTTGCCTGCACTTCCTTTCCATGGTTCACAAGGAGTTTTGTCATTTTTGTTTCTGAGCATTACTTTGTTTTGAATGTGAATTGATGTGTGCACTGCATGTGTCCAAAAAATATTTGTCAATTTGGAATCCATTAGCATTGTTTGAGTAATTTCCTGTGTAATTATAATCCATTATGATAATGTTCCTTTGTATTTGAACCACTCTATGAACCAATCTATGAATCCATGCTCTCGTCCACTATCATATATCTATCCAAACCTGTTAAGTGTTCTTACGAATCCATCTCTGTCCATATTTTCCAAGTCTCTACTTGTGCAATTGTCCATAATGCTGACCCATTTAGCACTATACTATCATGAAGTCTTGATTAATCTATCAAACTGTATTTCTGCTAACTGGTTGCTATGAATATATCTTCTCAAACTCTGTAAGTTTCTCGAAGGATGGTTCTTTGGTCTGTCACAACTATTGCATAGACTCCCCTTTTCTAATATTCATAGTACTTGGGAGTCTCTAAGACGGATGGCTCAGAACAATTCCTACTCTAATGTGTATTCATCAACATCTTCATTGGTAGATTCATCATCATCTTCATTGGTAGATTCATTATCTCTTTGAGCTATGACTTCCTTCTTTCTGTCTGTGGATTCATCTTTCACTACAATACCTGAAAGTACAATATCTTGAACCTGTTCTTTATTTACATGTCCTTCCTTTCTTTCAGTTATTTTCCAAACCTTTCTGTATGTGACATCTTTCCTTTTCTCTGTAGAATTTTCTTCATCTCGTTTTATTGCAAATCTTGCGATCTCTGGTACTTGATCTTTGTTCACCCATTCTTCCTGTTTTCTTATCCATACTTTCTTATATATGATATCAGTATTCTCTTTCATGGAAGTATCGATCATGCTTCTACAATCACTTGTTTGATCATGTTGCCATTGATGCCAATGGTTTGATTAATTGATTTCATTGATTGATGCCAAAGGATTCATTGACTGATGATTGATTTCAAATGTAATATGTATTTCCCTTGATGAGAATGGATAGATGTCAAGTATATGATGCATATGATGTCATTCATAGATAAATATGAATCAATGAGTTGTCATGCATATATGAATATGGATCGATGAGTTGTCATTGATACATGATGAAGATGGATCGATGTGGTTTCCTTGATATATGATGCATAGTTTGATTGATGTAAAGATGACTCATTATTGTCTTAGCATGGTTGATAAGATGCACAAATGGATGAACTCCAAAGTGGTCCCCTTATGGTAAAATCCCTCATGGGAAGATTCTTTATGGTTGATTTATTCTAGAAGTATGGTTGGAGAACCCATACATATATGTGAAATAATGAGATGAACATCAGTGAAGCTATTGGTGAAACTATCGTACATGGATAGTGTTTGTCATGCCATTTTTGGTGGTATGTGGAATGTCACATAACTCCTCACGATTTGAGAGTTATGGCCTTACGAATATTGGAGGACCCTCATATGTTGGCTTGAAGATTCAAAAGGTCAAAGAAGTCAAGTTCTTGAAAAGAAGAAATCATTATTTAAATGATAAAGTAAAGTGACAAAGTCAAGAAGGATTATTTAAATAAGAAAGTGAAGTGACAAAATCAAAGAAGATTATTTAAATGATAAAGTGAGGTGACAAAGTCAAGAAGGAATATTTAAATGATAAAGTAATGGAGAAATTTCTAATTATGGAAAGTGATTAACCCTAAAATGAGGAAATAACCTAGATTTGGGTTAAGTGACCTAAAATTGGTTAAGTGACCTAGAATATGAAGAGTATAAATAAGAGGCTAGGCTCTCTTGTGAATAATACATTTTTGGAGCATCTCTTGTGTATATTTTGTGTGTATATCATGAGCATGATTGAATATCTATTTTGAGAGAGAGCACGTGAGGACAATCTCATGGGCGCATCAAATTTTTGGCAATGTCTGAGATCTTGACGACAAAAGTCTCAGAGCTTCAGAAACCCTAGTTTATGAGGTATACACAGGATGTAATGGGCCAGGACATGTACACACGTGGGCTGTATGAGGACAGGGCATGTATAGTGGATAAGATCATGGAGATTTGTATTTGAGATGATGAATGCAAGATACCAGATATAATAAATATGCAAAACAGAAATAAAATGCTAGAAATGGCAGAATAACAGTAATATATCCAGCATAATCTCCACAATAACACAGAAATGATATAAGAACAACAACAGAAATAACACTTTGATTCAGGAAGCAATGTTTGTAGGCCTCTTCAAGGGGGAAACCTCCAATCGAGTAGCGCTCTGTTACAGTAATCTCCAAGCTAGGGTTTTCATACCCTCAACCCTTATTTATACTAAATATGTCGATCAAGAGAAGCATCTAGAGGAAGATCCTTCTAGAAGCAGAATCTTCTATTATCTCTTCTTACATATGCCTTATTCTATTTTATTGAAAGGCCTTATTAATATTGACCTTTATTACATCCGAATATATTGATCTACCTATCTGTGGGTTAGGACCCTAACATGTCCGCCCCCTTAAAAACAACCTTGTCCTCAAGGCTTGAGATGTGGAAACTGCTGCAGAATGGTAGTTGGTTCCCAAGTGGCATCTACTAGAGTTGTATCTTTCCACTCGACTAGCACTTCCTTGATGGTTCTCTGACATAGGAAAAGCTCACGCTGGTCCAAAACTGCTTCTTGTTGTAGCCAAATGGATCCTTCTTCATCTAACTCGTGAAGGTTGGTTTGAATTTGGCACCTAGTTCCAATCACCTTCTTTAAGTATGAAACATGAAAAACTAGATGTAGCTTCGACTGACTGGGCAGAGCTAACTGATATGCGACTTGTCCCACATGCTTGAGAACTGTATAAGGACCATAAAATTTGGGTGCTAGCTTCTGACAATGCTCGGCCTTGAGGAAAGTTTGCTTGTATGGTTGCAGTCATAGAAACACCTGATCCCCTTCTGCAAATTGGTGTTCAAAGTGACCTTGATTTGCTTGTTGCTTCATGCAATTCTGTGCCATGACCAAGTTCTCTTTAAGGGTACAAATAATATCCTCTCAAACTGTAAGTGTTTGGTCAATTGCCTGGACCTTTGAGGTACCCAGTAAGTATGAGAGAACTGAAGGTGGCTTCTATCCATATACCTCTTCAAAAGGAGTCATGCGAGTAGGTGTATGGTAGGAAGTGTTGTACCACCATTCAGCTAGGGGTAGCCATAGAGCCCACTGATGTTGTTTTTCAGAGGCAAAACACCTCAAATATGTTTCCAAAAACTTATTGACAACTTCCGTTTGACCATCAGTTTGGGGATGATAAGTTGTGCTAAGATGCAATTGGGTGCCCTGTAGCTTAAACAGTTCTTGCCAAAAATTGCTTGTGAAAGTTGGGTCACGATTAGAAACAATAGAGTGTGGCATTCCATGAAGCTTGAAGACCTGGTCCATGAAAATTTGAGCCACTATGGATGCAGTAAATGGGTGTTGAAGAGCGCAGAAATGAGAATACTTGGAAAGGCGATCCACAACCACCATTATGACTGATTTATTCCTTGATTTGGGTAAAATGGTAATAAAGTCCATAGAGATATCCTTCCAAATAGCAGGTGGAATTGGAATCGGTTGTAGTGTGCCCAGATATTTGACTGTTTCTCCCTTGTTTCATTGACACACCTCACATTCAGTGAAAAATTTACGGATGTCCTATTTCATACCATCCTAGAAAAAAGAATGTTTGACCCTGTCATATGTTTTGGTGAACCCTGAGTGCCCTACTATGGGTGTAGCAAGAAGCTCAGGAAGTATCATGGATTTAAGCTTTGATTGTTTACTTAAATAAAAATGGCCTTTGTATCAAAGCTCATCCTGGAGCCAAGAGTACCCTGGGGGAGCCGAAGCCTTGGTCTTCAATTGCTAGATCAGATGCAAACTTTTGGGATCTTAAAGCCATTCCTCACGCACAGCTTGGAGCCAATCGGGTACAATGAAGGAAATGGAAAAAAGGGATCCTTCTTCTTCATATTTTTGGGACAGTGCATCCACCACTACATTGTCTTTGCCCTTCTTGTAAATGATCTCATAATCATAACCAAAGAGCTTAGTCACCCATTTTTGTTTCTCCTGGGAGGAAATGCATTTTTCCATAAAGTACTTGAGGCTTTGATGGTCGGTCTTAATTTGGAAGCGTTGCCCCAAGAGATAAGGGTGCCACAGATCAACAACATGTAGAATAGCCAACATTTCCTTTTCATAAGTGGGTTTTCCCAGATTCCTTTCAGACAGTTGCTTGTTGGTCAAGGCCAAAGGTCAACCCTCTTACATAAGGACAACATTGATTCCTTTCCCTGAGGCATCACATTCCAACACAAAGGTATTTGTGAAATTAGGAAGGGCCATAACTGGAGTGGTGCACATGGACATATTCAAGGTTTGAAGGGCTTGAGAAGTGGATGGAGTCCAAGTGAAAGAGTTCTTTTTGAGGAGAGCAGTGAGAGGTGCTGCAATCTTTCCATAGTTCTTAACAAACTTGCAATAATACCCTGTTAAGCCCAGAAATCCACGCAAGCTTTTAAGATTCTTTGGGTGCGGCCAGTCTTGCATAGCTTCAATCTTTTTCAAATCCACCCTGACGCCATCCTTGCCAACCATATGACCCAAGTATTCTACTTCTGAGGCACCAAAATCACATTTAGACTATTTCAAAAAAAGTTGGTGCTCGGAGAGGAGATGGAGAACTTGATCCACATGAGTAAGATGGTCTATCCAGGTTTTTCTATAGATGAGGATATCATCAAAGAAAAATAAGACAAAATGACAGAGAAAGGGATGGAAAACATGATTCATGAGGCTTTGGAAGGTGGAGGTGGCATTACACAAGCCAAAGGGCATGACCAAAAACTCATAGTGGCCCTCATGAGTGTGAAAGGCCATCTTTGGAATGTCTGCCTCTTTCATACGTATCTGGTGATAGCCCGAGAAAAGATCAAGTTTAGTAAAGAATTGGGCACCACTCAATTCATCTAGGAGGTCATCAATGATAGGAATGGGAAATTTGTCTTTAATGATCAGTTTATTGAGGGCACGAAAGTCAGGACACATTCTCCAAGAACCTTCTTTCTTCAGGACCATGACTCAGGAGAAGAGTAAGGGCTCATACTAGGGCGGCTAATGCCTGCATTAAAGAGTTCCTGGACCATTTTTGAAATTTCATTTTTTTGTGAAAAGGGGTGGCGATAATGATGAATATTGGGAGGAAGGCTTCCAGGTACAAGGGGAATGGAATGATCATGAACACCGCAGGAAGGAGGGAGTCCTTAGGGAGTGGAAAATACCATTTGATATTTAGAAAGGAGAGCTTCGAGGTCATGCAGCACCGGGGGTGTCTCTGTTGCTTGGATGGCATGGAGTTGGGAAATGACACCAGATTGACCTTTTTTTAGTAGCTTTTCCATGCGATGGGAACTAATGACCTCAGGTGAACCAACAGTGATGCCTTGGTTTATATTGGTGGGCCTTCCTGGACAAATTGCATGGTTAATGCCTTAAAATCCATGAGAATGGGACCCAAAGTTCTTAGCCAATCGACACCCAACACAATGTCACAACCACCCATGTCGATAGAAAACATATGGGATTTTAGGTGGTAGTCACAGATTTGGAGACACACATTTTCACAGCGCCCTCCACATTTCATGGAACCACCATTGGCAATCATGATTTGGAAATTGTTGACAGCATGGATGTAGCAATGAGTTTCTTGGGCAATGTGGTGATGAATAAAATTATGGGTGATTCTACTATCAACGAAAATGATGACCTCCCGATGCTTGATTTAACTAATTAACTTGAGGGTTTGGGGAGTGGAAAAGCTAGTGATTTCAGGTGACTTAAACACAAGGGAGGTTTCAACATCCTCTTCTGAAATATCCTTAGAGATGGCCATAAAAATATTTTGTTCCTTACACTTGTGGCCCAAGAAATATTTGTCATCACAATTATAACAAAGGCCTTTGAGTTGGCATTCAGCCATTTCATCCCTGGTCAATTTTTGGATCTTTAATGGGGTAGAGGGAGTAGTGGGAGTGATGGGTTTAGGGAAAG
>JZKD02S1641792.1:947986-970751 GCA_000966675.3 Picea glauca
GCAGTGATCCAGAATCAGATCCAGGAGCCTGGCAAGGCTCAAAAAGGCTCAAAAATGAAAGTTCTTGGAATCAGACGAAACCAATTCCATTGTGACCGTCTCGTCGCGTTGGTTCTAGCCATATATTTACTTTCTCAAATGGGCTCCATATGTGAGAGTTATCGCACTCTAATCATATTCCCAAATAGTTAAAAAGTCAAAAAAAGTCAACTGTCAAAAGGTGACGTGGAACTCTCTAGAGGTGACACATGGCAATGGAAGAAGTGACATGTGGCAGCACAGGAAGCAAGGTGACTAGGCAGTGACAGGGACCAATGCAACATTGACAAGTGGTAGTTGAGGACCAATGAAAGGGCACCACGTGGCACCCCATCACTAGTTTGACTGGAAAAATTATTTTGGAGCTCATGGGATTCAACACCATGACCTATTAGCATTGCAAAGGGCTTTGGTAAAGGTCCTTTTACCAATGCGTCGATTTCAGTGCTTGTATATGTAACTAACTATTATTTTATTTAAAGTGTAACTATGGTGTATTAGAGGCAAAAGGTGGTTGGGGCTAAGCCCTAGCCCGCGCATCCATACATACACATAACCACAGTTAAAGGGGGTGCGACGCAATATTTCAACCAATGACCGGAGTTTGTTTGCAAAGGATTTAGGCTCCATATTTATAGAACCTATCCTCCATAGGATCCAGAGTCATGACCATAAATAAAGACATATTTTTAGGGCATGGTCCCATTGCTTATTGCCACATGACCATGGTTTTCAGAGAAGAGGCCAGTGTGCAGCCCTTTGGGTTGGTGCTTGGCCATTTATAGTTTCCATATGACCATTTGAGGGGGGAATGTGCCCAACAACAGGATATTAGCCCAGAAATTTAGTTAAAAGTGGGTTTTATTGTATGGTTTGGGATTTTTATTTGTTTTTTAGGCCTGTTAATGGAGATTTTGGCCATTATTGGGAGATATTGGGCTCTTTTTGAGCCTAGATTTTGGGAGGAAGTTGGGGAATGATAACCAACTTTAGATATATAAAAAATAGGCCTATTTGAGGCCATGAAAGGGAGTCATATCAGAGTTATGTTGAAGCAAAGCCAAGCCAAAGCCATTTTTATGCAGGGAAACTGTTGAGGAGCAGACACTTGCAGGCCATTTCTGGGAGCTACACTCAGTCATTTTCAGTGTCGTCAGTTGTGTTGGATTTATGAGGTCAAACAAAACATAGTGAGACTAGTATGAGATCCATTTTCTATACTTTTGTTATATTTTGCAATCATTGAAGAATTAATAAAGAAGCCTCCCCCACTGAGACAAAGGCCCGTAGACATAGGCAATTTTGTGTCGAACTCCGTTATCACTTCTCTTGTTATGGTTTGTTGTTCTTATTGCTTATGTTTAGTTCTGTATATGAGGTTATGGTTGTGATATAATCCTCTTATCTTCATCCTCTTTCATTAGCTTCCTAAATGGTTAATACAGACATGCTTAATAACTCAACCACAGTGATTAAAAGATCTTTTTGGATCAAGTGGTATCAGAGCTAGTTGACATTTGGATTTGAGTTTTGCATATTAACGAGGTAAAAGATACAGTGTGGTGAATGAGAGCATGTTAAAGAGAATCCAGTAATTGGATTGAGAAATAGAGCTTCTCACAACGAGAAGATGGCATCGAAAGAAGGGCTTTCTCAGGATGAGAAAGAGTTTTGGAAAACTTTCCTTGCTATGTCGGAGATGGTGAAAGTTTTGTATGAGGATTAATTGGAACGAAAAAGACCAAATCTGGGTGAATCTTCAAAGGGAAAAAGTGAAGAGGAAGAGGATCCTCCTTAGAATCCTCCTTCACCTCCATCATCACCTCCTTCTTCTCCTTGTTTTTCAAGTTCAAGTTCTAAATCTAATGCAAAGAAACATGCTCATAAACATAAGAGTGAAATGCCATTGTTAAAACTTGATGTTAAATTTGAGTTACCCATATATAATGGTGAAGTAAATGTAGAGAAACTTGACAATTGGATCAGGTAGATGGAAGTTTACTGCAATGTGCAACAGATCAAGGATGAGGCCACACAAATCAAGTTGGCATCTTTGAGACTTGCAAGCACAACTACCATCTGGTGGCAAAGAAAGTTGAAAAATGGAACACAACAAGTGGGTAATGTATTTACATCATGGAAAAGCTTCATTTCTACACTTAGGAAACAATTCCATCCTTTGGGTTATAAAGAAAAAGCATTAATTGAATGACAATATTTAAAACTAAGAAAAGGACAAACAATGCAAGAGTATACTGATGGTTTTCGAAAAATGGCATTGATGTTAGATATCCCTTTACATACATAGGAAACCCTTATGAAGTATATAGGAGGTTTACCTGCACATATTAGAAACATTGTATTCATGTTTGGACCCACTAACCTTGATGAGGTTTTTTTTCAAGCGACATGCATTGAAGCAGGAAAAGCAGGTGTGTTAGGGGAATCATCGTCTTCAAGGAAAGAGGACAAGAGGAAATGGCATCGTGAGAATTCAAATGCAGTGACGAGGAAGGAAGGGAAACCCTCTTGCAAGCATTGCAAGAAAGAGGGACATGATGAGGAAAGATGTTGGACGTTGCATCTCGAGAAGAGGCCAAAGCGGTTCAAGGAAAAGAAGGGAATGCAAATAGTGGCAGCGACAACAAGACCCACAGACTTGGGATCGGATTCAGGTGATGAATCAAAGATATCATTGGTTGGTATGACAAGTAAAATTGGTGAAGGCATTGATTGTAGAAGTAACTTGTTTCATATAAGGACCATCATGTGACACACTAAGCAATTGGGGTTAAAAACACAAACTCATCATAATCCTTACACACTTAAATGGATAAGCAATCATCATCAAATTCACATAACAAAGCAGTGCACAATCAAATATGGAATTTCATCTAAGTATGTGGACAAGGTAACATGTGATGTAGTGTCGTTAAATGAATGTGGAATGGTCTTAGGTAGTCCATACTTATATGATCGTAAAACAATCTTCTACATGACAAAGAATCAATATCAATTAACCAAAGCAGGTCAAGATTATGTGGTTCATGCTCATCATGTTAAGGAAAATAAAACACTTCAAAAAATGGAACAATTAAAGAAGGCAACTCAATCAAGTAACAAACCAATAATCGTTTCAAATGAAGTAATTGATATTAAGCAAGAACAAGAAATGATTTTTGAATGGAAAATCAATCATAGGTTGCTTCAAGATAAGCTCATGTCATGCAAATATTATAAGTACATTAGCTCATTTGCAGTCATGTTTTTTATGCTATCATTATTAATGTTGTCTACATGGATTATAGTGGCTTCAGTAAGATGTAACAGGGTTCAAATGGCTAACAATATGTTGTCAGTTATCATGATTGTGTTACATTTGATCTTGACGAGACAGGTGCACAGGACAGAGTTCAAAGATAGAGAAAAATCCAGGTGGCCTATCCCAAGCTTGTCAACTGGTTAGTAACCTTTTGGGGACAAAAAGGTCCTTTAGTGGGGAGGTGTGATCTAGAATCAGATCCAGGAGCCTGACAGGGCTCAAAAAGGCTCAAAAAGGCTCAAAAATGAAAGTTCTTAGAATCAGATGAAACAAATTCCATTGTGACTGGCTCACCGTGCTGATTTTGGCCATATATGTACTTTCTCAAATGAAATCTATATGTGAGAGTTATCGCACTCTGATTAGATTCCTAAACAACTAAAAAGTAAAAAAAAAAGTCAACAGTCAAAAGGTGATGTGGCACTCTCCAGAGGTGACACATGGCAATGGCAGAAGTGACATGTGGTAGCACATGAAACAGGGTTGATTGGGCAATGACAGGGACCAATGCAGCATTGAAAAGTGGAAGTTGATGTCCAAGGAAAGGGTGCCACGTGGCACCCCATCATTAGTTTGAATGGAAAAATTATTTTGGAGCTCATGGGATTCGACACCATGACCTATTGGCAGGGCAAAGGGATTTGGTAAAGGTCCTTTTACCAATGCACCACTTTTGGTGCTTGTATATGTAACCGAATATTATTTTATTTAAAGTATAACTATGGTGTATTGTTGGCGGAAGGGGGATGGGGCTAAACCCTAGCCCGCAAATTCATACATACACATAACCACAGTTAAAGGGGGTGCGACGCAATATTTCAACCAATGACCGGAGTTTGTGCGTAGAGGATTTGGGCTCCATTTTTATAGCACCTATCCTCCATAGGATCCAGAGTCATGACCATAACTTAAGGCATATTGTTAGGGCGTGGTCCCATTGCTTATTGCCACATGACCATGGTTTTCGGAGAAGAGGCCAGCGTGCAGCCTTTTGGGCTAGTGGTTGGCCATTTATAGCTGCCATATGACCATTTAAGGGGGGCGTGCACCCAAACAAAGAAGATTATCCCATAAATTTAGTTTAAAAGTGGGTTTTATTGTATGGTTTGGAATTTTTATTTGATTTTTAGGCCTGTTAATGGAGATTTTGGCCATTATTGGGAGATATTGGGATCTTTTTTAGCCCATATTTTGGAAGGAAGTGTGGGAATGAAAACCAACTTCAGATCTATAAAAACCAAGCCTGTTTGAGGCCATGAAAGGGAGTCATATTAGAGTTATGCTGAAACAAAACCAAGCCAAAGCCATTTTTATGCAGGGAAGCTGTTGAGGAGCAGACGCTTGCGGGCCATTTATGGGAGCCACACAAAGTCTTTTTCAGTGCCATCAGTTGTGATGGATTTATGAGGTCAAGAAGAACATAGTGAGACCAATATGAGATCCATTTTCTGTACTTTTTTTGTACTTTGAAAGCATTCAATAATTAATAAAGAAGCCTCCCCCACTGAGACCAAGGCTTGGAGACGTAGGCAATTTTGTGCCGAACTCCATTATCACTTCTCTTATTATGGTTTGTTGTTCTTATTGATTATGTTTAGTTCTGTATATTTGGTTATGGCTATGATATATTCGTCTTATCTTCATCCTCTTTCATTATCTTCCTGAATAATTAATACACACATGTTTAATAACTCAACCATTGTCATTAAAAGATCTTTTCGGATCTGCTAGAGGGCCCATAGTGATAATAGTGTAGGTCATTCAATGTAAGGTGGACTAGGTCCACTATATTATTAAATAAGGCCTACTATGGTATTTATATTTAATAAATGGGTAGCTAGAAATAATATGTAACAGGACTTCTTAGAAGGTTCTACTTTTAGAAGATTCCTCCTCTAGAATGTTCTTAGGTGGTGGTAGCAATATATAAAGGGATTCAAGCAATGTAATGGGACATGAAGACAAGTATTGTGTTTGGAGTTGTATCTCAATAGGAGGATTCCCCCTCAAAGAGGCAAGTTAACAAGAGAGGATCCCTTCCATAATAGGATCCATTGTATGGTGTTACCCTACCTCAAGGGTTTGATAGTAATAAAGGAGATTTTGCATATTGTTCTTGTATATCTATTGTGGTGATTTTGTATTTAGTATTTGGTTCTTAAAAATTTGGCCACAAATCCCAAGAGTGTTGGAACACAAGAAGAAACTTCGTGATGAGGACTTCACAAAGCATGACTAGAAGAAGTAAAAAGTAAGGAAGAGAGACTTATTTGAAAAGTTGGAAGCTCAAAGCTTAAGTTATGAGAAGAAGGGACACCTTCAGAAGTGGGTGAAAAATATTGAGCAACTAGAGAAAACTAGAAGCCTTAAGGGAGGCTCAAGTGTGTCATCTACTGAAGCATACGTGGGTGACAGTGTTATCAGCCATGTACATACGCATGCTAACCTTGAATAGGTCACATACATATGCGAGCTATATGTGCACCAGGCTGTGTATATGTGGTAAGGCCTTGGGAAAAAGGAAATGCACCTAGGTTGTAGCTTGATGTGATGGTATAACACTCTGTTGCAAGATCTGATATTGTTTGTTGGAGGTTCTGACACTGTTTGTTGCAGGTTTTCATGATTCTATATTGGGTTATGTAAGGTGATGATGTAAAATAAAATATTGGGTGGATGCCACTAACCCATGGGTATGGATTGATGCATTTTCTGTTCAAGAACATTGTTGTTTATGGCAATGAAGTTATGGCACCTTGGTCATGTGATATATCTTATGATGTATTGTTGGAAGCTTACTTGTTGGAAAACTTGATGCATGCATTTGGCATATGGATGGGCTACATATTGGGACATGTAGTTGGTGAGTTGATGAGGTGATCATGTTGTACATCATTGATGATATATAGTTGATGCATGATTGGCACATTTATAGTACATTGGTAGAGGCACCTAATAGTAGTTTGATTGGCACATACTTTATGGAGGATTTGGCATACATGTATGAGGATTCATCATGTTGTGGTATTGGTGCATGATTGATGTACCTTCTTGGTAAAATTGGTGATACATTTTATTGTACATGTTTGGTACACTCATAGATGGCATATGCTTGGTAATAGTACACCATTGGTATTACTTGATTAGCACAACACTTGGTATTTTCTTGAGATAAATGGTTATGGCACTTGATTCATGATGGAGACATATTATGAGTAATAGGACACATTTTATGGCATGTTGGTAGATGCACATGGTTGGCATGGTTGGCATATTAGTAGATGCACATGATTGGCATATTCGTAGATGCACATGATTGGCATATTCGTAGATGCACATGTTGGCATACATTCCATTGATGAGATTTTTGGTATATTGTATGATGTTGATGTACATTGCTGATGTACATGGGTGTTGTGCATGATGGGCACACAATTGGTACATGATATACTTGGGTGATGTTCTACTCATGATTATCTATTTTATTGTCGACATGTATTTTTTTTCATGATGGTTGGTATGGAATGAGTTTGATGCATGAATGGGTCCAAGGATCATCATATGGTAGCATATTGTTCATATTACAGAGAAGATAGGGGGAAACATACCCATAGGGAGAGTCATTCTTCTCCCCATGGTTCTAGGAGGAGAAAAAAATATCTATACTTGAAGAAAGAGCACATAGGAATAGTTCCAATGGGAGCAATGGTCAAAGGGGGAGTATGAGCATTATGTCTTCATCATTACATCAGAGCAATATCCCTTGTTCAAAAAGTGGAGAGATTATTTAGAGGAAGATCAAAGACATTCAGACAGGGGGAGAAACCCCAAGGAGAGTTCAATCAGGGGGAGCAACCCCAAGGGGAGAATGATCCTTTTCCATTAATGTCAAAGGGGGAGAGATAATCACATTGATGTGATTGATGTTTATTGATGGGGAGATATAGTCACATTAATATGTTTGGTGACTATTGATGTAGAAGCATGCCTTGTCTACATGTTAACATCAATTATTACTGTTGACATCAATGTTGGTATTTCCATCAATGCCAAAGGGGGAGATTGTTGGATCATGTTGTCATTGATGCCAATGTTTTGATTGGTTGATGTCATTGATTGATGCCAAATGATTGATTGATTTATGATTGATTTCAAATGTAATATGTATTATCCCTGATGAGAATGGATAGATGTAAAGCATATGATGCATATGATGTCATGCATAGATAAAGATGAATCAATGAGTTGTCATGCATAGATGAAAATGGATCGATGAGCTGTCATTGATACATAATGAAGATGGATTGATGTGGTTTCCTTGATATATGATCCATAGTTTTATTGATGTAAAGATGAATCATTATTGTCTTATCATGGTTGATAAGATGCACAAATGGATGAACTCCAAAGCGGTCCCCTTATGGTGAAAGCCCTCACGGGAAGATGCCTTATGGTTGAGTTATCCTAGAAGTATGGTTGGATAACCCATACTTATATGTGAAATAACAAGATAAAGACCAGTGAATTTATTGGTGAAACTATCTTACATGGATAGTGTTTGGCATGCCATTTTGGGTGGTATGTGGAATGCCACATAACTCCTCACGGTTTGAGAGTTATGGCCTTATGAAGATTGGAGGACCCTCATATGTTGGCTTGAAGCCCCAAAAGGTCAAAGAAGTCAAGTGCTTGAAAAGAAGAAGTCATTATTTAAATGATAAAGTAAAGTGACAAAGTCAAGAAGGATTATTTAAATAATAAAGTGAAGTGACAAAATGAAAGAAGATTATTTAAATGATAAAGTGAGGTGACAAAGTCAAGAAGGAATATTTAAATGATAAAGTAATGGAGAAATTTATAATTATGGAAAGTGGTTAACCCTAAAATGAGGAAATAACCTAGATTTGGGT
Source organism: Picea glauca (assembly GCA_000966675.3). Taxonomy (NCBI): domain Eukaryota; kingdom Viridiplantae; phylum Streptophyta; class Pinopsida; order Pinales; family Pinaceae; genus Picea; species Picea glauca. The sequence continues at coordinate 956,258 of JZKD02S1641792.1, forward strand.
TAAGTGACCTAGAAGATGAAGAGTATAAATAAGAGGCTAGGGTCTATTGTGAATAGTACATTTTTGGAGCATCTCTTGTGTACATTTTGTGTGTATCTCTTGAGCATGATTGAAAATATAGTTTGAGAGAGAGAGAGCATGAGGAGGATCTCATGGATGCATCAAAGTTTCGACAATGTCTAATATTTTGACAGAAAAAGTCTTGGAGCTTCAGAAACCCTAGTTTCTGAGGTATACACAGGTTGTAATGGGCCAGGGCACATACACATGTGCATTGTATGAGGAAAGGGCACATATAGTGGATAATATCATGGAGGTTTGTATTTGATATGATGACTTGTTGTTGAATAATGAAGCAGGTTCCATTTATGCACTCGATGGGCCCATATCTGCCACAGAGATTCTAGTATGGTGATATTATTTTCATTGATGGATACTCTTGTTTGTTGTGTAGTGAATTCTTAAGGAATTCTTGGTATGGTTGTTGTGATGTGGTTTATAATGGTTGATGGAGTGAGAAAAACTCTTGTGTTTTAGTATTTATATGATGGCTATAGTAATATTGGTTGTTTACACTTGGTCGAGTAGCATTCATAATGTATGGTTGAGAAGCATGAGTTGGCTATTGGAGAGCTTGGATGTGTTGTGATTGGTTGTGGGTCAGTTTGGAAAGTGGAAGACAAATGTGTTTGTACATTGCAGAGGATCTGAGTATGTGATGAAAAGGATAAACCCTAATAGCTCAGGAGGTATACGTAAGCTGAAGTATATATTGGCTATGTACATACGCAGGTTGTACTACTGGTAGGGAATGTGCACACGTGTGTTGCACTACCGACAGGTCGCATGCCTATGACAGATTGATATCTATTGAGGATTTTTTCCTCATCTCAGTTGGTGCTAAGGGTGTAAGTTGAGTCTTTCATTATAGAGCCGGTGCTCTTGTGGAGTTGCACTATATTTAGTTGTTGCTGAAAAACCCCAAGGATTGTAGTCCGTAATAAAAATAAAATTGTACATACATATTGTGTTCCTTTTGATGATGACTTTTTCATGATATATGTTGTTGATGAATATTTACTTTTGACTGATTATGAATGAAAATAATGAATAATGAGAAAAGAGTGATCTCTAACTAAGGAGTTGTGTAAAAGGGAAGTTTTTGGAGAAAAGAGCCCCACACAAATTCAACCCCCTCTATAAGTATGATAGGTCTATCCAATGTCACTGGCTATGTGTCCATAGTTATGACATTTGTAACACTCAATGTTATGTGCGAACACATAGGCACTTATTTCTTAAACATTTCTTTTATAATCCCTGCAATCGGCAGCCATATGTACAAAGTTAGTACAATAAAAACAATTACCATAAAATAAATTTCGATACCTGGGAGTTAATGATATTCTTTGTGGTGTAGTCCTTCTAAATTTCTTCCTTGACTAATTATGATCATGATTGAATCCCCTTTGTGTCTTGAACATGGATGGTCTTCTTGAAGATGTATCTTCAATAGTTTTCTTATATTCTGGTTGATCATGATTCCTTCCTTTGAGTAGTTATGCATAACTCTTGTTGTTTTCTTCATTCTTTTTTCTAGCAACCCAAAGTGCTTCTCTTCATTCTTTATAACTTATGTGGATGTTTCTGTCTCTTCAATGATCTTGTTCACCTTGATAATTTTACTTCTCAACGTGACAACTTCTTCTTCAAGATTCTCATCCTCTTATTCTTTCTTCATTATCTGAGACTTCATAACTTCTTCTATTCTTTTTGCTTCTTCAAGCTGAATTTTTAATGTGATTATTTCTTCTTCAAGCCCTTTCTCTTCTTGACCAAACTTTGTCTCAAGATGGTTTAGATCGTTAGTTATTTCCTTAAGATGATATGTCAATATATTCTTTCTCATGTATGCTTCTTCCTTCTGTGTTGTTATGTTGGTTTCCAAACACTGCTTTTGATATTCAATATTTTCTTCAATCTTTCTAGCTTCTTCTAGTTGAGTTCTTAAGTTCTTGATGACCTATTGGGCTTCTTAAAAAATGTGAGCACTTTCCTTTTGTTTCATCAATTCTTTCTTTAGTGAATTTTTTTCTTCTCTTAGTTCATATAAAACACTAATCAATTATTCTTCATAATTGTATTCCTTTTCCATTAGTTTTTCTATCTCATTTCCTTTATGGAATTCTATTTCAAGATGTCCATGTTTTTAACAATTAAAACAAAAAAACATACCTCTGGTGATTATGTACTTTTCATCTTCTAAATCTACTTGACATGGTGAATATAATTCTTCTTGATTTGTATCTGCATCTTCTTTGACATTTTATGACTCTGTGATGGGTGAAGAATATATGTCATGTAACTTATCCCAAATTCCTTTTGCTGATGAACATTTACCAACCTTTTCTCTTACCAGATTAGGTAATCCTTCCTAGATGAAATCCATTGCTATTTTGTTATTCTTCCTCAATTCCTTCTTAGTTGTAGTCTTTTCCCTTTTTGAACTATCATATCATGGAACAACTGATAGCCAAATACAATGTTCATGTTCCTATAAAAATACTTTCGTCCTTATGCTCCACATCTCATACTTAAAACCATTTTGACCATTAAACATGGTACTCCATTCTTAGAATAATCCATGATCTCCTTTCAATGGTTAAATTGTTTCCTGAAGGAACTTGCTTTGATACTAATTGTTGGATTACTGAGAGGGGCGGTGAATCAGTAATAGAGCGATTTAATTCTTTTAAACCATATAATCCAAGTGTTATATCAATGTATCATTATCATCCAATAACTGTAGAGTAAATAAGCAATCAACAAATGAACAATCATACACATACACAGTACACCAATGTTTTAAGTGGAAACCCAAAGTGGGAGAAAACCACAGAAAGTTTTTTCTTATATGTCTTCAAGAATTGCATTCATTGGAAGAACCAACTTCCTTTGTTTTCTAGCTACAATTGGAAGGAGGCTCCAACCCCCCAGTTTCTTAGGATACAACCTGAGGGAAACTCCAACTCCCCAATTCTCTGGCTATGACCTGAAGGAGGCTACAACTCCTTATGTTCTTCGGCTACCATCGGAAGGTGGGTACAACCACCTGCCCTTTCCCCGTCCAATCGCCATGAAGTATAAGTAGAATGACGGAACCACTCTCACACTATCACTGTGAGATATACTACTATAAACCTATACCAATCAACCTGCACCAAATAACCTATACCAATAACCTGATCCATGCATCAACCTGTACCTCAACTTGTAATCAACCTGTACCATAAACAAGTGCATCAACCATGAACCAACCTGTACCAAACAACCTGTAATCAACCTATACCATAAACATGTGGATCAACCATGCACCAACCTGTACCTCAACCTATACCATGAACAACTACATCAACCATGCACCAAACCTATAAAAATGACATGTCACAACAAGTTGTTCAAACAACCTATCACAACAACCTGTCTCATCAATATTATCAACCAAATTAGATCTACTCACCAAGATCAATCACCAAGACAACTCCCAAAGATGTGCATCAACCAAGCATAACACAAAAAATCATAATCATCAGCAACAACTCATAATAATACAAGTATGCTACATCATCCATAAACCATGTGTCAACAATACTACTAACAAGTGCATCCAAACATGTACCAAGTATGTTTCAATCATGTATCAACTACTCATCAACTATGACTCATCAATATGTACCAACATCATCAACTATACACCTCATGTATGTGTCAACTCATCAACTACTTGTCTAAACCATGTACCCGACATGTACCTCAATCAAATGTCCTCATCAATTTAATCATCCAAATCTGATTTATAACTCTGTAATAGACTTGGATTATATGATCACATACCTACAAACCTTCCTTAACTTTAATAACAAGAGACTAGCATTTTCATCAAACTTTTCTTTAGTCTCACATGACTAGTTTTGGATTAGTCAACAACCCTAACTTGAAATAATCATAACTATTTACTTGTAATGAATAAAGATCTGAAAATGATAAAAAAAATTGTTCCATGTGTTTTATGCATTTCCTCCAGGTTTCACTACTTGAAACCTCTCAAAAAATGAGTTTTAGCAAAAATGGCATACCCTGCTGAATTATGCTTTATTTTAGCGAGCGACCTTGTAGAGCATGCCCCGCATGGAATATTTGTTGAATAGATATGAAAATGTTACACATAATACTAAAGACTATACTATAAATAACACTTTTTGTCTTACTGAATTTGGATATGTTATGAATAAGTTATGATGTTTTTACCCTAAACGCCTGTTTTAGACTAGTTTTAGGACTAGCCACAAACCCTATTTTCCACGGAGTGTAACTCCAAAAATACAACCACCCACAAGCTCAATCTTTTACCAAATATACCTGGATATTTTTCCTCAATGACATAGCAATTTCATGGTCTGAATCATTCTAGAAAAAATTTATTGCGAAAATGGTGAGATGACCTGTAAATAACATACCTTAGAAAGCATCATCAAAAGAATTTATCCTCCCTTGAATTCCAGCCTTCTTTTCTTCACCCTCCTTCTAAAATTTGGCTTAGATATCCTTTGGTTACCTCATAAACCTATAGATATTCAATATTCTCAACTGTAATGTAAAATTAGAGAGCCTTGCCTCTTATTTGTACTCTCCAAGTAGCTTCCTTAAAAACATCGTCTAGGTCACTTTGCCCACTTTCCTTATTTTAGGGTTAACCCACTTCTAATTTCTCCACTAAATTTATTATTCAAATAATTTATTTTTTATTCACTTTCAATTATAGTACACTCATCACTTCACTTTAATATTTACCTTCTAAAATCTCATAAACCACTTTGACTACTTTGACCTTTTGGGGCTTCTAGATGACATATGAGGGTCCTCCAACTTTGTAAGGCCATAACTCTCAAACTGTGAAGAGTTATGTGACATTCCACATACCAACAAAAATTGAATGACATTTAACATCCATATAGAATAGTATTACCTGAAAATATATCAAAACTCATACCATTATCCATCAAACAAACTTGGTTCCATTACCCAAACCTGGGTTCTCCAACTTCTCATGGCCATAACTCTCTAACCATGAGGAGTTATGTGACATTACACATACCACCAGAAATGGAATGAAAAGAACTATCCATATAGGATAGTTTCAATGAAAAATTCATTGACCTTCATCTCATTATTCCACAAATAATCATGGGTTCTCTAACCATACTTCTATGATAACTCAATCCACAAAGTGTTTTCCTGTGAGGGATTTCACCATAAGGGGACCACTTTGGAGTTCATCCATTTGTACTTATTATCAATCATGACAAGAAAATAATAAGTCATATTTACATCAAACAAACTTTATTACCCAAACCTTTTTGTTACCAAAATTCACTACCAAACTTTCTCCAAGGGTTGACATCAATCACTAAGGGTTGACATAAATATACAATATCACTCTCCAATGGTTTCCATCAATGACAACCAACAATCCATACCAACTATCCATCAACCTAACCTAACTATCTGACAAGTCTTGTAAACATTGTAAAACATCATAAAAAATATTCATATTTAATAGAATGTGCATTTTCTTGTATGGGAATCTCTGTGTCTATGTGAATGAGTGTGTGGTTTTCTAAATGTTTACTTTGCATGTGTGAATTCCATGAGTTTAAAATTGTTTTGTTTGCTGGAAGTGTTTGAAATCCCTATATGTAGATATTTTCTGAGTTTTTTGGGTTCCCAAGGTTGTGCAAGGAGTGCACATTAGATTTGTTGGAAAACTCTAAAAATCCAGTGCAAGGAGTGTGCAAGAAATCTATCAGGAGTTTTGAAGGAGCATGCCAGGTGGGCACACCAGAATCTGTTGCAAGCTCAGGAGGGATAGGTATCTAGTGCAAGGAGTGCGCCAGGGACTATTATAAAGTCCATGCAAGCTCAAGACGAAGAGTAGCCATGCCAAGAGGGTACAAGGAGTCATTGAGAGAACAAAGGGTCGAACCCCTTTAAAGTTCAAGGAGTTGAAAGCTCAGGAGAGATAGCTTGAGTGTGTGTGTTCAGAGCCTATGCAAGGAGTGCAAAAGGTGAGAACTTTCAAAAGTTCTAAATTGCGGGAGGAGAGCAAGTGTGCGCATAATCCCACGTAAGGCATGGGAAGTGAACCTTCATGAGGTTCAAACCTTAGGAGGACATTGCAAGAAGTGCACGAAGCCAAAATTTTAGTGAAGCACTGGAAAAGCTCAGGAGGAGTTCAAGCAAAGTGTGCATAGAAGATAGAATTTTATAATCCTGATTATAGAGGAGGAGAAACACAAAGTGTACGTAGGTGATCCTTTTGAAAGGGACAAATCTCAAGAGAGGAATCATCAGAAAAGTTCCAAGGTGGGAGCTTAAGGATTGAAGAAATCCTTGTTATAAGGAACAAACGGTCGAGAGATGTTTGCATTAGGCCAAATTAATACTAGTCGTAGATCGGGATAGTTCATTTGGGGTTTGAATAGTCATTGGGTTATACAACCTGGAACTCTAAGATCCATGGATATGGAGAGTTCCATATCTAATCACAATCGTCGATCAAGGAATTAAGAGATTTCCCTAAGATCTAATCTAGATAGTTGATTGGAGTCAACTATTTGGAGGAAAAAATTGAGTTGGAGTTTTAGAGTCTCGAACTCTAAGAGATGTCAATCTAGGGGAGTCTACATTTAATGAGGATCATTGATCCTCAACCCCAAGGGAAGTGTCAACATTCATCCGATTGTGGGAAAATAAAAAACTAACCATAAAAAAAGGTTCAAAGTAAGTGGAAGGATGGGATAAGACCCCTAGATGTTGGTTAGACTTCTTTGTCACTGTATTTCATCTGTTACAATTCAAAGTAATTATAAGTGTGTGTTATAGGAAATTCCGACGAGAAACTCTGATAGCCCTTTTTCATTAAGTGCCTAGTCATACCCATGGTCACATAGAAAATTGTGCTATGGGAAAGGAATAGCGTGAAATTTTGAAAATTCGCGCTTGTGAAAAAGAAAGGACCCGTGGAAGGATAAATCCAAGGGGTGTGCAGTGATCTCGAGGGAGCCATTTTGAATCCTTTGTTTGAACGATCTAGATCGGGAGGTCAACATAGTCAGGTTGGGATTCCTTAGAAGTGGTATCATATCAGAACCCCTATTTATAGACAGTAGGTATACAAGGTGAATATCAGAGCATATTTTGTCTACAAACAATAGAAAAAGGAAGAAGCGAGAAAAAAGTGCTCAAGAGGAGGAGTGAGTGCAAGGGTTGCGCCTACACTCATCAAGAGTGTAAAATATTATGGTTCCAATGGAGTGAACTAAGAGGCTAAGTTAGGAGAGGCTTGGCAGAGGCTCACTGCAATTCATAGAATTTTCAAGAGGGAAAGGAGAGGACAAAATTTCTATTGAAGGCCATAGACAAGATCCAAGAGGATACCAAAATAGGATGAACAAAGAGGATATAGATAAAGAGCTGAAGAATATGAGAGAGGAGTTCAACAGATTGGAGATGCAAGGAAAAGGGAAACAAAAGAGAGAAGGGAGGAAAATAATACCACACCAAAGAGAGGATGGAGCATGAGGCTACCAATTTATTGGCTAGCCTTGGATAAAGTATTTTTACAATTGAAGGATAAGAGGCAATATGAATTCCTCAAAGATTTAAAACAGAGAGTGGGTACTTTGGAGGAAAAGGAGAGAGGGAGACACAAATACCTTGAGTCCAAGGGATGTCCATCAAAAGAAAATATGGTTTACATCTATAAAACATAAGGTGGATAAATCCTAGATGGATATGTGAAGGAAGAGATATCAATTGAATGTCTCATAAACTTCCAGGAGGGTAGAAAAAATAAGTCATATTTCCATAAGGGAAAGAAGGAGATGAGACTATCTAAGAGTCTTAGGAACTCAAGGGAGAGTTCAGATCGGGAAGGAGCGTTGATAGAATAAGAGAGAGAGAGAGGAAGAAAATAAGCCTCGTGAGATTGAACATGAATATTCATGTAGGGCCACAAGCCACATGAATGAAGATGATGAGAAGTTAAAAACTTGAACTCTCAAGGGGGAGGATTGTATTTTCATTCTCATCATTGGAGATATCAACATATCCCTTGGAGAAAGCCTAGCAAGGGAAAATTCATGTGTTTCACATGAGGAGGTGATGTAGGAGGAATACAAGGAAGAGGCCATAGGGATAAATGTTTTTAAAACTAACATTTGTGTGTAATTGTAGGTGTAGCAGAAGAAGGATAGACAGTGGAGACTGTCAAGGAAGAAGAGAAGGAGCAGGAATTATAATTTACACACGAGATGAAGAAAAAGGAGGAGGCCCACACATTTGTGAGCCAAGAGAATGATCAAGGAGAGGTGTAGAGACAAATTTATGCAGATAGAAAAGACAAAAGAGAAGGATTGGACCATGGTGGAAAAAATAAACAAAAGAAAGAGGAGGAAAAAGGAGAAACATCTTCTCAAAATTTGAAGGGAATAAAGGACAAGAACCATGTTCTAATGATAGGGGAGATCATAGTATCTCTTGGAAAGGACCCAAGAGGAAATTCCAATGAACATGTTTCTTGTGAAGGGGCTAATAGAATTCCATAGAGCATGTCAATTCAAAAGGAAAGAGGAGGAGAGAAGAAGAACATTCATTGGAAATTCTCATAGATTGCATCAAAGGAAAAGAGCAGAGGGTAACTACAGGATTGGAATCTACAGTAGAAGAGGAAGCAACCAACATGGATTTTGTCAATCTATGCAAAGAACTTGAATCTATGGAAGAAATAATAATTAACTAGAGGGGGCAATCTAATGAATTAAGTTTGAGATTGAGGTAGAAGAGGAGATGCAACAACAACAGAGAAAATTGTAGGGGAGGAGCTAGCCCATGGACAAGATGGACAAGGATGTAGAAGACATAAGGAGGTTGATGTTGAGATCAACAAAGGAGATAGTCAACAACATATGGATGTTGAGAAATGAAGAGTGCAGTGGAAATATTGATGGAGACCTACATCATAATATTTGGAAACCAGAAGGAGAGCCTGCAATGACAACAAGACAACAACAACAACAACACAAAGGTAGAGGACCAAGTGGACAACTCCAAAATGAAGTTTGGGGCCCTGGAGGATATCAACAATAGCAACGAAGGAGCCATGAGCAGGAGATCATAAGTTTTTTCAATAGGGGAGTATAATGCAGTAACATCACTCCTACTCAGCAGCCACATGAACATCTAGCATAACAACACACAAGGGTGGAGTAAATCCCAAGGAGAGAGGGAGATTCCCTTCTCATCTTGTTGTAAAATATCAAATTAATTTAATTAATATTGTAAATCTCAAGGAAGGGAGGGCCATTGTATTTGTACAAGGTTGCATGTAATCTCCTTTAATGGAATAATAGATCATAGATATTAAATGAATCTAGATCTGATCCGAATCAATTGTAAATTAAATGTAATTTAATGTAATTAGGTGAGGGAGGCTTGAGAAGCCCTATTTTTGTATGAATAAATGTATTGAGAAGGAATTATGAGGATCGTTATTTTGGTATTGTTCTCTAGATTAGGAAGGAGATTTTTAAGCGAGGATACAGGACGAGAATAGCTGAGACTTTGTTGTAGTCCAGTATTGTCAAGATTGTAAAACATTGTAAAAATCATTCAGATTTAATAGAAATCACATTTTACTGTATGGGAATCTTTGTGTCTATGTGAATGAGTGTGTAGTTTTCTGAATGTTTATTATGCATGTGTGAATTCCATGACTATATAATTATTTTTGGATTACTGAGAGGGAGGGTGAATCAGTAATAACGTAATTATAATCCTTTTTCTTCAAATGTTATATCAATGTAGAAATATTATTCAATAATGAGCAGTAAGAAATAAACAATCACACACATACACAGTACACCAATGTTTTACATGGAAACCCAAATCGGGAGAAAAACCACAGAATGTTTTTTCTTATATGTCTTGAAGAATTACATTCATTGGAAGCACCAACTTCCTTTGTTTTCCAGCTTCAACTGGAAGGAGGCTCCAACCCCCTAGTTTCTCAGGCTACAACCTGAGGGAAGCTCCAACTCCCCAATTCTCTGGCTACAACCAGAAGGAGGCTACAACCCCAAATGTTCTCTGGATACAACCGGAAGGTGGCTACAACCACCTGTCCTTTCCCTGTCATTCCACCCTGAAGTAGAAGTAGAATGATGGAACCACTGTCACACTATCACTGTGATATATACCACTGTAAACATGTACCAATAAATCTTAACCATGCACCAACCTATACCTCAACCTGTAATCAACTTGTACCATAAAAAAGTGCAACCAACCATATACCAAGTATGTACCAATCATGTTTCAACTACTTATCTACTATGACTCATCAATATGTACCAACATCATCAGCTATACACATCATGTATGTGCACCAACTCATCAACTACTTGTCTCAATGATGTACTCAACATGTACCACAACCAGAAGCCCTCATCAATTTCATCATCCAAATCTGATTTGTAGCTTTATAATAGACATGGTGTATATGATCACATTCCTGCAAACCTCCCTTAACTTTAAAAACAAGAGACTAACATTTTCATCAAACTTTTCTTTAGTCTCACATGCCTTGTTTTGGATTAGTCAACAACCCTAACTTGAAGTAATCATAACTTTGAACCTGTAAAATATAAAGATATGAAACTGATACACAATTTTCTTTAGTTTCTTTTATGTGATTCCTCCAAGTGTCACTACTTGGAACCTCTCGGAAAAGGAGTTATAGAAAAAATGGAATACGTTGTTGAATTCTGTCTTATTCTAGAACACAACCTTGTAGAGAGTTCCCTGCACAAAATATTTGATGAATTGATATGGAACTATTACAATGAATACTATAGATTGTACCCTAACCAACACATTTGGTCTCACTGAATTGGGATCTATTATGAAGAAGTTATGACGTTTTTACCCAAAACACCTGATTTTGAATAGTTTCAGGACTGGCCACAAACCCTATTTTCCACGGAGTGTAACTCCCAAAATACAATGAACCATGAGCTAAATTTGTTACCAAAGATACTTGGATATGTTTTCTCACTTTCATAGAAATTTCACAGTCTGACTCATTATAGAAAAAAAGTTATAGCGAAAATGGTGAGATGACCTGTAAATAACATACCTTAGAAAGCACCATCAAAAGAATTTATCCTTCCTTGCATTTCGGCCTTCTTTTATTCAGCTTCACTCAGAATTCCAGTTTATATATCCTTTTTTACCATAGACACATATATATATATTCAATGTTCTCAAGTTTGATTCAAATGAGAGAGCCTTGCCTCTTATTTATACTCTCCAAGTAGCTTCATTAAAAACATCTTTTAGGTCACTTGGCCCTCTTTCGTTATTTTAGGATTGGGTCCACTTCTAATTTCTCCATTAAATTTATTATTGAAATAATTTATTTTGTATTCACTTTGAATTATAATAAACTCATCACTTCACTTTATTATTTACCTTTTAAAATTTCTTAAACCACTTTGACTAGTTTGACCTTTTGGGACTTCTAGATGACATCTGAGGGTCCTCCAACTTCGTAAGGCCATAACTCTCAAACCGTGAGGAGTTATGTGACATTATACACACCACCAGAAATGGAATGACATGTACTATCCATATAAAATATTATTGTTTGGAAATATATCATAACTCATACCATTACCCATCCAACAAACTTAGGTCCATTACCCAAACCTAGGGTCTCCAATTTCTCATGGCCATAACTCTCTAACTATAAGGAATTATGTGACTTTCCACATACCACTGAAAATGACATGACAAGAACTATCCATCTAGGATATTTTCCCTGACAAATTCACTTTCATTCATCTCATTATTCCACAATTAAGCATGGGTTCTCTTACTACACAAAGCGTTTTCTCGTGAGGGCTTTCACCATAAGGGGACCACTTTGGAGTTCATCCATATTTACTTCCTATCAACCATGACAAAAAAATAATGAGTCATATTTACATCAAACAATATTGGGTCCATTACCTAAACCTTTGTTCTATGGGGCTTTCTTCAAGGGTTGACAACAATGAAAACCAACCTTAATCAATAATATCCCCCTTTGGCATTGATGGCAACACTCTGATGCAATACTGAAATCATATCACTCATGCTCCCCCTGGAACCATGCCTTTGTCCTCTGCATCTAATAAATCTTCTCCCCCTGGAACCATGCCTTTATCCTCTGCATCTAATAAATCTACTCCCCCTGGAACCATGCCTCTGTCCTCTACATCTGATAAATATCCCCCCCTTTATCATTAATGGCAAACGTATCTTTCCATCCGGGGTTGCTCCCCCTGACAGACTATCATCTTATGGTGCTTCCTCGTGTACATCTAAGACATAGAATATAATCATTCAAAAAGAATTCATTTTTGGAGTAGAAATAACTCCAAGTCTTTGGTGAAGATATTCAAAGGCTTCCCGTGAAAGTAGTTTTGTAAAGATTTCTTCCACTTGTTCTTTTGTGCCCACATACTCAACTCTGATGTTCTTTTATGCAACCTGGTCCTATAGAAAGTGATACTTTATTGGAATGTGCTTCGTGTTGGAGTGCATCACCGGGTTTTTGAGATATTGATGGCACTTGTATTATTACAATATATTGGAATGGGCTCATCATACTCAACTTGTATATCTTTCAAAGTTTGTTTCATCCAAAGAACCTGTGTACAACATGTTGTTGCTGCAATATACTCTGCCTTGGTTGTAGATAGAGATATCGATGATTGTTTCTTGCTTAGCCATGATACCAAACACTCACCTAAGTAGAACATTGTTCCACTGGTGCTTCATTGGTCATCAATACAACCTGCCCAATCTGCATCTGTGTAGGCAATAAGTGATAGATCTTTTCCTTTTGGATACCATAATCCAAACTCTTTTGTCCCTTTGATATATCTAAAGATCTTCTTTACTGTTAATACATGTGATTCCTTTGGTGCTACTTGAAATCGTGCCACATGTCCAACTACCTACATTACATCTGGTCTGGATGTTGTCACATATAGTAGGCTTCCAATCATTGACCTATATTGCCTTTGATCTGTAGAATTTGAATCATCATCTTTTCTTAGCTTACAATTGGTTTGCATGGGAGTGATAATTGGTTTGCAATCTTCCATTCCTAACCTCTTTAGCATTTCTATGATATACTTGGTTTGAGAAATAAAAATTGCTTGGTTTCTTTGACATATCGGAAGTCTCAGAAAGAAGCATAGTTCTCCAAGTAACAACATTTCAAATTTATTTTGCATGTCTTTTGCAAATTTCCGGCTTAACCTGTCATCATCACTACCAAAAATAATATCATCAGCATAACCTTCAATTAATAAAATATTACCTTGAATTACCTTGATGTAGAGGTTGTTGTCTGCACTTCCTTTTCTGAACCCTGCTTGCTACAGATACTTATCCAGTCTTGAGTACCATGCTCTAGGAGCCTATTTTAGACCATACAAGGCCTTCTTTAATTTACACACATAGTCTGTGTTCTCTGACAACTGGAATCTTTCTGGTTTTTCAATGTAGACTTCTTCTTCAAGTTCCCCATTCAGAAAAGCTGATTTTACGTCCATATGATATACTTTAACATTTTTGGAGCATGCATAAGCTAAAAACAAATGGATTGCTTCCATTCTGGCAACTAGGGAAAATGTCTCTTCAAAGCCGATTCCTTCAATCTGTGCATATTCTTTACATACCAATCTAGCTTTGTTCCTTGTAACCTGTCCATCTTCATTCAATTTATTCCTAAAAGCCCATTTTGTGATGATCACATTATTATTATTTGGTCTTGGAACCAATTCCCAAGTGTCATTTTTCTCTATTTGATCCATTTCTTCATCCATGGCCTTATTCCAAAATTCATCCATGATGCCTTCTTCAAAACAATTTGGTTCAATTGTAGATAAGAGTGCTAGATGTGTTTGTTCTGGTGAATGGATTTTTCTTCTAGTCTCAACTCCTACATCTTTGTTTCCAATAATTTGATCTGAAGGATGATTCTTCTGTACTCATTTGCTAGGTGTCTTTGGAGATTCTTTTTGAACTTGCTCTTCTAATTCTGTCGGATTCTCTTCATCTTCGTCTTCCACTTCTTCTTCATTTTCATCTTCTTCTTCAAAAAGTTGTTTCATTGATTTGTTTTCTTCTTCCTTTGATTTTGGTTTTCCTGTTTCATCAATTGTTACGTTGATGCTTTCCACAACTTTGTTTAATGTTAGATTGTAGCACTTGTATGCTTTTCTTGTACTTGAGTAACCAACAAGTATTCATTTGTCCACACGAGAGTCAAACTTTCCCATTCTGCCATCTTCTCTTTTGATGTAGCATTTGCTTCCAAAAA